>VZTD01003877.1:3153041-3317013 GCA_013397725.1 Rhagologus leucostigma | reverse complement strand
AAAGAAGGGAAGTCTTCAGGGCAAGAGATTGTTTTCTAGAAGCTGAAGGTATTATAGCTTTTAAACCACAAAAAGGACAAAAAAGAGTAAATATTTTCTTACCATTTCATTGGAAGAACCTTTTCCAGTACAAGACAGTTTTCAGAGACCAGAAAAATCTGAAACTACTCTTGAAGACAGAGGAGTGGCATGGTCTGCTAGTGGCAGTAGTAACACCAGAGCAATCAGTGAGAAGCAGTTAGCTTTTAAGTGCCAGAAATCTTTAAGGCTTCAGAGAGCTGGAGGTGGACAAGCTGTCTCTTCCCCTCCTCCTCCACACTAACCTTCTACTCCCCGGCTGCCACGATATCCCTGGGGAGCCAAGGATGGGAAGGCCTTAATGGGCTTCTCCCATTATTTGAGACATTTGAGCAATATTTACATTTCCCCTGAAATAATTGAAAAATTTACTGCTATAATGGCTCAATCCCTTGTTCCTTTCAAAGCAAAAGGACTAGCATCTCTCAGGAGAGGATTCGATCTGGGACTGAACTCCAAGTTGCCCAGAGTACAGCTTTATGGCCCAAGAAGAGGAGGAGGCAGAGGAGGAGGCAGAGGATCCTGAGCCAGTTCCTCTGAGCTAGGGTGCTTTCCTACTTCAGCAGACACCAAAACAGAGAAAGCTATCTCGGGCTCCTTCGTGGTGCTTGGCCTGAGGGTATAAATGCTGATGGCTGAATGCCCTCAGTCACACACTGATGCAGACACTCTGCTCCCTTGCCACAGCCAGCCAACACATCTACATCCAGCACAGCCCTGAGGAGGGCAGGGTGGGCCCTTAGATCGGGTTTATGCTCAAATAGAAAGTAGAATCAACTCAACACACCTAAAGCTTCCCAATCCCCGAAGGGAAAGATCCTGCAGACCATCTAAGCCACATTGCTGAGGCTATGTCCAGCCCTCCCCAGTACCCCGAAGCTCAGACTGGGCTGAACAGATGTTTCTGTCTGCTGCTAAGGCTACGCCAGTAGAAGACATTTCTGTAGAATAAACAAATCCTTCCTCCACTTCAGCAGCAGGACCACTAACCTTTCTCTACTGTCTGTTTGTTCCTTCCACGAAGCAGGTACTGCCTTCTTCTGCATCCCTGACCTTTCCTCAGTGTCTCTCTATCTGTTGCTTCTGTCCTTTTTAAAAAGCCTCTTATTGATGTTTTTAAACTGATGGGTGAACATAAACAAGTAATAGAGAAAGGTTAACAGTACCGAATCAATACTACAGAGAGAGGCACTGGGGAGATGGAACTGAGGAGGTTGTCTCTGAAAGAAAGTGAAAGGCCAAATTTAATCACAGTGCTATTAGTAATTAAATTACATTTGGGGCTGTTATTTTTTTTTTAAATAACAACTAATGAATGCACAAACTGGTATTAGGGTTTCAGAGAAAGCAAAACAAATGAAAAGAAATTCTGAACAACGGCTTTTTCATATCCTTGCTGTGAAAAGAACAATCTATTCCAGATTACTGTGGTCTTTTACTGACTGCAAAGGAAAGTAAAATGAAGCTGTTGTTAAACTGAAAAGTTCTGAAAACATGGACTTAGATCTGCTGCCAAGCA
This sequence comes from Rhagologus leucostigma, assembly GCA_013397725.1. Lineage (NCBI taxonomy): Eukaryota > Metazoa > Chordata > Aves > Passeriformes > Rhagologus > Rhagologus leucostigma. The sequence goes on along the minus strand of VZTD01003877.1, from coordinate 3,315,416 downwards.
CAGGAGTGTGAAAATGCGTATGCCCCCGGAAATTTTCTGGTATCATAGAATCACAGAATGGTTGTGTCTGGGAGAGACCTCTGGAGATCATCTCGTCCAACTTCCCTGCTGAAGCAGGCTTACCCAGAGCAGACTGCACAGGATTGTGTCCAGGACAGTGCAGGACTTTTTCTCCAGAGAAAAAGATTCCACAACCTCTCTGAGCAGCCTGTTCCAGTGTTCTGTCACCCTCAAAGTAAAGAAATTCTTTCTCATACTCAGGTAAAACTTCCTGTGTTCCATTTTGTGCCTGCTGCCTTTTACCATGAAAAGTGTGAAAAGCTGCAGTACTGGTATTCCTTGTCTGTTCCCACATCTTCAAAATATTGTGAGTAGAAGGAGTAGATCCCACTTCTGGACCAGAGAGCTCCCTTTTAAGTGTTACAGCATATCACTGTGACTTGCCTAATGACACCAGTGCCTAGTCTTGGGTCCCAGCTCTCCATGTGTTCCAGTTACACACCATTCTTTAACAGGCTTCCTTTATTGGCAGAATGTTTTCATTTCATTATTATCTTTGCCATCAAAACATTTTTCCAGTCATCTATCCACATTATTCTTCAGAGACTTTAAATATGTAAATACGAACATTGGATTTTTCAGACATGTCTCCCTCCTCTATTCTGGCAGTATTATGAGCACATTCAGCAGCTATATGTGTGCATGAACATACACACTGTACTCTGAAGAGGAAGAAAAGCTGCATAATGGGGACAAGAAAAAGAACTAGTTAGAATAAATGAGGGAAGGATATTGGGATGGGAGGGTGAGGAGTGACTGCATTTGTCAGAATTGGCATCATGGCCATCCAGAAGCAGCTTTGATGAGAGGTTGCCAAGTTTAGTTTTTGTCTGCCTGTGGTCTCCAGATTTCATATGAAAACAGCCAAATGTGAAAAGAATGAGAGATCCATAAACCAATCTCTGTTAGGATCTGTAACAGGGAAGTGCTACTTTCTTGCCCTCCACCAGCTACCATTCAGTCACCCTTCCCCTTTGTCTTCCTCAGCTCTCTTTCCGTCCATGGGAATTGATGAGATTGATTCTCTGCTCAGTGACAGTATCATCTTCCCTGGGCAAGGCAAGAGGCTTGATTCATTTCCTTCCCTTGACTCTGGGCGAGCATGGCATCTGGCTGCAGCAACAAGTCTGTCACACAGGCTTTTGTAATATTCCTGCTATCTTCCCAGCCTGGCCATGTAATTAACTGTGGGCAGGAGGAAGGAAGGCAGGAGAGCTAAAAACACAAGACTTACAACAGAGCAACCTGGGGAGCTGTCTGATTTGCATTTCTGGATTTCCTTTCCCTCTACCAAAAATCACTTTTGGAAAGGCACCAACTGCTGTATTGTGCGCTGTACTGATGGCCTACAGGAGAGGGTGGATTGTCAATGATGTGCTCACAGATCCAGGTGGGAATGACTAACCTGTTCTATAATAAAAAATGCACCTGGCTTACAAATAATGTCCCATATTTGACACAAATGCTTTAAGGAAGCCTATCAAGGATTCCTAGAGCTGCTTCTGTTACTAAAACAAGGAGCGATGGCCACAGGTTTCAGCTTTGACAGTCCAGATGGGACAGCAGGCAATTTTTTTTTTACAAGGAGGCTGCTGCAGAACAGGAACAGGTCGCTGAAGGTGTGGGATCTCTGTCTTTGGCAACTTTCTAGACTCAGCTGCTTGAAGCCCCATTTGGTCTCCTCTAGCACTGGTGAAAGTCCTTTGAGCGGGAGGCTGGACCAAAGACCTCCACAAGTCCCTTTTAACCAGCACTTTTGTGATTATTTTCATGGAAAAATCTGCCCCAGGAAGCACTGGAAAGCTCTCTGACTTGAATTTTTCTGGTCATGGCTGCAAAGAGAATCTAACAAAAGGTGCCAAGCTAAGAAGCTCTTACTACAAGTGGTGACTTTGTGATGCCCACCACTTAGCACAGAAAGAAAAGATGTGTTTCTGGGGTAGATACTACAGCTCTGAAAGTCAAGAGGGGTACATGGAGAGCCAGGTTTGACAGCTGTGGGCTTTTATCATCCTTGTTCTGGGATTTGCAGAAGCAACAAGACTAAATCCCTTTGAAAAAGCAGCTGCTTGCTCTGTTTAATAGTGACTGGGAGTATTACAGAACACACTGCCCCAGAGAACTGGTACAGACTCCCAGCTAGTGAGAAACCTCCCAGCCCCACTCTGGTACTTTCCAATTTAGCAGTAAAAGACTTGACTGACATTATTAATAAAAACATAAATAAAGATTAGATCTGGATTTCCCTGGTTAGAATTGAAAAACAGATGCTGTCAAGCCTCTAGTTTTGAAACTTAAGAAAATTATCACATCCAGTCAAAGATACGTCTCTCCTCCTCAGGGAGTGTTGTAAAATGGACTTTCAGGATGCGTAGCTACAGCTTTGTCTACACCAGATGATGGAGTCAGGGCTTGAAAGAGCTAAATGATAACGTGTGTTTGCACCACCAGGACACCGAAGGATCGTTGTGCTCCTGCTGCTCTAAGGGAGCAAATAACTAATAGTGTCAAAAGCTGCATGTAGTGTCAGCCTTCCAAAAACCCCACAGCCAACTTCCAGAGTAGGCTATTACCCAGAGGTTGATAGGACATGTGCTGGCAGGCTCAGACTAAGGATGGTTGCAGAACAGTTTGTCTCAGCAAGAATCAAGAACATGAAAAGATGCTTTTTTTTGAACAATGCTCTTCTTTTTTCTTTTACACCTCATCTTTTTGAGTTCTCCACTAAAAAGAGAGTTTGCTCTGCTTTCTGCCATGGAAAAATCAATGCACCAGGCATGCACAGATCACAAAGAACATGACACTGCACTGTTGCCTGCTTCTTTATGGCAAAGACACACAGGTCCTCCACTGACTGGGAAAAGGCAGAGGAGAATGGACTGATGTTTGATCTGCTACAAAAAAGATAAAAAATATTCCCTTTCCAAATTTGGAAGCATCCTTTCCAAACCCTTGCCTCTGATACAAGGCAGATTTATGCAATTCCTTTAAATATTTACCTCCATAACCATGACTCATATATGCATTATTACTTTTTAACTAACATTAAAGTTTAAAATAAAGAATAAAAGCCTTGTTTCGTACAAGAACTTATCCTTCAGACAAACAGGAAATTCACCACATCATGTGTCCACAAGCGTCAAGACATTCTTAAAATTTCATTCTTTTTATGAAAAAAAGTAACCGAAAACTGAGAAATGCACTTTCTGTGGAATCAGCTTGAATTTCACCCATGCTAAGTTTTTTAAGAGGGGGAATTTGTATTCTTAATATTGGGTCTGGACAAAGAATTAAAATCAAATTAGAGCTCGGAATGATTGCCAGTGTGAAGATACTCCCTCTGATTCTCTCCCCATACACACACACCTGCTTGCTAGGGTTGCTCAGCTCCTGTGGTAGTAAGGAGTATTTAATGTCCTTGCCTGTTATTGACGCCTTGCAAAGGTGAGTGGGCACAGCTACTTTTTTGTCTCCACCCTGACCTTACCAACAGATGCCATTCAGGCATCATGGCACGGTGGGAACTCCATACCATTGGTGCTTTGTGGATTTTACTGGTGGTGAGATCTGGTGTTCTTAGCTAACTTTAGGGCTGAAATAAAGAGCAGCAGCTCAGTTGGCATCAGCAAAATAGCATCAGAAATAGCACTGAATCATTAGGTTTTTGGCTCAGGCAATCCCAACATGCTTCATGAAACATAGGCAGTGGACAATTGTTGTAGCATAGAAACGTCGTTGTCATTTGGGTCAGAAAACAGCTGTGTATCTAAAAAGAGCAAACAAGAACAATGAGAAGAAAGATTAGCCTCCTTTTCTTCAAGACTGGTGGTTCTCAGTCTGAGCAAACCACTACAGGGAGAAGTATCCTTTACTGAAGGATGCTGTGGGCTCAGAGAGAGGTCCAGTGGAGACTGGTGAGGTGCTTGGAAAAGATCCTTTCAGGGTTACAAGCCGCACAAACCCCATGAGACTCAGAAAGTCCCAAGCCTAGTCACAGCTGGAAGCAGGCAGAGCACAAGGAAAGAAGTATCTCACAGGCTAGCCTTGCTCCTTCTTTTCCATTAGCCTTTGCCTGAAGCCACTGCCAAAGGAGAGCCCTGGGCTGGCTGGTCCCTTATTTTGACCCCGGGTTACCATTCCTGCCTTTGAAGGACACACACACTTCCCAAGATGAGAAGCAGTGGACTCTACCATATGCCTTCTTCCTAAATAATCCATATCACAGGCATGCTCCCCAGACCCTCCACATCCTCCAGTCTTGAGAGCTTTGTCATCCAGGTGAGACTTGCTCCCTCCACCTTGTGCTAGAAGAGGAAGACAAAAGAACTCAAAAATTATGGAAGACACCACCTCTCATCAAAGACTTGCTCTCCTTTTTCAATAGCAACTTTTAAACAAACTTGATCCATCATTTCTAAACTAAATTTCTTGGGGAGAGAGGTATATATTTTCATTCAGATTGATAATGTTTGCAGATTTCAGCATAAATTGTTCTGCAGGGTTTCAATGCATCTGAAATTGTGCTTTTTTTCTGTCATTGCTGAACAAAGTATTCCTTGGAGAAATGTCACCCAACTTTAATAGAGATCATAACTCACAGGAGAGACCTATACAGTAATTTCCACTGGGATTAATACAGCCTGGAACGGTTGCCTACTGTTGACGTAACACTGCCAAATGTCTTTTCAGTGCTTTATAAGTTGCAGGTGTGTGGTTACTTATCAAAGCAAGAAAAGTGATTCAGCAGTGGACTCTGCTCATGGAGAACCATAAGGAAAGGAAATCAAGTGAGCCTTTACTTGGCAACATGGATTAAGCTGCTCTGTCTTGGCAATACCACTGACTGGAGCAAGGGCAGCAGCTGACAATTAAGACGCTCACTTTCTTCACGTCAGTGGCCTAGGGCCAGCCTGATTGCCCTCTTCAGTTCACACCATCAGAGTGTTCTGCCCTTGAAATTAAATTTTGAAGGCTAGATTTTCCCTAGCATTAAAAAACAAAATCCAAGGAGGTGCACTCAGCTCCCCAGAGGCAGCGTAAATCTACTCTAGCCTAAGATTTGCTAATGCATTGAGGTCGTTAATGTTTCATGGTGGTTCCATTTCTGCATGAGCACAAAGTCTTTACATCACCCTGGCTTTAATGAACTTCTCCTGCTTCCCAGGAGGCCTTTGGAAGTGGGGATGGTTTTCCCTAATGAAACAATCCTGCCTCTTTGTTTTGAAGTTGTTTACATAATTAATACCCCCTATAGGGAAACAGGAAAATAGAAGCCTGTATGTAGAGACATGTTCCACAGATAAAGTACACAAGTCACATGGGGAAATAAATAATTAAGTCAGGGTTTGGGTATGTTTTTTAGGGGTTAATTTTTTTTTCCCAGCTAAACGTAATTTCTATAAAGATGAAGATTTGCCCAGAGGGATGGGGAAAGTGAAAGAAGAGATCAAGAGGGATACTGTTCATCCTACAGGCCATCTTCTCCTTTTCATCAGAGAAACTTCTAAAAACACACTGTATCTCTTTGCTTCAAGTTCTTGACTAAACATAATTTAGAACAATAATACTGGTTTGGATAGCCTGGGGGAGAGCTAACTCTAGTGTTTATGGTCAGAAGACCCCTCCTAATTTCTTACTGAGTGAAACCTTCAGTATCTTAGCCACTCCCTTGTCATTAAGTCCTGTTACTTCAAATATAGGTGTTAGTAAATCAAAGATAGATTCTGAAAGATGAGTTTCTGACTACGACAGAGAGTGGTGGTCCTGGATTTAATCCTTTTTGGCCACCTTTTACCTGCACTTAACTCACCAAGCCAATTTCCACGATACAGCTCAGAAGACGGCATTCAAATAATAAATGAAGATGTGTAACATTGTGTAACTGTGGTTTCTGATAGTTACCATGGTGGTTGTTAAAACCCAGAGAATAAATGAGCAGTCCATTATTTCTGAGACTGAAGCTCGATAAAAGCAAACCAAAATAACACCACACACAGGTAAAACCCCCAAAGAGACATTCAAAGTATCATTTGTATAGCTCACCTGACACAGTCCTGATACTATAATTGCACAATGAAATACGCTTAGAGCAAAATGATCCAAATTGCCAGTGTCACAAGGCTGGTAGTAAAATGTCTAGGAAACAGCAGGCTCCTGATGAACAGCTGAATGTTTGCATTTTTAAAAGAGAAGCAGTAGAGGGGAAGAGGAGTGGGACCACGCTGCCTACACAGAGAGCAGTGTCTTGTCACAGCGAAAGAGGACCCGGTCAGGCAGAAATGAAGAAAGTCGGACACATTGTCTCCAAATTATAGAGAAGGTGGGTTGATTTGCAAGATAGCTAAACTCTCAATTACCAGGTGAATATATGTTAATCAGTCCTGTTTACACTGTGCCTGGTGCTGCACGTGGTCATTTGAAAGTCCCAGCTGATGTGGCACAGATTTCCTGAATATCTCAGACAACAGGAGGCCAAAAGACCAAGAGGTCTTTTATAGGAGGCTCAGAGTTCCCCTGCAGGGAATTACAAGTAGATTTTAAAAGTAATGAATTCTCATCTTTATTCAAAATATTTTTNTTTTTAGGGGGGGGGGGCAATGCAGAGTGGGAAAAAGTAAAGCAAGAATAGAACGACAAGATGCTGCTTACTGCGGCCTGCAGGGCCAGTGAAGGGTAGGGGTTCCTCACAAGCACCCCATGTGCCCTAGCATGTCAGTCATTGGAAATGAGGCTCTGGTTTCTGATTTGGAGTTTCCTTTCCTGCTTGTCATTCAACCAGCATGTGCAGGCAGTTTCAAATGGTGTGTGCACCTTGCTTGGCTTAACTGGGAATGAACTGGAACAACTGCAGAGCTCTTGGATTCAGCCAGTGCTTCCCAGACAGTTGGCTGGGCAGGTGGATGAGGCACAGGCTGATGACTCATGCCACTGTAAATCATTTTACTTGTTAGTTTTGACCCAAACTAGCAGGAAATGGTAATTCTACCTGACACAGAGAGGTCAGGATGGCATTTTCTAAACTTTGGCATAATTTTCTGTCTGTTTGACATTGAATCATTCCAAAAGAATGGCGAATATCTTCTATTTCATGATTCTCAGACCAAGCTGCTGCTTCATGCCGTAAGTCTGCCCAGCTCTCTCTTAGCCAAAATAATTAGTGCTTCAATCCCAACAATAAAATGCTCTTTTGTCTTCTCTGGAGGCTCCAATGCATTTAGGTAAATCACTGACCGTCTCTTCATTTGTACAACCAGTGCCACTGCTGATCCACATCAGAATCCTGCAGCTCAAAGCATGGATGGACATTGCCCACTGCTGTGTCCATTTTCCTTGCCGTGGGATTTGCAAAACTGCCCTCATCTATAGAGTTTATGAGCCTATCCTAAGCAAATCATGGATACCAGTTCCGCATTTGAGGTGTTCCTGAGTACACAGGGAAGGTGAGCCTCAACCTTTTTCATGCCAACACTGTTCATGTCAGGGCCAGGGATGGCATAAATCAGCACAAATCTGCTGGGAGTCATCATGATTCACTGATATTAGGGCAACTGCATTAAAATGCAGCATCTTGCCCTAAAACTTTGCACATCTGCTTTTTCTATATGGCCTATACAGTTCAACTAAAGCTGGCTTAGCCAAAAAGCCATCAGAGTGCATGAACAAAACTTTATGGAGCCTATGAATTCACCAATAACACCAGATGTTCGCCAAGCCACTTATTATAAAAGCCCATGCAGCAGTTACCTTTGTGTAGCACCTCTATTGCAAAGAGGAAGAAGGAAGAAAAGGGGAAAAAAAGTAAAAATATTAATGCAAATAATATGGTTTTTTATATCTACTTATCTTTCATTTTTAAGTTTTCCACAGTTCTAAACAACACACATGTAAAGGAACTCTGAATTTTTTGTGGGGTTCTTTTTGTAAGATATTTTTCCTCTCAAAAAAAAGAAATATCCCAGGTTGTGGTTATTGAATGACAAGGAGTATTTTGCACAGGTACAATCTAATTAGCACTAGTTGAACAATAGGAGGGGTTGCTGCATTTTCATCAGAAACCAAGAGTTTACAGCAGAAAACTTTTAATTATGGGAAAAGCTCGTAAGTCAGGGCTCGCAGGTTACACCTGCACATGTTGAGTAACGAAAGAGCACAGTCTGTTCTGTCAAGTAATGATCCATATTTTTTTCTCTGCTTGGAGAAGGAAAAAAAAAGATCAACTTTTAAAGTATGCAATGAGCATTTGCTGAAGGGAAAAGGAGGACTAAGTCTTCCATTCACATACCAGATGTTCCCATTAAACAATCGTTTTCAAGAAAGCTCAGCTCATGTGGAAAGAGAACTTGAGAGTTCAGAAGGGGAAAACTGACAAAAAAGTTAACTTGTGAAACAAGGGCAGCTGCTGAAGAGATTGTTCCCAGTGTTGGCCTAGTACACCTCAATCCAGCACTGCAAGGGGTCAGAGCCAGGATAACCTTGTGCAGTTCCCTGGAAGTCAGTGTGAGTCTCTGGCATCAGAGCACTGCACTGATTTACACCATCCTCCCAGTCCAGCAGCTTCAGAGCTGATGGGCTGTGACCTCCTTCTTTATTACCTCAGGAACCTGCTACTACGGGCACATTTTCTGGTAGCAGAAATGAGAAATGGTACAAGTGGGATTTTTCAGTATTTTCTTATTTGTGCTTTAAAAATCTCCTTAGGCTTTTGCACAGGTCTCGGAAATGAGGAGGTTTAAGAGTGCAAAACAAAGCAGACACCTCTCCAAATTCCTCATAGTGTTTATCCTGTTGTTAGAAACACCCCCTAGCACAGGCATAGTGTATATGGATACTGATGCTGAGGGCATAGATAGGACATCTGGGTTAACTTAAGCCTCATTTAATTTTGGGCACAGGCCAAAAGCCCCTTCATTTCGTTTGGAGCTGCAGCCTGGCTCAAAAGAGTTTGCTCCTGTGCTATTTGCCTTCGCTAACTGGTCATCTGCCTGGTTCAGCCCTGCTGCTCAACCAGCACCAGAGCAAACCACACTGCCTCAGCTACTTTTTGCCCAGCATCACTTCACAATTTAGGGAGAAGGAAGGGTATTCAAATCACAGAAATGTGATTTCTCACTGGGCCTCTCACAGTCTGTTTCTTCAAATAGGTAAGTCGAGGGCTATGTGAGCTGAGGAGAAACCCCAGCCTTCTTTTCTGAGCTTTACAGTAGCAAGAAGAGAAAAAGTTTAGAAATTTTATGGTTGGGGTTAGGCAACCACATAAACAACCTTTGCTAAATTGTCAAGGACAAGGAAGAGATGAATGAAGGCCGTTTCTGTTTTCCAAACATACGTTTCTCTCCATCGCCATACTAAACTGGTTCCATTTAATCTGAAACAACAATAACCAAGTTACTATTTTTTTTCCGTGGTCATTTTATCATTATTTTATCCAGTTTTCCTGAACTTCAGTGGGGATTTTAGATACAGTTTTCCTCTCCCAAGCTCCTCTCAGTTCAAGTTATCTCTACATGCCCTTGGCAAGTTAGAGCTCAGCCCTTCTCAAATTGCAGAGGTCCATTTTCCAATCAAAGGCGTGTTGCTGCAAAATAACGTTTGGCTCAGTGCAGATCATCAAACACTCCATGTTATGGATCAAAACAAGGATTGGTGGGTGCCCAACCACCCGCACAGGCAGAAAAATGCACTTGTGGGTCATGACAGGAGCAGGTGGCTGAGGAGGGCTGGAGGGCTCTGTGTGGCTGTGTACAGAACCAGTTCTGCAGTGAAATGCCCTAGGTCTGAGGTGCTAGTAAAGCAAATAGCTGTGCAACAGCATTTGACATCTTTAGAAGATATTATTGCATTGTGTTGGTGCTGCTGTGATACTATACACTATTTGGTAGCCTTGCATCCAGAAATGCACAACAAACTTGGTGAAAATGCTATCTCTATCTACGAGTTAGAGACTCTGTCATGAAACTGAACTCACACTTCATAGGCTACAAGGAGCAAGGGGATTTTTGTCCACTGAGTTCCCTTCTGCTGAAGGTCACAGCAGCTTTCTTGCACACTGGATGTGCCTCCTCGGTCCTGGGACATTAACAGCTGCCCTTGCACCCACATCAGCACCTGCGACACAGGTACGAGAGAGGGTCTCAGCACTTCTGTCCTGTCTGCCGTAAATTTGAGGCCCCTTGGGGTGAACTGGCTCTTTTAATGCATTTCAAAAAGATGAAGAAAAAATTAAGCCCCTGTGTGTCAAATGTAAATGAGCCAAGACTCACGTCATCAAGACCCACTAGGAAAACCAGGACACCTGCAAGCCCTTCTCACTGTCTCATCTCAGTGAGCTTGAAGTTGATGTCACCGAGTTTGTGCCCAGGTGCAGGATCACCAGGGACAGCCCTTCCTTCCTTGCAGAGGTAAGGAAAGGGGTGACAGCTGAGACTGCTCAGAGTAAGGCTGTGCCATATCCTGCATGCTGCCAACTCAGTCTGTCTGCCACAAGAGTGCTCTGCTCTCATTGTTGACCCCGCACCCCTGTGCAGGACCTAAAAATGGCTCTGTTTACCATCACACAGATGGCTGGGGAGTAGAGCCTCCTTACATCTTTGCCTCAAGACATCCTGCAAAGGACATGTCTTGCCTGTGCACATTAAACACACCAAACTCACTTTAAAGCGCCTTTCTTTGCACTCCAAGTGTTACTGTGGCAGCAAAGGTCTCTCTCTCTCTTGATCTGCAACTCCAAAAAGCAGTGAATCAGGGTGGGCAGTCAGTCCCCCTGCACCGAGCCTGCAGCACCGTGCTCTGCCCCGCTCATTTCGAAGCTGGGCACCCGCAGAACAGACATCGGGGAGTGTGAGCTGGTGTGTGAACCAAGAGCAGCACAGACCAAGGGTGACTCTCTCTCTGAACAAGCACTAAGAACCAGAGCAAGAAAATTTCCCTTGTTCCCCTGGTACTTATGGGCCAACACAATACTCGGGGAAGATTTTACGGATCACATCTCAGCTCCTTCTTATCTCTTGTTCAAGCTGTTGACAATGGCAAAGGAGAACATATTGCTTTAAAAAAAAAAATCTGCTAGAGCTTTTGCTGTCAAGTAGGTCTCTTAAACCCCATGGGTAATGTTCTCAAATGACAAAGCTGCTCTCCTTTTTGGCAACGGTCTTTTATCAAGCGATACAGCAGCACATTTTCAATCATCTCCGTATCACAATGAAGAGACAAACCCTGTTAGCGTTGTTCTCTGAAAATCATAAAATGCAGTGGCTCAGTACACCTAGGGACTAGGCTGGGCTTTGAGCTTCCATGAATCTCAGCAGCAGCAGGAGAAGGGTAATTCAATCTTTTTAACTTGGTGATATATATTCATGTCAGTGGCTTTAAGATAAGGAAAAGACTTTAGTTGAAGAATGAAACTTTTGATGAATAACTGAGAGTACAATGAATAATGTACAAATATTTCTTTCCTCTCAGTCAAAATGATTCCAGATCCTTTTTCATTTTAATCCCTGTTGTATTCCTCATTTAAAAAAAAAAAAATTAAAGAAATGAAAGGAGAAGAAAAAAACCTTATGTTTTTAAAGGCATTGGAGTTCCAAAAGAAGAGCTTCTAAAAGAAGCCCTTCTGATTGCACTGTTAGATATTTTTATGGTTTCTTTTTAACTGCTAGAAAACAGAAGATTGTTTGGGTACTGGCAGTAATAACAGTACTAAAGATGGGTTACCATGAAAACCTCAGTCCTACCTGTTCATGCTCTACACAAAATGTGGGATTTATCAGAGAAAAATGTCTCCCTTTACCTGGGAGGTACTTTTCATCAAGCAAAAATATAACTGTTACAAGCATTTTCTTCCCTTGCAATTTCATTCTTAGTTCTGTCATGGCTAAAAAGTGATGAGACCAACATGCATAAAGGTAGCATAGTTTCTAAAGAGAGGCAACACAGGCAACAAATGTAAACATCATTTGTTTGTTTTCCTACAGGATGGGAAGAGAGAAACAAGATAAATTGAACACTTGCCGAGAGTCCTGCCCATTTCTTCACAGGTGGCATCAAAGCCTGGCCTGAGTAAGGTGCTTTCAGCAGAAGGGTGTCCTGACCTGTAGGCAGACACAGCAGATGATGGTTTTTAACCCTCAGAAGGAGGGAGGACACATTGCCTGAACCCTTTCGAATTTAAATTTTGTGACAGTGAGGTAAAGATACAAAAGACGGCCATCCTCAACACCCAGATTTCTCCTATTCCATACCTTTGAGTTAACAAGGGTGAATTTCACCTCCCCACTAAACTGGCTGCATAGGTGGACATTTCTGAGAAGGGATATAAGCAAGTAAGAAAGGCAGAGAAGTAAGTGGTGGCACAGGAGGTGAAAAGAAGCAGTTAACCAGAAAACCAAACCATATCACAGCCATAGGAAAGCATCTAACTATTAAAAATAGACAAATGCAATTGGTGGTGTTAGTTCCTGCCATGGCAATAACAACAGGAAAGGCAGACCCACTGCAGTCAGGAAAACACAGTCCAGAGCAATGACTGGTGCACACTGTGTAGAGAGTGTTACCAGGTTCATGCAGCAAAAAAAAACATTTAATTGCAGGCTTCAGGGGAATGACTATATTGTCCATGCTTGACCTAAATCCCACTGCACAGAGCTTAGAGCAGAGTCAAAACTGACCTTCAGAAGTTTCTGGGGCAAATCCATTCCTGCCATGCGCAGGTTTCCGTCCCTTCTGATTTATGGAAGGCAGGCATATTGTGAGACACGTTGTATGAAATTGCTGGAAGGAAAAATTAAGGAAAAAAATGGCTTGCTGGAGCCAACAAGGGTACAAAAAAGCCCTTACTGAATGGAGTTTTTCCTCTGTAAATGATCTCTTGTTTGAAGTTGGTCTCTGGAGGGGCAAAAGTCTGTCAACAAAGTATTTTTCTGAAACGAAGATGAGGGAAACACATTTTAAAATACCACACATGGGAATAAAATCCAAGCACGTTGAGGATGAAGTGGGTCACTGTATGCTTTGATTCACCGCATTGTGTCTCCTGTAATCACACAGTGTATGAGTTCAGTAAATGCAGAGGCACCAGTCTACTTGCTGGTCCAGGATCTTGGCAGTGGCTGGTTCTTGCCATGCAATAGAAAGATTTGCTCACTGAATGGCCTGAAACTGAACAGGGGAGGATTATTTTCAAGGTCAGATTCACACCCACTGAGAATTAACCTTATTGTTTGCAATGGCACCCAGTACTACAGGTGAACTGTGGTGAGTGAAGCAATCAAATGGTCACTTAGCATTCCATCTTCACTGGCTGGTGTGGCCTTGGTGCTCTGCAGATACGTTGGCAGGTTCCATCTATTCATCCACCCACTTCAAACAAACATAAAAAGGCTTTTAGTATAACAGAAGGAGTGATACTGCTATTACCCAAGCTAAGGAAGTAACAGAGATAAGAAAATCAGGAAGCCAATCTCCTAAGGCATCCTGGTCAATGGGAAGCAGAGAAGGTTTTCTTCTAAATAGCGTCTTAAATGATGACCCTCTTCTCTGGGGAAATTTTGAGAAATATCCTTAGGGTTGGTCTCTGCTTGAGACAATATTTCCACTGTTTAAGGAGGACAGGAAAAAAGTTTCTGAAAGTCACATTTTAAGTCAGTGTCAGAGGTAGGGACCACATGCAGGTCCCTTCAATGCTGAACCAGTTCCCTACATACAAAGGCTCTCCCCACTTCCCAAGAATGCTGTGCTGATAATCCAGGGCATTTTCTTCTAAAACTGTGCTCACGTGTGATTTATAGCCCAGAGACAAGCATTCAGTTTGCTCCCCAAACTTTTCAGTGCTGCTTGGATCAAAACTTTTCAGGCTGTATTAAGGTCTAGGGTATTGATTTATTTTCATAAATTCATTTTCCTTTTCCTTGTCACAGCTTTCACAGATTTATGAGGTTAAAGAGCATGAAGCTAATTAAATAATCTGACTGGTTGAACATCTGTTGAAACATAATAATAACTTCTGAAGCCAGTGTTCCTGATGAGCTATTAATTATGATTTAAAAACTAGAGGCAGGGTTTTACCATAAAAGAAAATCAACAAACCAAAACCCTAGCATCCTTCTGGGCTCGGAGTGAACCCTCAGGCTCCCTTTGAAGCCTTTTACACCGACTTACACTCTTTCACACCTTCCAGTCCAGATGTCCCTTTTAGGCTCTCTTACAGTCAGAGTTCCTAATGTGAGCCAGATGTCTGGAGGCAAGGTCCAGTCCAGTTTGCAGATTGTTGTTGTGCAACAGCTACAAACAGAAATTAAGATTCAGACATGACAGAGCTTAACTGCATGCAGACACTCACCTTAGCCCAAAAACAGAAACTAATGCATGACCCTGGGCTAGTGGTTTAAGTCCAAATAGCCACTTAAGCAAGGAACTAAACCTTTTCCGCAGTTCTCTCTTGCTCTCCATCCCCACGGAGCAGCCCTGGACTGACTCAGGAGTTCCTAAGCCTAGAAACTTCCACCAGACTGATGCGCAGGAATTTGGTTCTCAGCCCAGCATAGTCTTACTTTGCATTGTCTTCACATCTTGTTCTCAAAATAACTTTGTCAAAAATTCATTAATGGGGCAGATAAATAAATAAATTAGATCAATTCCCTCCCCCTACTCAGGATCAGTCAATGTTTCAAGGCTGATGAAGGTATTTTTAATTAATAAGTGATTTGCAGCTGTTCTTAAATCCCCCGCTGCAAATGGTAAATTATAGGGGCTGTGGCACTCCTGTGAGTGTTTATGCAGAGTGAGGGCATGCCCCAAGGTCTGTAGGCATTAATGACAAATCCAGAGGACAAGTGCCCACTGATGTCAACAGCACCTCCAGGCTCTCCCGCACCAAAGCCACGGGAGTGCATGTGCTTGCCCTTTCTGTGACTTCTCCTTTTAGAAATGGACAAATTGTTCACACAGTAAATATTATCCACATTGTAAATTATTCATAGTCCCAAAGTGCAGTGGGTGAAAGTGGGGTTGAAGCTAATGCTGAGACTTTGCTGCATAACCTACAAAAGGAAGGGAAGTTTTACACAAAAAAAAATGAAGAGGAAAGTCCCTCTGCATCTTACAGTTCAGTTCAGATCTCTAACAGCCTGTAGACTGGAACTGACAGGAACATTTCAAGGTTAAAAAAAAAAGATTAAAACCATAGTCTCACAGGTATTCCTAACAATATCTCAGATTATTCCAAGTGTAGGTGATATTACTAGGCAGTAATGTCCAGAGCCACAAATGGATTTAGACTCTCAAACATGCCTGCAATAAGCTTTAAACACTTCAGTACATGCATGCCGTGGAGGGCTCCTGAGGTAAGAGAAACCTTTTTGTGTGGCCTATTTTGGCTCTCAGTCTTTCTCCATCCTCATGGACTCTCATGAGACTCAGAACCACTCTGAAATGAGGGGTGTGTGCATGTTGGGACACTGTAAGTGCACCCAAATGTTTCCAGATCGGGCAGCAGCAGATGCTGCCCAGGTTGACGTTGCCTTATCTTGGTTGTCAGATTATCTCACATTTATTTTCACCATCCCTTGTACTCATTAAAACTTCTCTACTCTCCCTGGTTTCTCTGAGGGTCTCTTCAAGGAATGCTCATTCCAAAAAGATAAGGATAGGTAGCTACACTCCTCGTCCTAGCCCAGACACTTGCCTCAGTCAGTTCTCGATGGCCCATTCATACAGTCTCCCATCTCAGACAAGGATTTTAACTCATTACTCCACCCAGCATACAGACAAATTAATATCCACGAAAGAGGATTGAGTCCCGTGAAAGAGGATTGAGTCCCATGAACTGACAAATACTGTACAGTATTTTGTCATCCCATCTTCCTTCCCTTTTCCCACTGAACTTTTCAGGTCCATTTTTGTTACAACCCACATCAGGAGCCACTTCTTTTTCACAGCAACCACCCAACCCATTGAATACAATTCCATGTGACCCTGGGCTGAGCTTTGAAATCGGCCAACAAATCCTGCCTGAGCCCTCACTCACCCACCACTGCTCTACCAGGACCTTCAGTGCTCAACACTGGGGCTTCAGTAGAGAATCACTTGCTTAAAACTTGAATTTCAATGCTGAGCATCAGGATGTGGAAGCAGAGGTGACTCCACCTTATATGGACTGAATGTGCTACATCTCCTTTTGATTCAGTTGATACAGCCTGAGATTTGAGAAACTTCCTGAGCTAAAACCATTAACTGATTAAACAACCATGTGTCTCTCACTGTGCCTCCTGGTCAGCCACAGGACCCCAGCCAGCCTGGTCCACTTCTCTTTTTCCTCACTCTGCTTCACATCTGGTTTCCAGTTTTTCTCTCCTTTTTGCCTTCCAGGTAGATGTAGCCAACACAACACTTTAAAAACACACATCATCATAACATTTCTGTTTAATTTAATAAACATTCTTCTCCTTCCTTCCAGCTCTGTCCCTGTATGTGATTTTTTATTAGTAGTGGTACTGCAATCTCCCCTAAATTTCAGTCTGAAAACTGCTTGACATTCACAATGAGGCATTAAAAAGGATTTATTCCGTCCTTGAAGTATGCATGTAACTCCTCTTAATGTAAGAGCTCAGACTGCTGTAAATCAAGACTAAATTCACTGATATCAGGGGGCCTGAACAGGTAGAACCAGCATAAAGCAATAGTAAAACAAATCTTTTTATATTTATCGAGGGTAAAATCCCAACACCAACAGCACAATTGACTTCTGTCCTACCCCCACCTGCACAAGTGCATTTAAAATATAGTCAATTGACCTACTAATAATTTTTTTTGAAATTCAGGAACAAATTATTTTTTGTTTTGCAAGGACAAGCTTTTCTTTTCTGCTCACACACAGACACTTATGAATTAATTCCTAGTGAGCTGTTCTTTCTTAGGGAGTTCTTTCCTCCATGACCCAAAATAAACTCATCTCTGTGGTCTCATATAGAAACATCAGCAGATTTGTTAAATTAATGTTTCAGGGTCAAGGGAAAAATGTATAGATAAATATATCTAAAGGTTTTGAAAGCTTCATGGCAGCAGTCCAATACTGCTTTCCTTGCCTTTATCTGCTGTCTTAGGGTAAAAAAGCAGCCCATAAAGCTTAGAAAAGTGATCTGTCTCTGGGTCTGGGGTTCCTGTCACCTGCCATTTCCCTGATGTAACACCATGATATACAGCAGCAGAGCAGCACTCAAATGATGTATTACAATAATATGTCAGTAATGCAGTGGTGCTTTGATAGTCCTTAATAATCAGAGTACTTCAGTGGGGAGAGGGCCAAGGGAAAAGGAAGACCTGGGCAGAAGGCAAAGTCAGCTAAGCACTGCCTCAGCCTATTGAAGTGTGTGGTGCCGTGAGTGGAACAAGACAGTGATGAGCCAACTCCAGGAGCAGTTATGATGCATTTTCCTGAGCAGCACCATATTCCCTAACAGAGGAGTATTTGGCACAACCATGACAATTTCATAATGTAGCAAGCAATGCTTACACTGCCTTTAATAAAGGGAAAAGGAGCTTCATCCATCACAGAGAAACAGCTGGATTCAGGCAAAGATTGAGCTACCGCTCATATTTCTAGGCTATGAAGTTTAAGTGCCTGCACTTGACTTCACAGCTGCGCTTAACTGGGTTTCTGATCAGTTGAGTTCTGGGCCTCAGTGGTAGCTTGTTAAGCCATGGCAATTTAATCATTTGTGCTTGTCTGTCCATAACTGGTAGTTCAAGATCCCACGAACACAAGTGTTACACTAGCATTGCTGTAAAGAGGGGCAGACACAAATATTTTAAAAGCTGAGAGATCTTCTGTGATGCTGAAGGCATCTCAATATATCACACTCGGGCATGGCCAACCTAGTCCTACATTGCCTGACTTTTTCAGCTTTCTGACATAAAGGAAAAACAAAATCAACTGCAGTTTATGGACCTCAGAGCTAAAGGAAAGGGGGGAGGGTGGGGTATGCATGCAGGCATGTGCGTGGGTCTAGATGGCTGATACACATCCAGAGACATATTTCCATGCTCTCTTTTCTGTTTTTAAACAGTGTCTTGTGCCAAGGAGCAAATGAACTTCTTCTTTCTTTTTTTTTTTTTTTTTCCCACATGGGCACTTAACAGTCTCTTACAGGCTAAAATCAGAGAGGTGAGAGCATGGGATTCATGGGGTTGTGTTTGTACAAGCAGAGTGTTCTCCCCTCCTATTCACCTCCAAAGCTACAAAGAGAATCAGCCTGTAGAACAGAAAGGTAAGAAGATAATTATTTTTGGAGAGGAGCATTAAGAAGGAAGGAGAGGTAGTTGTTTTTTATCTTAAAAATCTTGCCTTAGAACATTTCTCTGTTGACGCTCCATGTGCATGCATGACCCTGAACAACAGAATTGGAGGGATAGATATGGCAAGGGAAATTCAGAAGAGAAGGAAGACTTTGCCAAAGGGAAATCTAAAAAGAACAAGGATTGAAAAAGCAGCCAGGGGTAACTCTGATGTACAAAAATACATTTATTTTCAACAATTTCAAAACCACTGCCTTTTTTTACAGTAGAAATATTCAAATGGAACAATAAAACCAAGAACAGTATATATATATGTATATATATGACTCATGCAGTTGTATTACTGTGTTCAATACAGGTATTGCAATTGTCTGTCTCATTTAATCCTTTGAAACCACGGTGGTGGTTTGCGTTTAATCCACTGTCCAACATCATCAGAAAGAATGTGAGGATTCTGGTTCGGTTCGTTAGACCTGGAATGCACGTGGCAGCTGACTGAAGGGAAAGGGAGGAGAACAGGATGTCAGGACATCTCTGTACATCCATGAAGCCAAAGTTTAGCCTGGAAGAAAATGCACACTTCTGCACATGCTCTTATGGATGGCAACCATGTCTGAAACACTCTGTAGTCCTCTGCCACTCTGGTCTCATCTCCGATCCTTCCAGGTTTAGTATTAGGGTTCTTGAGTACTGGTTAAACTAAACAGAGGCTCTATTCATGTTTTATATCAGACTGTCAGCCACACAGAGCCAGAAGCTGCATCTAGTCTCCAGATCTCATGCATTATTCCTAAATTACAGCTAATCCATCATGGGGGAAAGGCTGGCAGTGATAGAGGGCACTGACCCTGTCTCTTGCTCTCTGTCTCTCCGTCTTTTCCTCTTTTTACATAATTACAGTGTGGGAGCTATTTATGTTCCACCGATGCCATCGCCTCTTTCCCTCATTACTCAGGTAAATAATAATCTACAGCTTCAAGGATTTCCATTGCATTTTCCTCACGGGTAAAACTTGCAGGGGAAAAAACCCTAATGACAACCCCAAGTTGTTATTTACCAGCAAGACACAGACAAATAAAAGTGGCCAGTACTCCAGTCTGTCTAACACTGCAGCTCAGTACGTTCAAAAACAGGTGAACAGGGCTGGCTGCCCAATCCAAACCTTACAGAGGTCCCATGGATAGATAGGAGTGCAGTAATTACCCTTCCAGTATTCTAAAGGAGCAGATTTCAGTCATTTTTTCAGCTGCCATCAGCCATGACTGTGCCCTAAAGAAGCAGGTACGCCCTGGCAAATGTGGTCCCACGCACACCCTGGGGATGTGCCTGGAGCACACATCCTGATCCTGACAGCATGTGACAAACTACACTGAGGGGCAGTGACACCCACCAAGTCTTACGGAAGAGGAAGTTTGAGCAAACATAAGAATCAGTCAGGTTTTTCTGATATTTGATTTTGGCTCCATAGATTTTTCTTGTTTGATTTGTAGGAAATTTTACGATCATTTTGGGTGGAAAATTACATTCTAGACAGATGTTTCTCCAAAAGTGTCATTCAGAAATTTCTCAGCCTTCACTGAGGTGAAATTTCTTTTTGAGAAGTGAAATTTTTTCTGTTTTTTTCAACAGTTTACTCCCAATTTTTCTTTCTCACTTCCTGCCATTCGAGACACTTAAAAGCAATTTTTTAAAGTGTAAAGGAATAAAATGTGAAAAAAAAAGTGAAAAGAAATTAAGAAAAGAAATTGTGAAAACTGTAATCCTCCACCTTTCTTGTTAAAACAACATGAGATCAATCCCATGAAAAACCTACAAAATTCCAAACAACAGTGAACATTTTCACTTTGCCTCATGGTTTATAAAGTAAAAAGTTAATACAGAAAATAATGAGTGTTTTAGATTCAGTGTTCTGCAGCAGCTCACCAAAGCAGTACCTCAAATCCTAATGATCAGCAAAGACTGAGATCAGCCCACAGTTTGGCTCAAAGCCCACGGGACCATTGTTTATGTACATCCCTCTCATCTATGCCTAAATGGGAAGCTATGGCCTTGTGCTAACAGTCTTATCACCAGACTGGGCCATTACTGTAAACTACTTTGGTGTTTCAGTAGGACAGAGACAGTAATACAACAGTTTATGCACTTGTGATGGATGGAAACCAAGGTTAAATACAATAACACAGCCATCGCTCTTCACCTTGTATTAGAAACCAGAGCAGAAAAGCGAGGGGGAAAACAGAAGAGAAATATTTTTAAATCAACAGAAAAGTCCCACAAACCTGACTGAAATGGAGAAGAACTGAGAATATTTAGTTTTAGTACTTATCAAGAAACAGTTTTTCCCTATTTTTTTGGGTTTACAGTTTTAATCTTGAAATACTTCCCGAGTTCTGCAAGACTATGTTTAAGCACTTTTCTCTCCACCTGCAGAGCCATCAGGATTTTAACCTTTGAAAGACATTCCAGTCCACTAACAGAGTGAACACATGTAACTGAGGCTGTTTTGTAGCCCACTGGCCTGTTGCAATGCAGAGAGATAGAAAGTAACACCTAAATTCCAGTCATCTCATTTCAGCCCAGATTTATTAAAGGTGATTGAGGTCCTGTATCCAGATCCTAAGAAATCATAACAAACGTTGTCATCTGCTATCACATCTGCCTCCTGTTACCACACAAACACTAGAATATCCTCCTAGACATGCCTCCAATCTTCCTTCCCCTCCTACTGGGTCCTACAAGTCAATACTCTGCAGAATAAGGTTCATTTTTGACATCATCAACTCAAGAAAAATGGATAAAAGTAACTCACCACTAAATCAACCTCTTGCCTCAAAACTCCACCACTTCATAGGGATATCCTCAATTCAGTGTAGCAGAAAATTTCTAAAGAGCTTTTCCAATGTATTTTCCTCATTAACCTCCATTCTAATCAGAAAACACCAACCCAGCGTGAAGAAATCTCCATTCTGAATTGGACGCAGCCATTCTGCAGCACCCACAAGAAAGACCTTCCAGAGCTCACTTATGCAGCTCCACTGCCCTCTCCAAACAGCAGTCCCTAATTGCATACATCATGTTCAGCCAAAATTTACTACTCTTACACATCCTAAATAGCACTTCATCAGCTTAACTGCTAAAAGCATGACTTCTCCCTGGGAGTAAAGCTACTGCAACCTGCCCCACTGTTGAGCTGAGGTTGTACCGGGTATGGCAAGGCCACTGATATTTGCCCACACTGAGATGGTGATAATTTCAGGATTCTTTTCCTCATTTTCACTAACAGATGCCACCAAGATCATTCTCAGAAGTGGGCAACAGTGACAGAGATGAATAGATAATAAACATAATTAAAATATTCACGGCAGGCTCATAGTCTGACCTGCTAATATCTTTTTCTGCTCCATCACAGGAAATGACACAAAATATATATATATATATGTAAAAAAAGGCTTGCAGTTATACATAGAGAAATAAACTACACTGTTCAGAGACAGCAGTGTCAGATTGAAATATGACAGACAACTGGAACACGCTTGGAACCAAAGTGTACTCAAGTGCTCACCAGGGTCCCTGTTTGGCTGGCGGGTATAGGGGTGTGTGTGTGTGTGTGTGTGCACGTGGGCGTGCATGTGTGTGTGTGGTCCAGGTTTTCTTTTAAACATATCTTCTTTTACTAAACATTAAATTATTTCCCAAGAAATAAAAAGCTATGTACATTGTAATTATCTACAGTAGGCCTTCGGCATCCTCGCTATTCACATGCACAGGGTTTGGGCTGCATTCATAAACTCAGGCTTGCTCCTCCACTGCTTGTGGTGCTGTCCCCTCCAGCCAATCTGCAGTCCAAGGAACACTGACGTCTGTGTTTGCTCTGATTTTTTTTTTTTCCTTTCTCAGCAGTCAACAGTGCCAGAGGGTGACTGAAATTAAAAGCAATTAAAAGAGGCAAGATCCTGCAAAAAGCTGAGACATGCATGTCACTGGAAAGCGAGGGATGTTGGCATGTTGCAGAGCCTGGTCCAACAACTCGGTCTGAACCCTCTGGCAGGATGAAGCAGCTGATTCATGACTTATTTTGAAAAGGTCTGAAAAGAGGCAACTTACAACATGTTGCCTAAGGTACAATACCTATCTGTTGGATTTGAATACTTAATTCCTGTTCTGTATTTAACAGGAGGCTGGCATTCAAATCTCATTGCACACTTGACTCATTCTTTGCTTTTTATTTCTAATCTGATGCACTTCCTCAATATGAAGAACCCCTGCTATTTATGAATGCAGCCCTGGTAAACACAAAAAGCCCACCCCATCCCCTCCCAAATGATAATAATGACATATAATTCTTTCTTTTTTCATAATAATAATAATAATTATAACAATAATAATTACAAATAAAAAGTCAGAAATGCTGTAGAACAAGTGGATTCTCAGTATTAAACACTAGTGCAGTTGGGGATTTCCTTTGTGCTTTCACTGTTGGCAATTGTTGAGATGCTTCCTGTGGAGGAGAAAATGGAGAAGAGAATCAGTGCAGTGGCTTCAACAGTTTGGTCTGTATTGCTTCTCACTCCTCCTTAGGATGCGGTAGTGTAAGCGTAAAGACAGAAAAGATGCTTAAAAGCAACGCATCCTTTTATGTATTTGCAATAAGCAGGGCGCATGCAGAAAACTCAATTACTTCAGCTCAGCTGACCAGCAGTAAACTCATTAAGCTATTAGGGACATATTTGCTTGTAATCATAGCACGTCAACAGTGTAAGCTTGGCTCAGCTGATTCTTCTGAGGGCGCAGAGAATTTGGCACTCCTCCACAGGAGAGGCAGGGTCATGAGCAGGAATAGGTGTGAGCCACAGCTGTTACTAACTTCTGCACAGCTACTGCCAGCTCCAGGTTCCTACCCTGGGAAAAGCTGAAAAGCTGTAAGAGAAACTCCATCACCATGCTGCTGAGAGATTTACTCCCTGCTCAGTGCCTCAGGGCTCTGCTTGTACCTGGGGTCACAGCCACTGCCTCTCCTAATACCCCAAAGACCAACATTCTCAGCCATGCTGTGAAACAAAACTCAGCTGAGGGCTGTGTCTCACCCATCACTCGTGTGTCCAGCTCTTTGTCCATCAGCTCCTCAGGGTCTGTGAACTCACTCAGGGTGATTTTGGGGGCATTTTCACTTTGGCTGACAGAGCCAATCATTTCCTGCTCCTTGTCATGCTGAACTTGGGCATAGATGTTAATCCAAGGGATTTTCCTGCACCGCAAAGGAAACAAGAGGTTATGTTTTGTAACACAGGGATCCTCAGCATGTCATTTATTAATGAGACAAAATAAGCTGTGACAAATCCCAGAAATACAGCACCAGCAGTGATGCAAAGTATGAGCTCCCAGAACAGTGAAAAATACCACAGAGATGTTCATCTCTGAAAGTGCCCTTAGCATTCAGTTATTCCAATAGCAGCCTAAAGGTACTCCAAATCTCAGGCCATCGTCTTCATTTCCTGTGCACCCAGCTCCCCCAGCTGCAAACTTCAGTGTTCTGCTCTTTGAAATGAGAAGTTATGCATGCAGTGGACACTGCACTCAGCTCAGAGAGCAGCAATCAACTAAGTACAATCAGCTGCAACTGTCAGCTCTCTCAGTATTTATTATATAATCAGTGGTGCACTGGAAACCAAAAGTAAAAATCAATTTGGCACTAGTATCAACTGAGCAAAAAAACTGTTGGGCTTGTTGCTGCTGACAGACCCACACTGACTCAGAAGGAATTGCCACATCTGAAAGAGTTATAAAGAATTGTTCCTGCCTCAGAGTACAGAAAAGATTTGGACCTCATAACACCCATCCAAAGTCTATTTGTTACCATTTCATTGCAAAAAACAGTTTGTCATACTATGAATCATGCAAGTTTGCAGGGACTTATTTTTCCTTGCTGCTCAGGAGGCCAAGGAAGTGAAGGGATAATTTCTTCCTCCTTCTCCCAAGCAAAGTTACCTTGGCCTGCTAGAATGATATTTTTGAGAGTCAGTTAGGTAGACAGATAGTTATACAGGCCTAGACAGTTAGGTAGTAATCCCCGGAAGAATGCAAGTTTAAACTGAGAGAACTGAAAATGAATGAGTTAAGCATCATTGGGGTTGCCAGGATTATCTGCACAGCCTGTTGGAAGTTGACTGTTTCTCCTAATGCTCTTAGAAAGTCTTTGTGCCATGCAGTTCACACTGCTCCAGTAAGGAAAATTTGGAGAATATTTTCAGTTCCTTAAAGCACACAGGAGAGAGAGAGAGAGAAAGAGGATGTGTTCAAAAGAAGTAACATGAAATGCCACATCTTTGTGCTGATCTATCTGCCGTTGGATACGCCAGAGACTGAAAGCAGTGGAAATTGCCTCAGCTCTCATGAATTCAATAGATCTATGCTGATTTTACTTCAGTGAAGTTCTGGCCTCAACCAACTTGTGCTATTGGCTTGATTTGGCATTCTGTTCTTAACCAGCAGCAAGCCAGGACATATTTGGGATGTTTAGCAGCAGTTGACAAATCTCATGATCTTCTCCCTTTCTCCTACCTTCTAATGTTTAAATATGCCTTAAACGCCACCAGAAGATATAGGAATTACACAGGGAATGAGAGAGAACTAATGCATTCCCATAGGATCTAAGAGCCCAGAATTCGTCTGGAGATGTATAGAGACATGAGAATATGCCTGGAGATACTGGAAGACTTAATTTTGCTTCCAAACAGTGCAACAGCAGAGCAGTGATTTTGTCTGAACTTTGAGTGGAAAGGTGAGAAAAGCTCTTTAGAATTGTGAGGCAGAGAGCCAAGGTTCTTCAGAGAGTTAGGGAAAAAAGAAACTGAGACGGTTGTACATATATGAATCCATATCCAAATACCTAATCCTGCTGTGCCTCCCAGCACAGACACAGGTGGCCACAACCACATCGCTCTGAGCACAAACAAGCACACACTCCTGCACGGCTGTCCCAGGACACACACATCGACTGCCCCATAGCCCCACCACTGCTCAGCCCTCACACACACACAGTATTGACTGATATATGCTCAATCTTCCAGAAAATAAACAACTTTTTTCCAGATTATTTCCATACTTTTCCCCTCTTTTCCACTGGGACCTCCTCAATAAGCATCTCTCTGGTAGAAGCGTTTAACATGCCTGCTGAGTTTATAAATTGATGGACTCATAATAAGGAGCCTGTGTGCAAACCAGCAAAGCACCAAATCTACGAATTTGTAGAATTAAAAAAACATGTCAGCCTATGCTCTCCCATAACCTTTCCCTGTAAGCAGAAGTTCTGCATTCAGGCTGGGACCACCATTAATCAAAAAAGTACACATGGCTAATGGACCTCTGCATCACTGAGAGCTACAGGAAAGATTTTGAGTTTGCCCCCCTTTTTCCATTAAGAATCGCTGCATGCTCTCACTTCTGCTCCACTGAGCCAGGGGTTTTAGACAGAGCTGAAAAGTTGCTTTCTGTTCTGAAAAATCAAGTTGAGAACACTCTGTGTGTATGACTTATCCTAAACTTTGACAATTTGATCTGGGTTTTTCCCCTTTGGGACAGAGAGATAGGAGGGGACAGCCAGTTAATAAGCTCTTGGGCTAAGCAAAACTGATGCTTTAATCACCTTCCTCCTCACTCCCAATTTGTAATACACTTATCTTTCAGACAGATTTTAACAAGGCAGGGTCTCCACAGCCCTGGAGCACAGTAGAAGGCTGATGGCTGCTATACTCAAAGCTCAAGGTACTTAAGTAGTACAAGAGTCAGTTTTATGAGCTGTAGTAGCAGAACATGAGCTGGAGAGTGCCAAAGCAAAGTGGATTAACAAGCTCCTCACTGTTCTCTGGCAGCTGGAATATACAGACCCTTCTTCCTGGTAACTGCTGACCACAGAGCCAAAGACATCAGGCCAAACCTAGGAAACCATCTCACCAAGACACAAGGGAAAGCATGTCTTACACAGGGTTGTACCTACATCTTGTC
The DNA here is from genome assembly GCA_013397725.1 of Rhagologus leucostigma. Classification (NCBI taxonomy): domain Eukaryota; kingdom Metazoa; phylum Chordata; class Aves; order Passeriformes; genus Rhagologus; species Rhagologus leucostigma. Next base: position 3,289,070 of record VZTD01003877.1, on the reverse strand, counting down.
ACATCTCCCAGAAGGACTTCTTTGCCTTCCTCATCCTACATCTGGGTGTGAGAGTAATCATCAGCTGCCTCTCCAGCACACTATTAAATTGATGCCTTAAACAAATCCTGTTTCCCTGGGAAGCTGTATTCCACCTCACAGAAGCAGAGAGAGGATTTCAGGCTACAATAAGAAGGTTGTGCTGAAGGCCTTGAAATCTGTGCCTGAGCAGAGTCACACAAACGCATTCCCTGGAAATTGTCCTGGGCTGCTGAAGTCAGCAGAAGCTTGATAACAGATATCAGTGTGCACAGGATCAAGCACTAGAAGGAGTGCCACTCACTGATTATGACAATGGTTAATGAAAGATGTAAGCAAGGAGGGAAGCTTTAAACCTGGAGACTAGAATAGATGCCTGTCTTATCATATCATTTAATTTTGAATATTGTTTGTATCCCACTAACATCCTTAGAGAATACTAGCCTTATCCTCGGGTGCAGAAAAGCTGCAGAAAGAAACATACAGCTGGAATTTGGACATGAAAAGCCCTAGTTTCTCATTTAGAGGAACTACTATGTCCAGAAAGTTTTATTTATTAATTTTTTTTTAAGTCAGACTCAGCTTATGTTTCTAATACAGTATTTTGCCACTGGTCAGGATCTAGGCACACAGACTACTTTATACTGTAAGTACTGTACTGAACTCAAAGTTCCTCCTAAGGAGCTCCAGCTGCCTAAAATATATCCTCATAAAGCAGACCTTCAGCAAACAGGCCATTCTTATCACATATTTTGTTTCACAGCTTGCAGCAGCCAAGTGCCATGGGCTGGCCCTGGTCCTGCCTGCTGTCTGGAAGCAAAATGTTTTAATTAACATCTGTCAAGGTAAATCTCAGCACATATTCCCAAAGGCATTTTGATGCTTTACACAAATTTTTCTGGCTTTGAGTCTCCCACCTTTAACATAATCACACCTGTTCCTCTGCAAGAATAACCTATTCACTTTGCAAGATACAAATGAGATGCTGCTGCACTAAGGCAGCTGGCCAGGTGGGTACAGACTGCATGAAGTCATCCATCATTTGGTTTTTGACTACGCTTGCTTTGTGTATCTCAGTACTCACTGAGCACAAAGGGTTCCCATTTCTGGTCTGTGGTTTAAACACATCTGCTGAAGCAGAAGATGATTTCTGAGCTCTTGGTGAACTTTTGGAGCACCACCTTTGTGGTGAAACGGCAGTAGATGGTTTTCTCTCTGAGAAATAGGGAACTACATTCATCTAAGCCTGAGGCCAGCATAATTCACTCTACATTTGCAATTCAGACACAGCTCTGCCAAGGTTTCCTGTAAACCACCCAGAGTCTCCTCCTCCCATCCCAAACTTTTTCAGCTTACCTCTTGAATTTGTAGATTAAAAAAACAGCCAAGCCCACAAACACCACAGACAACAACATCAGCATTGCTGAACTGCTGTGACCCGAGCTGGAATCCACAAGGGGTGCTGCAGGAGGAAAGGCAAAGCATTACATTTGTGGGATATTACAAGGAAACACATTAGCTACCTGAGAGTTGAGCTCAGCTCTGTCTTTGTCACATCTGCTTTATCACTGCTGCATGGTGCATGCTGGTTTTGGCAAGACCAGTCAGTAGGAAACAAATTGGTTCTCTTGTCCTTCAAAAGTCAAGGCCCTTTTTCAAGATAGCGCAGTCTAACACCCCTGAGTGAAAAGGCACAGCAAGCCACACTTAGCTGAATGCCTGGTCACTCCTGTGTTAACACCCTGGGCTACTACTTTACAGGTTTTTCCAGGTACTGGAGTGGAAATGAATTTTATGAAGCATAGCTTAATACATATCTATTGTCCTTCGGAGAAGATACCCTAGAGCATCAACGAACAGCATAACTCCCATCTTCCAAGGATATTCATCTATCTCACATGTGACAGGGATCTACTGTTGTGACAAGCCTCAAGGTCTATCCTTCCATAGGACCTTAGAGACTTTTGAATTGAATCCATTTTCATGTGGAGGAGTCCAAAGCAATAATTCTGGATCCAAGCACACAATATGTTATAATATTTTGGAGATTTTGATCCTTGACATTTTGGTTGGGCTAAATACAGTATACTCCTATACCTTGTTTATGCAGCTATTCCAAGAGCTCATCAGAGCACACCATCTTAATGGCCTGAGCACTGTGCTGAGATCAAGTGTCTGATGAGAAGCCTCTAATGATGCACAAATGATTATAAGTAGCAGCTGGCTGTTTCTTGTTCTGCATAAATATTTGGTTTTGGTGTTTTACTATTCTCTATTCTTTTTCTATCACCCTGAAGATAGGGACAAAGTCATACAAATAGAGTCAGTTCTGATTTCACTGTCAAATTTCCACACCTAACAGTCTCATCCTGCCAGTATTCTGCTGCAAATACTTCTGACTCTTTTGTGGGAAAGACTGTCACTTCATCCAAGTAAAAACATTATGGGAATGGTCATGAAACAAACACAGCACCTGCACTGGAGAGGGTGGAAGAACAGCTGCAAAATGTAAGTTAAATGCAGTGCCTTGCTAGAACCAAGCCAGCTTCTGGAGAATTCCAGCCACCTGGAGACCTCAGGCATTGTATCACATTTCCAGTTTCACAAATTAATCAATTTCAGGCTACTCCTGTTAGCATCCGACTCACGTTCCAAAGGAGCATTTAGAGTGTGAAGGTAAAAAGGGTATGAGGAAAGGTCATGAGCCTTGATGTAGCCCAGCTCTTGGTTCTCTGAGAAGAAGCTGAAGTGTATAATTGTGGGATATGAATACCAATCTTTCAGAGAGGCTATCAGCAAGGGCACTTGCACAAGATCCCACATTTCAGACAACTGCAAGAGCAGTCATAAAAAGCAAGGGCAAAAATAAATCCATCACCTTCTTTGTAACCATCACTGTCTCATCAATAGCTGAGAGCTTCACACTAGGCTGGTTTAAAATAGAGTGACCAAGCTTAAAGTGAGTCTTTGTTAGGTTGTGCAAAAATGTAGATAGGTAGCGTTGAAATTTAAATAAGTTCTAATTTGTAGAAGTCAATATTCAGGCACATATTCCCTGTAGGAGGCCTAGACCTTCTTTTCATGAGTACTTTGCCCCTTTAAAGCTTCTTAGCTAGTCACGACAGTAACAAGCCCTTTGCTATAAGGATTTGATCCAACATCCGTGAAACTTAGTAATATCCCACTGAATTCCACAGGTGCTCAATAAGGACTTAATAGAACACCATTCACCTGGTTTTCTAAAACACTTGAAAAAACACCAATGCACTTGTTAATTAAGCCACAGGGAACTTTACAAGGTACTTTTTCTACTTGTACAAACTGGAGCATGAAGATGCCCCTGATGGGTTGGTTTTAACACTTCCTGCTTCTACCAAAATGTCTCAGTTGGCACATGTCCCAGTGCCACACACCAAACTGTGAGTTCTCTGATGTAGACTGATTCTCCTGGGGTTGTCTGAAGCCTCAGAAGAACCACAGCCTTTGACTCCACACTCACCTAATGTTAACTGAGTAACATACACAACCACTTCAACACCAGGCTTCAGTTCAAACTGGACCAGGTTCTGGTTGAGAGCATTAAAAAGGATTTCTACCACCTGATGAAATAAGAAGAGATACAACAGTTACAGTAGAGAAGATGGCAAGGTCTAGAGAACATTCAGGAATACACAGAGCCCATGAATAGTGGCTGACATCTCTTACTGGCTTCAGCAGGGCCTGAGGAAGTGGAGAGAAATGCACATGTGCTTTCAGTGGAACTGGATGTCATTGCATCTAAGTCTCCCTTACAGGACTTTTGAGACTCTCATTGTATGTTATCATATCCCTCCTGGGAAGCAAACCAAGAAGGTTAGCAATTCTTTTTTCTTTTTTGGAGGGCTACGGGAGGAGGGAAAATAACTAAGGACCTTTTCACCTTCCACAATATCCTCTGAGTTTGATCAAATGCATTTGGAAATCACTGACATATTGGCCTTTCATTGGTGGATAATGGAACTAAATTAAGCAGTCCAGACCTGCATTTCTTTATGCCCATTGATCCTGCCACGTAGCTTCTATTTAAATAGGCTATTGGGGATGAAGCAATCCAGTTTTTAAGGTCAATGGAAAATTTGCCATGTTTCTCCTTCACTTAGAAGAGCAGCCTTGGACTGGATATACTGTAATTGCTGAGCTGGGAGATCAGCAACCCAGCTCCGATGTGTTATTTGGTTGCCCCAGAGCACATACTTAGCACATCACCCTGGAGCCTCAGTTTGCTAATGCCTGATTTCCGTAGATCAGTTCTGATGGACAGGGCACAGCTAATGAGTAGTTCTAATGACCTACTCTCCAGGCATAGCTTCTCAAGCAGAAGGCAACAACAGGTGCCAAAGTACAACTGAGTAGATGGTCAACTAAAACTAGAACACTAGAGCTTCAGGCCTCATGGTCAATTAGTCAGAAATCTAATTGAGACGTCAGCATAACACTGATATATGAAATATTGACACAACAGCTTGTTCAGACGGAGTTTTAATACTGGTAGATCCCTGAAGAGGACAGAATTTACTTCAAGAACATCCCTCCAAAAAGCCTTTCAAACCTCAGTGCATCTCTCCTGCACACTGACCGCCATAAATTTAAGAGGCCAGCTTTGATAACTTCCTAGGACAAAGGAACTACTCTGCAGGGACTGACTTTACTCAGTGGGTGACAATAACTTACACTGAATTCACCAGTCCTCTGAATTATTTAATGTTTGATCCAAACTTCCAAGAGTTACTTGGTGATGGGCTCACACATAGTTTGCACACTGTAAAAATGCTGCATACAAGAACACTAGCTAGAGCCAAGCAGCTTTTCCAGCAGTACTTCACTCCTTTATAGACCTGATTTAATCACTCGGTAATTCTAACATGAAAGCTTCAGCAGCCTAGTGCTGTTGTTCCGAGCTCTTTCCTTGCCTGCATATCATTGTTGCTATTCATCACCGTAATTACCTATTTATCTAAATGGATGGATATTGTAACTTCCAAATATAGTTTGCACAGGCCATTCACTGCTGCAGAAAAAAAAAAAAAAAGTGGTCTTGTTTAGGTGATCTATGAGCTGAAGAGCCTGATTTATTTTTAGTAAACCTCAGTATATTATCTTGCTGCTTTGGCCTCCCTCTATTAGCATTTCTCCAGGGAGTAGAGGGAGTACATATTCAAGGTTCCTTTGGCCATAACTACTGTAGAAAGGACACTCCACTGATTTAGGAAGAATCTCTGCTATTGGTAGACTGTGACATATCTCAGTGAGGTATTAGAAAATCCTGGTTTTCCTCTGAAAATAATTTTCTTTTATGTCATAAACTATACTGCCACAGTCCCAGATGCATCCATTTCCACCACACTTATTGTAAGTACTCCCAATGCTGCGCAGCTTCAGGGGCCCATGTGCAAACAATATGACAGGAATAAATGTTCCATGAATCCTTCTTTCCTTACTTGCTCCAGATCAGCCTCACTGCTTTTCCTCCTCTCTGTTGTGTTTTTGTGGGGCAGTATGAAGAGTTCAGCAGAAGTAGGCAGCCCAGGGAACACAGCTACCAGGATCTGTTCATCAGGGATACCAGTCACCTAGAAGAAAAGTAAAAAGGAGGTCTCTAGCTGCTATTTTGTTACTTACGTTTCCATTCATTACCAGAACTGGTGCTCCCATCAAACTGTTATTTCCAGTTCCACTGTAGGTGTCATGGTCCTAATGAGCTGTTCTGCCTGTTTGGTGGGTCACAAACCACACTTCTGCTAAAGATGCACTCTACTTCCTTTCTAGAAGTGAACATAGGCTTGACAGCACCCCTGGGTCCAAAGATCTCAACCCAAAGTCCAAACCCAGCTTGTCTCCAGATCTGAACGTTCCATACAGTCCTCCTTGCTACAACAGAATAACTGACTCAAAGTCAGATCCATAGAGTCTGTCTCGGAGCAACCACCGGTAAATGTGCGACTAGCAGGGACAATATGAAGAAAAGTGCCTGCAGTCACCTTCTATTATCAGGCTGTGGGGATCCACATTTGCCGTACATGAACAGCAGTGTCCCCAGAGGGACGCTTTACTCCTGGGGCTGATCGGGAGGGCTGTGCTAGGAGCTGCTCAGCTGCTTTGCTGAACCAAGGCTCTCATAGCTGCCCTCAGCAAGACCCACTCACGGAGGCTGCTGGCCTCTCTCCCCAAATCCGAGCTATGCATCCCCAGTAGGGCAGGAAGCCTTCTCTCCCTCAGAAACACTGCTGCATGAGGTTAACTCCATTAGCTCTCTGGTCCTATCCCACCTCAAACTCCATGGCCTCACTCCAGGGCTGAAATGCACCTGTGAGGCAGCCCATTCCCGGTGGGATATACAAGCAAGCACTTCCATGAGATTTCTACTCTTCTCTGTCAACCACTCACAGTTACAAGCTAATTAACTATTTTTGTCCTGCAAGCTTGATTCTGTAAAAGGGAAAAGTAAAAGAGAACAACAGTTTAAAGCAATAAACTTAGTATTTTCTCAGGATAGAAAAACAATCAAGGAAACTCTTATAAACTGTGAATTTTGAGTGGGCTGCAGATGAGAAAAGCTGAGCAGGAATGTATTTTCCCAGTAAAAATAATCAGCCTCCATTTCTAAGAACAGCTGTAGCTAAAGCAAAAAACCCCAACAAGATACATTTTTGGCAGAATGCAAAACCCACAAAAGCTTGTCTAAATCTAGCTCCTAATTTCACACAAAACTAAAGTTCCTGACTATTTGATGTCATAAATTATTCTGTCCCCTTGCCTGCAAGAATATGAGTACTAGTTTACATATTCTAATTAATCCCAAAGGAAGATTCAGTATCTTCCACCTACAGAAGTCTCTCTTTATCCTATATTTTAAAGGTAAGTTTATTTTCCCTCTGAATCCTCACTTTTTGCCCCAGTTGGAAAGGGAGTAGAGCTTTAAAATATTCACCAGTTGCTACACTTAGCTGCATGTGGAACTCTTGACTATCAGGAAGAGATAAAAATATCTTCCTCATGTATCCAGAATACTACAATGTCTGTCTTTCGGGATGAAGTGGATCAGCTGTTTAACAACACAGGGTAACACTAACCAAATATTTGGAGTAGAAAACAGTAGCTACTGTCATATCAATTTGGCAAAACAAAAATAATGATGATACTATTACAATCTAGAATTTGCAAAATCCTCAGGGATATTAAAAGCTGAAAAGCACACAGAAATATTAATAAAAGTAATTGTAATGTTTCCACAAAATCAGCAATGTAGTTTGGCTCTGTAAAAAGATCCAGCATATTAAGAAGCTTTTTATTGATTTTTAATGATAGTTTCGTCACTGCTGTCCTTACCCATTCTTTGAAGCTAGCATGTCAAAAAAGTGCATGTTCTAACAGCCTACTCAATGTTAGTATGGACAAGGAAACAGATGCTCACCTGCGCTAGTGCTCTCTTGATGACTTTGCCAACATCTTGTCTCCATTCAGGGATGTCAGGGTTATGGTAGTCCAAGTTGGGAGAAAATGACAGGAGCTGAGATTGGAAATACTCTGGAATAGAAAAAGTATTTATGAGAAGATTAAATGGGCAGTGTTTAGGGTACAGACACGGGTGCAGAAGACAACAGGAGGACCATAACTATCTTAAAGCAAAGAAAGAGAAAACGCTGAAGGAAGAAAAATGCTGGCTAACACCAAGCAGGACAGAAAGCTTACAAGGAAAGAATTCTTATAATGGTACTTATAAAGGACATTTTGACCTCATGCCAACTTCTGGCTTTCCCAAGAGAAACAGAAGCAAGAATGAGAGAGGTGAGAAGATGCCTTCGTGATGCCTCTCAGCTTTGTACTTAGCCACTCAGCTTCTTCAGATTGTGCTCACAAGTAAGCTGACCAGCAAATAAGGCTGTACCTGGCTGAAATTTGGAAGTCCTATCTGTACAACTGCAGAGCAAACAATTACTGTAAGTAATGTTTTCTGTTTACCCTCCTGGAGGGAAGCCAGGGACGATCAATTCCCCAACAAAGGAGAACCCAGTGGTGCTAATGACTGGCTCCTCAAGCAATGGCTATTGACAAAACACCTTGAAGTTCTGTCCTGACTGAATGATTGCTGGGAGGAAGAAAAGCTTCCTAGCCTTAAAACACAGAATGATTTAAATTTTTCTCCAATTCCAAATCTCCCTGCTAGTGTCACCAAAGACCAAGTCTGGAATCCTTATGGCAGCTGTGCACAATGGATTTGGGCCAGTGGGAGGCACAGATCTGGGATGGGAATCACATTTATATAAAAGTTCCAAGTGTAGAAGACTCCTTCTGGTTTTGGAGATGTGCTGTGCCTCACCTTGAAGCAACTGATCTTCAGACACTTCAAATAAGTACCATTAATCATTTGTAAGAAGGCACTAGTTTTAGATCAAGATAAACCTGCCAGAGTATAAATGAGGAAATCCACAGAAAAGGTGGGATGTGCAACACACCGTTTACGTGGCAAGTTCTGAAGGTTTAACCCAGAGTCACATATATAAAATATATATACATAAAATCTTTGACTTTTGACCCCTCAGTATCACGCCCAATTTATTTTTTAGCAAATTCTTCCCCGTTAATCTCAAATTAAGAATATATCTGAATAAATCTCCTCCACTGGTAACATGAGAAATCCACGCCTAGATTATGGCCTAGACCCATAATCACTTGACTCAGGACACAAATAAGGATACAAGTTTATCAGAGGACATGTTTACTGAACGTGTCACTCATTTATGCACTCAGACTTGAACTGATCACCAGACTGAGGGACTGGAAGGATTCCTTCCTTAGGCCAGGTCAGTCTGCAGCACAGCACTGCACAGGACTATTTGGACTGGATCCAAATGGGTCAATTTCTCTCTGTCATAGAATCTAAAGCTTTGTCTCTTCTAAACAGAATGGCAAAATTTCTTCCAAGGTGTTTAAAAACAGAGTGAGAAGTTCTCTGTGGGACCTACTAGGACTAAAGATAGAGATCACCTCTGGGTATCACTCTTAAATATATTTGATTCAGGTTTATTCCAGAAACTAGTGGAAAGATCGAAATTTCCCAGAAGTAAACTGCATTTTGCAGTGCTCAAAATTATGAAGTAGAGGGTTCCTAATATTTGATAATAGCAAGTCTGGGTATTACTAAATCACATTAACAAATTATTAAAGCCTATTGCATTTCATGGCCAGACAAGCAATAAATATCTATTTAGCTGGTTGTTAAATCTGAGTCTACCGCAGGACATTTATTTGTATTTAATTACTGAAATAAGTCACACACAGTGCAACTACACAGTGCTGAACTTCAAAGTAGACCAAGTTATTTGAAGCCCAGGTTTCTCAATAAAACTTGATGTCCAAAGAAAAGCTTGTCCTCAATGCTGGATGCCAGTAACTGGATAAGGAAAATAAAGACTGGCCCACAGTGGAAATTATTCTAAAAGTCCAGGTCAAAGCTGCTGAGAGAGACCTTTCAACCAGGATTTATCAAGCTCCAATCAGGGTAAGCTCTGTTGTCTGCCAAAGGGTGCTTTTTCAAGCCCATGACATGCAGATATGGCAAGAACATACTAAACACTACCCATGGAGAAGTCCAGTGGGCACACTCAGACCTCCAGGTGTGACATGAAAGATGGGCAGTGATGCCAACAACAGAGTCATTTCTGTCCTCTTTTCCAGACCCCTCCTGACCCCATCATTTATACAGTCACTGATAGAGACACCAGTTACATTCAGATCACCTTAATGATGCACTGTGATTGTTTCTTTCCACAGCTGGGAAGCTGGAGGAAGGCAGTCTGGTTCAAGTGTTTTTAGTTTTGGGAGCTCCCTGTCTGGATGTACAGACAGACCAGCAGACACAGGAGGCACCAGCCACCTTATTAATGCTGAGGTTACAAATTTGGTTAGCTGCCCCATTCTATTCACTTCTGTATTCTGTCATCATGACACATCTGAGCTACTTTGTCGTTAGAGGTTTGTCTTCAGAGGTTCCTCCAGTCACTATCAAGTTCCTAGAGTTCATTTTGGATCAGCAAAGATGGTCTGTCCTTCACCCCCTGAGATGTGATTGCAAAGGGCTGAGGGTACCGTGCACTGCGATCTCCTTGGTGTCCTGGATGAGAGTGTTGCCCCCAGCGACTTGCACCGTGACAGTGTTCATCCCTTCCACAGTGAACATGTACGAGATGCTGCTCTCCAAGGTGATGAGGGGCTGTAGGATGCAAACACAAATAACAATATCAAAATCAGGGTGAGATTAACTCAGGATCACAACATGCACCTGACTAACCCAGCAGGCAACAATATCCTTGCTTCTTGATACAGGTGTGGTGCTACAAATTTGCATGTCCTGCTAAGGACTACAGGTGGCCCAAACACCATCCTGTGAGAAGTGTCCCACAGGCAGAGGATTCTCTCACTTCAGTAAATGTTTCCTGAAATATTCTTCCACTGAACTGCAACCCATTATTGTACGGACTCCTCAGGAGACCACAGTCAGCAATTGCAGAATTAGTGCAGTACAATGCAGTGTTGTACACACACAACCAGCTCAGCTGCTATATTTGCTGTGCAAAACCCAACCTCAAACTGAAAATAAACCAAAAATGCAGATGCTTCTTCAGACAATCCATATTGTTCAGATTCAGGGCCAGCCTTTGCTTTTATGAGCACAAATCCATTTATCTCTCACAGAGCAACACAGCTCAGGTCAGAGTGAGGACATCCAGCATTGCCCTGTCCATGCTGATTCTGTATGCAAGCTGCAACCACAAGCTGGCAAACTATGCTAACCAGGCTGAAAGCATGGCATGATTCCTGCTGACAGTGCTGACTGAATGTGGCATGGAAGGGATCCATGCTGGAGCAGCCCATGGGAAGGGCCCACATTGGAGAAATTAATGGAAAACTATCTCCCACAGGAGGGACTCCCTTCCATAAGCAGGGGAAGAGTGTGAGACGTCCTCATCCTGAGGAGGAAGCATTGGAAGAGACAACATTTGATGAACTGCTCACATACCCCATTTCCTGTCTCCCTGCACTGCTGGGGCAGGAGGAAGCAGAGAATTCAGGAGTGAAGTTGAGCTTGGGAAGAAGGGAGAGATGCAGGAAGGTGTTTTAAGATTTGGTTTTATTTCTCATTACCCTACTCTAATTTGAATGATAATAAATTACACTAGTTTCACAAAGTCAAGGCTGTTTTGTTTTTTAACAGTAATCAGTGGTATCTCTCTGTCATTACTGTGACCTGATTTTGTTATATTTTGTGTCTCCTGCCCATGTGAGGAGGGGAGTGATACAGTGGCGTTAGTGCGCACCTGGTGTCCAGAGAGGGTCAACCCACCACAATTGAAAATCAAAGGTCCAGCCCTCACAGTGCCACTGATCTGACAGCTGATCTGCAGAAAAAACTATTTAGAGAAACTACAAAAATGGAAATAGTGATACTGATCTCCATTGCAAAAGCACACAAAGGTCTAAGAGAACAGATAAAGCCATTGTACCACTGCTGTTGTCCCTTCACTACACTGCAAGTTTGTTTTCAGAGGGAAACTTCTAAACTTTCACCTTCCAGCTCTCACTTTATCTCATCAGACTGCCAACCTGACTGCACTTCTAAACAGTGGTCACACATGCCATTTTCATAGACAAATCAAAATTTCCACTGGCACAGGCCAGACTGGCAAACACATTTCTCTCTCTCTCTAGAATACCACCTTCCTTTGACAGCCTCATCCATGAGCTGAAAAAGCAGTAAAAATCAAAAAGTCTTATCACATGGCACACACAGTCCAAGGGTGCCAGCTTGTGCCAGCCCTGGAGGCCCAGCTAACATTTACTGAGATACACACACACCCTGGAGAAGCTGAATGGTCTCATATCAAACTGCAGTGATATCAGCAATCCTCCTGGAGGTTACAGGTTGTGGTTCTGTGCAAAGACAGATAAGAGGATGCAATCTGGCCTTTAAAATTACAATTTTTTCCTTTTGTATGTGTGTATGCTGGACATTCCATTATCATGGATGATTTCACCTCCATCATGGAGTTTTAACATTCAGCCAACTCCTTAATTTTAATTCAAGAACCCAAGAACCAAGACCTGGAAACTAACTCTAAATTAAATCAAGTAGTTTAAGGTTCATTTGCTCAAACCTATTAGACAGCTGGATACATTCATTAAACTGGACCTGTGTTAATTCAGGCAAATTGGCCTTTGGGCATACTGCAAAAATCAGTACAGTAGAAATTCAGTACAGGAGTTTAAGCAGGGTGGGGAGAGCAGTAGAGGAGCCTCAGCCAGGTCATTTGAGTCTAAGACAACATCCTCCTGTGCAGCAGCACAGAGAGTGAGACTGCACAGAGACACGAGACGCATCTGGTTCTGCCTGGGATGGCTACGGGCTGAAAAGGAAAAGAAGCTGCAATCCCTCAGCATGGAACTACAGTATATCATCTAATAATACCAGTCACAATATTACACACCTCATCCTTTAATTCAGTGTCCCCATCTTCCACCTCTACTCAGAACACCATAGTTTACTCATGAGTAGGCACAGAGAAGGATCTGACATATACATTAAACATCCCAGGAGGAATTTTGATGTGATAGAGACTGCTATTCTGAAAAAAGGTGGCTGATACACTTATGTCTATATCCTTTGCCATACTCCTGTCAGAGTTACATTCCATGAGGTAGCTGGAGATAATGCTTTGCAAAGATTGAAAAGTGCTCTGGGTCTGAGATTCAGACACAGGTAAGTAGCACCATGTTTACTGTTCCATATTTCAGCAATGTGTACAATCATGCCAAGGTGTCAAAGGATCAGCTACTCCATGTGCAGCTATGTCCAAAGTATCCATCCCAAACACATCCATATCTGCTTGTACTCTGATGCCTATGGGTCTGAAATTCAAGCTAGAAGCTAAAACAGATCATATTTCCAACCCAGAAGCAAGCACTGTGAGAACTGCACGGAAATCTTCAGCAAACACCACTGCCTTGCTCTACCTTTTTTAGGTTACTTTCTATTACAAAAAATCTTTTTAAAGCCCTATTCACAATCAACTCCTATAGTAAGGACAAAAACAATGGCAGGAAAACTCTGCACTGGAGGGCTTAAGCAGATCATTAAGTTACCAGTATCTGAATTGTCTCAGAGGTACTTTAACGGTTCTCCATGTGTGAGCACTGAGCCAAAAATATCTGAATTGTAACGTGTTTTTGCATCCTTGTATTTCAAGGCTGTATAAACTATGTGGAATTACCTGGTACTTGCAATGGACTAGATCTGCATATGTGGGTGGTTGCCATAGTTCAGCTGTGGCACAGCAATTTGCCAAGTTACAGTAAATATTTTTTGCTCCTGAGCTCTTTCGGTGCCTCAATTATGCTTCCACAAAAAAAAAGCAAGTTCTTAGAACTTCCCAACTGGATGTAAAATCCCAGTAGAAGCAGCACTTACTGTGTTTATTTTGCCTCTCCTGATATTGTTGGTAGCTAGGGTGAGGGGTTAAAACTAAGCAGCTTTGTCAAAGAGAAAACAAAATACTTGTGTCCCTATTTTTTATCTCAAGTTCCATATTTCATTTAAAATCCCCATTTCTTTCTGCTGAGATCTCACCTCAGTGCACACCTTCAGTTGCAAATGTAGACAATGACATGACTTAAATTGCTTTTGTAAATAACAGCAGAAACTACACTGCAAAATTAACAGCTACACGTTTCACAACTGTAAGAATGGAGAATAGTGCCTGTCTCACTCCTAAAGCTCACAATAAAAACTTCAGCTAATAAGCAATCCTGCTCTCTCCATTTGAAAGCATGACATTAACTTGTAGTTTCACTTACTTTAACTATTGATGAAAAAGCTCTTTATAGTACATACAGTTACAATAAACATCATTTGAAAATTCACTACAAAGAAGTCTCATCTCCCTCTTGAACATAGCCAGACTCTTCAGCTTGAAATTCTAGATGCAACTGTTTATTTGAACACCAAGAGCTTTAAAGCACTGTGTTGGAATCCAGCATTATGTACTGCACACTGGCACATTATGGAAAGCCCTTTGGTTATTTGAACACCGGCAGTTTTTAAACACTGTGTTGAAAGCCAGCATTATTCCATACATAGTTCAGTTAAGTTGCAAGTGGATGCTGGTAATAACAGTGATCTTCAAATCTCAGGGCTGATAACAACCAGATGTAGAAAGTAATGACTCCTAAGAACAACACAAGACAGAAGGAAATAAATTCACAAAGGTTGAAGTTCAGATAATGACAACCCTTTACAGACGAGGAAAAAAACTAAAACACAAAACAGGCAAAGGCAAAAAGTTTTTATTAGGGCTGAGAGAGTTCCCTGTCTGTTGTGAAAAGCTTAGGAAGAAAAAAATGAACCGAAGAGTATCTGTACCTTGGTGCTGTTGCCAAACCACCAGAAGTAGGTAAGTGTGCCTGCCTGGCTGGGCCAAACCACTGCAGTAATGTTGACATCCTTATTTCTGATGGCAACAAAGGGGACACTCAGATGGACGTGCTCCACTGGACCTGTGGCAAGAGAGTTCATTATTAAAGGTTTTGAGTTAAATCCTCCCTGCACAGTTGTGAACAGCAAGGGTCTTTCCTCTAAAAAAATAAAAAGTCCTATGTCAGCAGTGACAGTCTAGTTGAGAAATAAAAGAGAATTTCAGCAGCCAATAAACAACAGAAAAAGATAATCAGATTTAAAAATACTTTTTTTTTCCCCCACTTATTCACATTTCCCACAGTGCTAATTTTCAGACAGGGTCAGCACCGTGTTTAGAAGAATTTTTTAAATGCATTTTGAAGAAGAACAATAAACTGGCTTTATATAGGGAAGCTGGTTTTTAAAGCTAGAGGGATAGGACATGAGAAAAAGAAGGTTTTTTCTTGAAAATATAGCCACTGAGCTACTAAGATTTGTGGGAAGATCATTTTAGCCAAGATGGCTTAAATCTGGTTATATAAGAGGCATTTATGACTTGATTAAATATCCCTGACAGTTTTTTAAAAGGTCTCCAAAATAAAAACTCATGATTTTGGAAATCATTGGTATCTTTTTGACTTAGGCCTGACCTTGGGAAGCCTTTGGGGAGTCAGTTACCCCTAGTAAAACATCACAAATCACTTGAACGATATGTCCATTGGCATAACAAAGCCTGCAACTGTCAGAAGCACTTGATTCTGAAAGACTTAAAAAATAACAAAGCACCAATGCAAAGCTGAATCTAATACATTCAAATGCCCACAATAAGTCCAGGGCATGAAGCCCTGAATTCAGAAGGCAGTTCCTCTCTAGAAAACACAACATGTGTAAAAAGTACTGAGGTTTTGTTTGGTAGTTTGTTTAAAGCTTTACTATCTCCATTGTTTTTCTTCTTGTTTAATCTTTTGTTTTTGCTGGTACTGAATTTCAGCTGTTAACTGCTGCCCATCAGACAGTGTTACTTTCTGGGTAGTACCTTTAAAACAAAGCAAACTGACAGACTATCCCTATGAGATGGAAAGGACAAAATAAGAAAAGTCAGATTCTCTTTTTTTATATAAGACATTCATTCTGGGAAGCAGGAAATTTGGTGATTTTAACTGAGACAATCCTCTTGTGTTACCTCTCAGCTCTTCAAGTATGAAATGGGGACATTAATCAGTTCTCCATCTACTTGGATTACAAAGATTGCAGAGAGCAAGAGCTGTTCTTTTACCACTGGAACACAGAGCTCCAAGCACAAAAGGACCCTAGTCTTGCTTTTGGCTCCTTATAACTTGATCTTTTTTCCCCCCCTTTTCCCAAGAGGTCTCTACCAGCAAGTCATTCCTGAACTCTGACCATAGCGAGTACTCTGTGTTTGCAGGAATAGCAGGTTCCCCCAAATATTTTGTGACAGTCCATGGAAGAAGAAAAATAAATTCTTTTAAATATCAAGATAAGCATCTTGACAGCAGATTCCAGAAAGCTGAAAAGTTGACTGGCTGCTAATAAAGCTGCAGGGTAGAAAATTAATGTTGCTTGAGGGCAAGAAGCCTTTTTCTCTCTTTTCTTTTTAGCACAGGATCCCAGTACCAGACAGATTGTATAATAAGAATGATTCACAGGCATTTTTGTCTGTACATTTGAGCTTCAAGGTCAAACCTCCTATATTGACCAGTACATCCAAATAAATTAAAAGTTTAGTACTGAGGTGTCATCTTATTTCAGCATTAGCATGAGTGTAAGTGCTTGCAAAATATTTCCCTAGAGATAATGATAATAAATTGGCCACCTAAAAATGCTATAAACGTCAAAGGAGAGCTCTGAAAGGTCGATGAAGAAAAGGGTGGAGCAGCAAAACCAGGCCAAGGAACTGTCCTTTGTTGCATTCTGCTTTAAAATCCTCACCATGAAATAGTAGTTCCTTTGAGAAAAATCAGATAACCCATACAAATCTGGTTGTTATTACCAGGTAACCATCACTTTTGTCAGCTAATGGCCCAAGGTGAAGGAAAAAACAGTTAATGCTCTAATAACAGGTTGTTAAGTGCAGCCATGATTGACTTTGAGGGAATTATGAGCACAATAAAAGCTTCAAGGAACATTTATTCCTTCACACAGGGAGCTGGAAATTAAAATGGAGAAAAAAGTTCTTGAGTTTTGGAAATTTCTAATGTGCTTCCTTTCAGCAGAAAAGCTCAAGTAAAAGACAGGATGTAAGACATTCTGACAGGTAAAGAGGGAAGGTAGACATTGCTATGATCCCGATTAGGGGCAAAATTGACGGGGTACATCTGAATACAGAAGATCTAATAGTCCAAGAGTAGATCAAAGAACTGGGCTCCTTTTGGTCTCATCCTGCATTGTACACTCTCTGCTCTCTCCTGTGGCTTTGAGAAGTTAACTGAGAGCTCTGTATTTGAGTTTGCTCATGTGTCAACTGGAGAGAAATTGCATTGATCTACCGAACAGGACAGAAACATCAGGGATGCATGTCAAACACATGAAATGTGAAAAGCAGTACATGAGCTCTCAGTACATTCATAACTAGGGAAGCACGCTCAGCATAATGCTTTTATTTCATTAAATTAGCACTGTAAACTCTGAAATTCTGAATAAGTGACTCAAAATTCAGTAGTTTAATCTAATCCTCTTGGAATAAGACATGTATTGAAAATACACATTTGGACTTTGTTTCATATGCTGCTTGGTCTCTGACCCTTTCAGAAAGCCCAATAGACATTTTCAAACTTTTCTCCCTAACTCTGAGGACTGCAAATATACTTGTGTTAAAACAAAAAATCTTCCCTTTCCCTTCATTCAATAAAGTCTACTTAACAAGTTAGAAGAATGTCTAGGAGCCCAAGCCTTTGGAAGAGCATGAGCTGCATGTGTGTGTGTGGGTTTGCATCTCTTCTTGGGCCCCACTGAAGCTGCAGGGACTTTGGGTGAGCTCAGATTTTCACCCAAGGAATCTGGCAGGTGGAAACACTTACAGACCACATGCAGGAACAGGACAGCAGTGTCTGAGCCCAGGCTGTTCTCTGCATACACCGTCACCTGGAAGATTCCAGCACTCTTATACACGTGCCGGATGCCATCCTCCACAGGGCTGAAATTGGCATAGGATACTGCAATGCCATCTCCAAAATCAAGCTGGATGTTTGTCCTTTGGAGATCACCCTGCAACAGAGAAGGCTGGATAGGAAACCAGGCTGATAAAAAAGGATTTATATTACCCTCGATCCCACTTAGTTCCATTTCAGTAGCATGGACACAAAGTTGTAACTTTTAAAAAAAAGCCAAACTTTGTTCTGTCATTCCCCAAAGTGGCCAGACACCAACAGTGAAAGACCAACAGCCCATCCTAAGGTAACTGAAACAGGCGACATGAATCATCTCTTGCAAATATCCACCCCTGACAATCGAGAGTTCAGAAGACTAGTTTCAGCTAGACATGCAGCTTCAGGATGGCTGAATTTATACAGGTTGAGTCCTACGTTGAGGACTGACAGGTTTTTTTGTCTAATGTCAGTCAACACAGAGACAGTGCCTGGATACACAGGAGAATGAAGTAGATGATGAGAAAATCTCTTCTAGGATTACTGTCAATGACAGTTATTAAATGAAGGAGAGAAAAACAGACAAGAAATTCCAGCACCACAGGTATTGTCTAGAGACAGAAGCTGCACTATTTTAGTTTAAATCCTGCTTTAAACTACTGCAGTTGAACAGTAGAAGTGTCTGTTATTTTGGTTTCTTGGTGCCATATTTTATACTTGCCCCCAGCTGACTATTGTAACACAAAACAAGGCTAATTTAAACAAAGCCGGAGCCCACTGCAGTGATTTCACTAAACTGAAATAAAACTACACATAGACTAGATCTCTGTAGCTTCAGCTTTCTGCATATATGTAAGATGTGTTGTGCCAAGTATTTCCTTTCATGAGAGATCTGCACTGTATTCACTGCATGTGAAGAAGATATCACTACATTTTAGAAACATTCCTAGCCCCAAAATGATGTCAATCCCTAGATATATTGAGAATGTGATTTAAAAGTTTAAAAAAAAAATTTAAAAATCTCTGCTCAATTTTTTATTGGAAATTCAGAAATATTTTATAGTCATCCCATAAATGCCATTATAGCTGTAAATACACAGGGAGCAAACACAAGAAGCCAGACCACAATGAAGCAGGTCCCCTGTGCAGATAATCAGGACCTTAGCAGCCCCCAAAGACTTTATCCTCCTCGCAGAGTATACCTGCATGAAGAAATCAGAGTGCAGGAAGGGTATTTTTCAGATGTGAATTTACTTTGAGTATACACTTGGGGTCTTCAGATACTCATATAATCAGGATTATTGCATGTACTTTTTGAAATATGGATATTTGGTTATATATATTAGATCTTTCTCCTTCCTTGCTCCATCATTCCCATTCCATGGGAGCCAGGGGAGTTTTGGCTATTGACTTGATCAGGGCACCATTTTCACCTCTGCCCTACTAGGACGTTAAAAATTCAGCATAAACCAAAGAGCAATCAGAAAGGACTAAAGTGGTAGTGACACTAAAACGTACCTATAATACTGAGTAGTCAATAACATCCTTTAGACAGAGAGTTTTTAATGTCACTCTAAAAAATTCTCTAGCAGGAGCAAAATCACACTCTTGGGATATTCAGTTATTTGATAGAAAGGCTCCCCCAGCTTGTTAAACCTTTCAAAACCACTTCTCGAGGGAATGCACTAAGACCGCAAGTTCATCTCATACAGAAGATACTGAACAGAGGATAAAAATTTGATCTGGGCTGGATTCATCACTGATGACCTCAGGCTGAAATCTCTTGCACCAATCATGGCAGCTCATCTCCCTTGCCTGACAATTCTCTTTTCTATTTCCTTCTTGCTTCTCCAATACAATTCTATGTGAAATGAGAAGGTTTCCCGTAGAGAAGTAAAAAGAGATTTTTCATGACTAAACAGTAGCAGATGATCTTTTCACCCAATTACGAGCTGGCTCTTTAATGCAAAGCCTGCCCATCACACTAATCATATTTTCTTTCTCCTTTCCACACCTCTCTACCCAGTATATAAAATACTGAAACAAATACGCTAGTCCCACACAAAGAAGTCTGTCAGATATTCTGGAGTTTATAAATATAAATTAAAATAGAAGGAAAGTAGAGGCATTTCAAAAGGAAAAAGAAATCATTGCTATCCATATATATTCAAAAGGTATATTTTGTTGCTTTAAGCCCCATAAACGACTGAAAGGGAAGAAGCTATGAGCTGTCACAGAGATTGGAGCTCTGAGTACGGAAATCAGTGAACAGACATGGTCAAGAACACAACTCCACAGCAGCTATTTGGCAGTCTATTTTTTTGTGATCAAAACCAAACTTAGATTAAAAAAAATTGTCTCAAAAAATGTTCTTATCTCCTCACGTTTCCTTGCATGTATACACAGTCCAAATCACAGTCCAGCCCCATATTTCTGAAAACACTGCAAAACCATCAGTCATTCTGCATTTCCTTGTCTGTAGTCATTGCCACACATGTATTCTGAATACCACTGTGAAGAATCCTACTAAAGCTAATTCTATAAACCCTGAGAAATCCAGTTTTTGATTAACTACGATGAAGTCTTCATGTACCATTGGCAGCCTAAAGGTCAGTCACTTCCATACACTGAGGATGTGTACTAGCAGGCAGGAAAGAACTGCTGGCTCATCAGGGCTAGTCTGACACAGCTGAATGGAGACCACACAGCTGTATCCATAGCAGGGCGGGTCTGGCTGCTGTTTGGCTCAGAAAGGAAGTGTAAACTTAGGTACAAAACAACCCACCAGTAAACAGATTGACCAGAGAAGGTGAAGGAAGCCAGGAATTAAGCTGTATGGCAGCCAGGTAAGTAATAATTAAGACCTCTCCAGAAATATTTTCTTCCAACTAATAAGGAATTCTTTGACCACAATTCTTCTCAGGTTCACACTAAAAGACTGGAATGCTTTTGTCCAAAATCTCAGTGTTCCTTTTCTTTTCTTCTTGAAAGTCTATTCTTTTAAGAAACAAATCACACAAACTCAACACACAACTTTCTGTGGAACAAGCTGTTCACCTACAGAGACATGTTCCCAAAGATCCTCTTCCCTTAGAAAAAAAAGGTTGTTTCAATGAAATGTTTTTCCAATTACCATTATTTTTCAACAATGGACATGAGAGTGAACGCCCTCATATATTTATTCAGCTGCCTCTTCAATCTCTAAAGCCTTGCAGAGATTCCACTTTTCAGCTACCTTGACTGCTGCCTCATCCCCCATCTGTTTATCATTCTCCGTATGCAGCAGTTCCGCTTGAGTTCTTTAATAAATTACTAGTTGATTCCTAATTTTTAGATTATATCTGCTCTTTTCTGAACTCCCACTCATAGTGTCTATACAAATTGTCTTCCCATGTCAAGTCTGCAGAATAGAAAAGAAGCAGCAAGCAGACAAGAAATCCCCCTTGTATAAAAGCAGAGCATGCATGAACCTCTGAGGAAGTAGTAAAGAGGCTCTGTCAGATTAGTGTGGTCCCAGTGCAATACTTAGCCACTATATAAGAATTTAATTTAGTGTGAGAGTGTGTCTCTCTGTCCGTGGGTGGTCTGCCTCAGCTGTCTCCAGGTACTGCCCCAAAATAACATACACAGGACAGAAAATATGACAAAAAATAGTTGTGTTTGTCCAGCACCACCTCAGTCCCTGGAGAGAAGAGCCTCAACATTTTGACGTTTTTGGCATAAGCATGGTGTCACTTACGCTACTGTTGGCTACAGAGGGAACTACCAATAGATAAACACAATAGATATGGGCTGGGGAGCTCAGAGGTGCATTGAGTAGACTCAATTCCTACTGCAAAACAACAGTGCCCCTCACTGCTCCCCATGAGTGAACACGCTTCCCAGAGTTCTTAACCTTTCCCAGAAAAGCTGAAGTTAAAGCTTTGCATCCCAGATACAGAATTGCTGATCACAGAAACACCACTTCTGCCTCACAAGCTCCATAAATTGCAGTTCACTGGAGGCAGCAATAAGCGAGGGGGGAAATAAATTTTTGACCAGCTCTATCTTTCTTCAGCATTAACCTCATCATCACTGATAGACAAGATAACCAAACACCTCCGGTGTAACCCAATATGACCTGCTTTTATGTGTCACTATAGCCTTCAATTCTCTTAAATTCCTTCATTCTCATAAATCTCAAGACCATTCACCATTCATGATCCCCCTTGACTGCTATTTTCCCCTCAGCAACCTGAAAAGTGAAGGAAAAGAATGCCAGTCCTGCCACACAGAGAAGAGTTTTCTGAGACCACTCACACACCTCTTCCATAAGGATGATGAAGGTGGCGTTGTGCCCCTGCTCCATGACCAGCTTCCCATCGGAGGTGAGGATGTGCAATCCTCGCGGTGCTTTTCCAGGGCATTTCTCCATCTTGGCCATGTACTTCTCTCGCAAGCCATCTGTGCAGTTGTTAGACACAATCCTTCGGTACCTGGGGAACAGTAACAAAAGGATGTTGGGCTCAGACAGTGGGCGGAAAAGTTCCTGTTTTGTTTTTGCTTTGTCTCTCCACATTAATGCATGTGTTTTTTCAAAGGCTGACTGCCTGCATGATCCCCTCACTGAAAAGAAGAATTAAAGAAACCCAATACTTTATTAAATGGGTGAAAGCCAAGCCAATCACAATCCAGCCTTCTCCAGAGATTCTCAGCAGTGTCACTGAGAAGAGACACATTGTGGAGGTGAATTACTCTGCCCTGCTAAAAGGCAGAGGATTCCTCCAGCTCCCCAGTGCCTGCAGGATCACATCCTGCATCCCAGGTTTTTAATTACGCCTTTTATTAGGTTTTGTCTGCCTCTGCTTGGCTAGAGGGCACTTGAAAAAATATGCCAAGGGTTTTGCCCAGTTCAGTTTTTAAATGATTTGAGGTATGGGATTTTCTCTTGGCTCTTCTTGGAAGAGTTTGGCTAAAGAGCAAGACACTTGGCTATTCTCAGTGTTGTTGAGGCGGGTTAACCCTTTCTATTAATTTCACACCAACCCCAACTATTTTCTTGTTGCTCTCTGTCAAGAAGGCTACACGCAGTCATACTGGCCAGGGCTCCTGAAATTACATCCCATATTTAAAGCAACTTTTCAGCTGAAACGGGGTCTCTGTGGTCAAATGCCTCTGGACTTCCAGCAGCTTCACTTCATCCAGCCACCTGCACCAACCAGCCAGGAACAGGGCTGGTTCCTGCCACCACCATCGAGCAGGCAGGACACATGACCCAGAATCAGCCCTACAAAATCTGTCCTAGAAGGAACACTGCAATTTTGCACCAGCCAGTGAAACTCAAGCCTCACAGCATTTCCTGCATGATAGTAGAGCATTTGCAAGGTGATGTTGCCATAATAAACCAACACTTGCCATCTGTTCTGGGTAAGACCAGGAGAAATCAGCACACAAAGCTTGTCTGAAATGCAAGGCATTGTATGTACAAAGTGAAAATGGCAGAGGAAAAAAGTATAAAAGAGGCTAGAAATTGCTCATTTGAGCTTTCCTAGAAACTGATATAAATAGGATCTGTAAGATAATAAGAGGTTCAATAAAATACAATGTGAAATACCTCAAACCTGTCCTTTTAAATGTTCGGCTGTCTCTCAGATAGACCTTTTTGATTTGTGTTTTAATTTTGTAACAAAGGGTAGCTCCAAGTCTAGGCTCCAGGGATCACACATCACTTGATAGCAATGCAGTATCTACATGTCACTTATGTTAATGTGCTTCTCCCTGTCTCTGAGTAACAAGGCAACGTTCCATACAGATGCTGCTGCAAACATCACCTCATGAATAAGACTGAAAAAGAGCATAATGGGATGCAGAGAAAAACAAGTTGTCTTGTCTACTGCAGTCACCAAAACCAGACAGACTGCACGATGCACTTACCCAGTACTGTTCCAGTAGTTCTGACCAACGTTGCAATCTTTGGACAGGGAGGAGGGGCTGAACCAGAAGGCTGGGATACACTGGTTGTTGCTGTGCCTCTCATATCCATAGTCACTGTGGACACAAGTCATGAGTTCATCACTGTACCCTCCATGAGAGTTAGCTCAGAGTTTTAGGTGATGTCCTCAAAGCAGTGGTTTTGAGGTGTGTACCAAAGGTGTGTATTGGTGGTTCTCTGCTGGGATGGCACAACATCATGGGTTGGGCTCATCCAGGGACAAAGTGCTGGACTAGTCTGAGAGGCAGGAACACAATTCACTGAAGGCATTTGATCCCTGACAACACCAGAACTACCAACCTTGCAGAGCACTGTGCTTCATTTGGCAACAAAACATGACTGAGATTCAGAACGAATATTGTATTGTTCATTTCTTTTCCTATTAATCTCTGATTTAAATTTTACTTTTTGGGTTCTTTTGGTTTGTTTGCTATTTGCAGTCTTCACTTTTAGAACAAATCAGACTAATTCTAAGATCTAAAGTCACTTTTCCCAACACTGGCTAGGAATATAAAACACTAGGAGCACTTCCTGAACAACTAGCCATAGTAGGTATATTTATGTGTGTTGATGGGCTCCCTGCTCCCTGAGCCGTGACTCACTCAAGAGAAATAACAGCTGATGTTTTTCCAACACTAAACTAAAACAGCCAACATCGTAGTCTAAGGATTACACGGTATTATGTCACACAGGGAAGGCAATGCAGGGTATTGATGCTTCCTTGGACCACCTAAGAGTGGAACTGTACACAATCACATCCAAAACTTCTTTTTACAGCTGCCTTTGTGTGCCAATACAATGATGAAGCAATAGGATTAATCCAAAGCTTTCCATAAGTTTTAATAGGCTCTGGATCAGGTTTCTATGCGTAGTCTTTCTTGACAGGCTGGATTCAAAGGACAAATAAAAGGAGATTCTGGATTTTTGCCTGCAGTAAGTTAACAAACGCCAACATGCTGAACCTCTGTGAAAACACGGACACTAGAGAAGCCACTGTCTTGAAAGCATTTTGTGCCCTGTAGGACACTCTGAGTTTTATCCTTCCCCTGTTCAGAGTCTGAACTGCCAACAGAAAGTCTCTAGGAAGAGCTTTGGAGAGACAAAATTGTGCTATGTCCCCAATGACCCAGGCTGCTACTGTTCTTTTTTTGGAGGGCAAAAATTCTGTAAGCTACTTTAAATAGTTTGGAGATTCCCTAATGCTCTTTCTCTCAACATTCAATTTAATCATTCTCAGTGGGTCCGACCTGCACAGTCGAAAATGCCTGGCAGGGACTTTGTAATTAAAAATATTCAGGAGGAGCTGTACTTTGCCCCAAAGAAGAAAAGAGCTGCATAAATATTTAATAAAATTAAAGACAACATTGCTGTGTGCCCTCAAGGTTCTGTGCTTGTTCATTAACTTCTGGTAAATGTATATTAAATCCTCACATGCGGCCCACCTTCCTTCTCATAAGCCCCAGGGTTTGCATAAGTTAAGGAAATAATCAAGTCCAGCTGCTGTGCTGTCTTTCTCAGGAAAGCTATCTTCACAGAGTAAATAAAGAAGCAGGAGGAGGGAAAAGAAAGCTCAGTGAGCACTTTAATAATGCTTATGAGATCCTTCTGCCATTCTCTCTGTTAGAGAAAGTCCAGGATTTGCTTCTGGAAATGACTGCAAGGGTTGGCAGGAGTCACCCCTGATCCTGACTCACGAGGATTTGTTGAACTGGGGCATAATCATGATTTATGCCCCTGAATTCTAGATCAGCCTCATATCTAACTGCAGGGAACAGCGCTGCAACTGTGAGGCAGACAGTGGCAAGGGTACTGTGACCAAATGAGAGGGAACACAGCCCTCACAGCGTGTGCTCAAGGGCTCCTGCAGTCATTTGTCCTATCCCCACAGCTCTCAAAGGCAAGTGTCATCACAGCAAGTGGCACACGGGGTGCTCCAAACCCAGAACCAGCTCCAAACCTCCTTACTGGGGAAGCAGAGGGCCCGTCTGCTGGGACTTGCTGGTCACTATACTCACCCAGTTCTGGCTGCTGACCCTCCTCCTTTCCCTGACACCCCACGGGACCTGCTCAGTTCAACCCAAGGGACAGATCAGTCCGTGCTTTTAAGAACAACTGGCAACTGTGAGCCCAGCCAGAACTGGCTGAGGGGACATTTTTCCTTGAAAAGGAACCATTTTCTTGAAAGAGCATCAAGTGAAAGTAGGAGCTGTCCTTTCACCTCTCCTGTCCACCTTTTAGTCAGCAGAAAAAAAGGCACTTTTCAGCAAGTCCCCTTCGCATTCTGACATCCCAAAGAAGGCAGATGAATCTAGAATATATTCTGGAATAACCTGTATCTTGCCACTGACTGAGCAACTGTCTCATCCTTTACAAGTCACAAATCATAGCAGATGAGTCCACCCTTCCTCTCTGAAAATCACTTTTAAAATAATCAAGCTTGGTGCCACATTTCCGGCACTGCCAGTATTTTCCCCAAGTGGACTGTCCCACACATTCTTCCAGTCAGCTCTGCTGACTAGCATCAAAATTCACCATAAAGTTTCTCCTGATTCTCCATCACCAGCTATAAAAATTTTGCAATTGAAAGCCAGTTAACAATTCTGTTGGCAGTGTAGGGTCTGAAACAAAAGCCAGCTTGTTGTCCTCTAATTGCATTTCCTCTGCAGGACTGACAAGGTTAACAGCAATATTGTCTCATGTTAGCAGGAAAAAATGATACTGAATGCATGCAAGGAACTCATCAAGTGATTGAAAAGGTGCGTTCTGCTGTAGGCCCTTTTCCAGGCAGAACAGCACTTAAGGCAAGTTCAGCTACCACAGTTTTCCACTTCCAGCTTGGAAAAGACAAACTTCGCTGTGAAAATATAAAGCTGGTGAGGTAAAATACAGTGTAAGGAAAAAAACCCCAAAAAAATCCATGAGCATCTCTGGAGACTAGTGCTGGATTCACCCCAGAGGCCCACCCCAATGCCAAGGGCAGATACTGCAAGGCAAGATAGCTTGTCCTGCAAGTTCCCATCATGAGAACGAAGGGGAAAGATCTTGAGTCAAGACATGGAGTCTCAGATGTAATCTTGGCATTAGGAACAAATTAAACACCCATCCAGATAAGATGAAAATCTCTGTTCTATATCCCTGACTCTCTTTTAAAGACAAACTACTACAACATTCAAGAAAATATTTTGGTCTATATTTTTTCTTGATTTTGCTGCATTTCAGTATGTCCATGTTCTAAAACAGAACCATGAGTCTCATCTGGCCCAAGTCCAAATAAACATACAGATCTCATGCCTCACGCCTCTTCAGAAAGTATTAGAAGGTAAGTGAAATTTTCAGGAACACCACTACCGAGTCAGACACTGATCCTGATAACCTACTTTAAAGATTAAAATGTTTTCTCAGCTGATCAGCTTGCAGGGTATTTTGAATTCCATTTAAATGACATTCTGATCATTTAAGCTCAAACATCACAGATATCGACAGTCTTAGATCTTATAAATATTGCCTATCACAGGTTCCATGTAGGAATTCCTTGCGCAGAGATCCTGACCTATGCATTCTCCCATCTCCTATCTCTGATTGTCAAACAATAGCAAGCAGTGTCTCATTTTTCCCCTGCTTTATTTTTAAGCTGCTTTCAAAGTGACCTTAAAGCAATTTGAAAATTATGGTCCCATTAAGTTAGAAACACCAATATTTATGCAAAACAAGTAGTTATATCTGACAAGGGTGGGCTGTACAGTCATGTCACAGAAGCCCTTTCAGAAATTTCTCAATAAAATATTGTTAAAAAGCAACGAATTGTTCCCAGCAATTCAAAGGAATAATGATAACAATGCATGTTTTGCTGGCTTGCTCCCTAGGTAGTCAATGACCTTGGGAGTGAGGACAGAGAAAATCCCTCTTTCTTCTGAAAGGAATATGTTTTGGACCAGAGAAGTCCTGGCTGTCACTATTCTGGAAGGACAGACAAAAAATGTCAATCAGTACTTGCAATTATTTTGCTTTTGAATTCAAGGCTTGGATTTCTCCTGGAGATTAAACAAATGTTTCCTGCAGATGAAGGGGAAGCCTCCCTCACTCAGCAGGTTTGGGGGTCACACCTCGGCTATATGGTATGATCACAGCCACAAAGCTGCACGAGACCCAGTTCCTCTGCAAGGTTTTCTGTCTGGGTAGTATTTTGGGACAAAAATACAGCCCCTGCACAAGTCCCCAGAGTCACATACTCACCACTCAAAGTCTCCTTGGCCACAGACACATGGTTCAGACACCACAGTTTGGGAATAGTCCCGACCTAGGGAACACTGGGCTCCAGGCTTGCGTTTTTTATAGATCTTCCTCTCTCCCATGACACAAGGCTCCCCCTTCATTAGCCAAGGAACAAGAGGAGAAACACAGTTGTAGTGGCAGCTGGGTCTTAAATGGAGCACTTTTTCAAAAGTCATAAAAGGCAATGAAAACAAGCATTTACCACTGGGAGGGTGGGAGTTAAGTGTCCAGCTCTCATTTGTGGCTTTGCAAAATCAAAAGTCTGCTTGGGAGGACTCATGAGCACAGTGTGCTCAGCATTGAGTTGGGATGCTAATGACAATGTGCCCAAAATGCCTGAATGCCCAAGCCATCACGCCCACTTATGCCACATTTCAGAAGGCATCCACCAATATATATTGTCCTATGAGTTATCCTGAAAAGATAATGTGGGTGTATGACAGGGTTTCTTCCATATGTGAGACAAAATCTTCTGCAGAAGTGTCCAGGCCTGAATCCCAGGGCAGGGGACAAAATCCAGGTGTGGAACACAGAACTGAACCCCCTAGCTCTTTCTGTGATAGAGCTGGCTTTGTTATAGACAATTCTGATGGCGTACTTCACTGGGTTTTTTGAATGCAAAGGTGTCCAAGAACACTACTGGGAGTACCCAATCTAAAAGAAACATTTGATATTTAGGTGAGTTGCTATAAACAGAATTTTCTATGATGCAGAAATAATTTGTCTGCACAGAAGTAAGAAAAAAGACAATAACTAATTGAAATACTTCTCTTTCCCATTAACAGTGATTCTCAAGATTGCTGTGTGGTTACATATACTTCACGCCTTTTCTTTCATTTAAATTATTTTCATTTATTCAATTCTACAACTTCAATTATCTTATCCTTGCCAAATTAATGTTCATTTCTCATTCATGGATTTCATTCAGGAATGTCACAGTGCCAATGGTTCTGGCTCTAGTTACATTGCCCTGCAGGGTTTTGGACATCATTCGGGTAGCCAGTAACCCATAAGTAATCTGCAGAGGTTATTGACCTCTCAGTTACAGTTGCTTCAGGACCTAAATATATCCAGCATGAAAATAAGCCACTCTATGAAAAGCAAAGCATGTATCCTTGAGTACAATGAAATAATTTGGTTTTCTCTGGTGTCTTTTATTCAAGAGCTTTTCAGATTCAAGGGTTTTACAGATATTCAAGAGTTTTACAGATACCTGCAGGACCTGCAGGATGAATAAATGTTTTTATTTTCATTTTTGGGTAGGGGAAATAAGAGGCAAACTTAAACAAAATTATTTTTATGAGTCACTGACAGAGCTATAAAGAATTCAGTGTCATCTACAATTCAGTCATAAGGTGTGGTTTTACACTGCCCTAAGCATTGAGGCCAAAAAGATCCAGCTGGTGCAATGGATTATTTTCATAAAAATAGAAGGCAATCTCCTGAACTTGCCCATAGATGCCTGGCCCCATGTTTATTCATGCACATTCTTTAAGGGATGCAAAAAAATTCATATGCTTTGCTGTAAAGAACAACTGCATTCCCACCTGGCAACAGAGTAGGGGAAAAGGAACCCCCATCAACGCTCTCCTACAGAGTGGGGATACCTGATTGTGCAGATGCCAGGTTTGGTAGTCATCCTTGGTACACCTGTGGCTGAAGAGAGACTTGTAATCCACCTTGACCAGCTGCCACTCAGAACGGAGACTGAAGTGCCCAAAAACTCTGAGCATGGGAGACAAAACAAAAGAAAGAACTAGAGTCAGCCAGACTCACACTTCCATTAAGTAAATAATGTCTCATGAATCTCAGCTGCAGAAACCGATAGTCTCAGAGCTTAATGCCAGAAAATGGTATTCAGTCATGAATAATATTTTCCTGTTCTTACAACATCCCAGGACTGTTTAGCCTTTTCCTGACACCTCGCACACAGCCTGTGTTGGAAGGTCTTCCCCTGACCCTAGCACCCAGAAAAATGGAACCCAAGTCTAATCACCCTTATTGCGAGGTTTAGAGGGTAGAGAATTTTTTTTCATTATTCCAAGTCTTTCACTAATCTACATTTTTACCCAAGCCACTTATGAGATTAAATTTTTTCTTGTTTTAATTATTCCAGACTAACAAAGAAAGAGGGAGAAAGACAAGACTTACAAATTTTCCTGTGGAATCAAAAGAGAAGCAGAAGACAAGACTTCCACACACTGACCATAATTCAGATCCTGCTGCGTCCCCAGCGTGCTGCCATTCTTTACTCTAGTTCATCTTGGTTTACACTGTAATCATACAGGGCTTTGTAATCATTGTTGGCTTTGTTCTCCCCTCACTCCTTCTGTAGTCTGCACCAAAATTGCTCTGCATTGTGCTGTTCTCCATGAAACAACAACCACCCAGGAATCAGTCATGCTCTCCCCTGGAAACCTGTCTCAGCTCATGGGGATCAGGAAGAGAAAGGCGGGTGGGGGATATCTGAGAGTCTGAAGTGGTGGGTTTGCTGCAGACACCTGTCTGTATCCAAGTTCTGCCTCACAGAGAAGCTCCGTGCAGCTGACAAGTAGGAAGGATACGATACAAGAACCTGTTCCAAATGCTGTTGTGAACAAGTGGCTCAGGTTAGAAGTGAGCAAGTGGGGAAGGACTTGTCTGGTAGAATGGATTTACTAGGTAGATTGTTGCTGGATCTCCAGAACAATTCTTAATGTTGTCCTAATTGCGGGGTGTTATTGATAGGAAACACCACAGCATTCAGGCCAAGCTGCAGGAGAAGCTGCAATTCCTGTTCCTCAGCACAGAAGGCACATCCTGGACCAAGACAAACCCATGGAAACCAAAGCAGTATGTGGTGCCACAGCACTCTTTGGGAGCAGGAGGGAGAAGGGAGGAATGGGAACGAGCATGGAGGGGGGGATGCAGAAAGCCTCCAAAACTGTACTCAATAGGAATTCTAACCGCAGTTCTCCTCCCCACTTTTCCTTGGCACTGGGTATGTCCCATCAACTCTTACATTACAACTGCTTTCAGCACATACAATCTTGTTTGTGCTGCATGACTGAAACATCAGTCCCCGCAAAGTAGCAATGCTGCAGGCAGAAATCATTTACTCCAGCAGATTTATACCAGTTTAGGATTTGACCTCGGTGCTTATTACACAGAAAACATAGCAAAAGGAAGAGAGAACATGATCAAATAAACATTGGCCTAAACCCAGAAGACGACAGGGTTGGAGAAATCCAACACTTTGGCAAGCCAATGCATCTAAAAGGAAAATCTTGCTCCTCAGATTGTTCCCTAGCTAACTGTCCATCAGGAGAGCAAAAGGTTTCTTTGTGTTTTACAAAAATCACCAGAATTACTTGATTTTTAAATCTATTTTAAAAAGCTTAAAAAAAAATTCCTTCTGACATTGAAATTCTTCTGTGATAATTAATGAAAAAAACCTAAGCTTTTCTAAGTGGAAGGCAACATATTAGCATTCCAAAAGCACAGAACATTAGATACTCTTTAATTAAATGATTTCAAAGAAGATCTTTGTGTATAATTGCTATAATTTAGATGGAAACAATACTACACTAAATGTAATTAGAGGAGTGTGAACAGAGAGGGATGTTTTCCTCTGCACTGCAGAGATGGTTCTACGTCACCTGATTCCTAAAGTAGTACTTCCCTATCCCACCCTCCCCTTTCTAATAAAAAGCTCCTTAAGGCCAATCAATCACTGTGGAAGAGGCTCCAGAGATAAGAGCTGCAGAGAAGCCAACCAGCACCTGCACCCTGTGAGCACTGCTCACCAGTACCAAATGCCACCTACAGCATGGCTTCACTGGCCAATGTCATGAAGGTCGTGCTACAGTTCAAGATGACGTTGTTGTGCATTTGAAACTTCTATCAGTTTCTATAAGCAAATACAAGGAGTGGAGAAGAGTGTTATGTGATCTGTGGGGTTCCAAAGGTCTCTCAAGCAGCTTTCCTCGGATAGTGATGAAAACCTTCATTTTCTGTGAAATTAAAAATGAGCTAAACAATCACAGGGCATAAATCCTGACTGAACAAAACCAGGTACTGCAGCTGAACTCCGCTTTCATCAGTTTTATGAGTGACATCACTGGATGATTTTCCATAGTGACCAAGGTGCATGCACAGGACCTCTCCCATCATATCTCTTCAGAGGCGGCCAGGTCCAGTAGAGTGTTGG
This sequence comes from Rhagologus leucostigma, assembly GCA_013397725.1. NCBI lineage: Eukaryota > Metazoa > Chordata > Aves > Passeriformes > Rhagologus > Rhagologus leucostigma. Next base: position 3,257,031 of record VZTD01003877.1, on the reverse strand, counting down.
GCAGATAGCAAAGAGCTGCAACATTTTTACAGTGTCCAGCTATCAATAAGCGCTTGACACTAAATCCTCCAGTTCCTACATATTGGTTTCCATATCAAGTGCAAAGAGACAAACAAACCCCAAAGAAAGAGATGTAAAAAGAGATTGGTGGGACCTTATTCTTCCCTACTCAACTGGTGAATCCTCACATCGTTTTGAAAATACCATCTCATTCAACTTACCTATTCCCATGTGCCTTCATTTCTCATTTACTTTGGTCACTAAATAAGGGAGGTAGATTTTTTTAAATAAACATAGCTAAACTATCAAGATAACAAAGGGAGAAAGGAAATAAAGTACTATAAATTTTGCCTCAATAACTTTGTCTACCATGGTCTAACTGAAAGCTCTTAATTGCTTGTTGCAAGGATAGAAAACAAGAGAGCTGGGTTTTCAAGGTCCAGCTTTGAGAAGCCAACAAAGAAGGCACATTTTGATTTTTCCATATAAGCAGTCTGATCTGGAAGTCCTTGAGAAGTAATAAATACAAGAGCCTAGATGTTATTTAGATAGAGTCGGTTTTCTGACTAAGCTCAATTTAACAAAGGTTCTCCAACCTAAGACATAGAATGGCAGTTTACTGGCTTTAGACTGCATAGACTTTGTTCTATGCCTCTCAGTAAGCACTTAAAACTCAACATAAAATCTTAGGTAATAGGACAGCATCTTCTCAACTGGTTCTATGCGTAGCTCACAGTGAAATCATTGCTAAGAAAACAGAAAATGCTTCCCAATCCCTTCTTTGGAGAAGTAAGGCAAGGCTTTTATTGCCAGGTCTGGATGTCATTAATTTGCAGAAAAACTATTAGAAACATGGAAATCAATTCTGAAATGCTTACAGTTTCATGATGGAGTCATTTTAGAAATTATAATTGGCAATGCTGCTATAATTATATCTCTCATTAATTTTTTAAATACACAGTAACTTACAAATGCTGCCTGGATAACCTTGTACAGGAGTTCTTCAAAAGGCTTTTTACATTTATACAGTGCTCTCTCCTCAAATTGCATTCCTTTTGCCTTATCATTCCTTGTATTATTGATAGTTGTGCTTTTTATGTAATTCAATACTGCTCATTCCTGCAGGTCAACAGAATGAATTGAGGGTCACAAGATAACAACTCACCTGCCTCTGGTCCATAGAGTCAATCCCTGTCCCTCCTCGTGGTATGAGAAACAGACCTTCTCAAGTAATAGCTCCCACAGGAAAAGCACCAGGTCTCTATCCATGCAGATCTATTCCTGCTGGCAGTTTCAGACGAGCTGCCCAGGCATGAAAATGTAAATTCTCATGCTTAAATCAAGTCCTCTTCTATCATTTCTGAAGTCAACTGGTAGGACATAAAATATGGAGCAAGCAAGCACTGAAGCTGCCTGTACTTGGCTGGTCTGGATAAAGATGAAAGACTTTTCCCTTCACCAGTCATCCCAGCTCCTTTGTGTGTAACACGTGCTGTCCTCAGGTGTGCCCAGCACTGAGACAGAGGACTGAAGATGCCAAGGAAGGAAGAAGCTGATAAGGTAATCTTCACTACACTTAACATCCAAAGTACCCTCCTTTCTGAAGCATTTTTCCTTCACTGGACATCAGCCAGGTGAGAGACACGAAAAGGTTGGGTTTTTTTTACTTCTCTCAAAGTACGTTGGGGACCTCCGAAGCCAGATTTTAACAAGATTAGGCCCCAAATAACAGATTGTAAGCATTTTTAATATCTAAAAACAAAATTAAAGCAAAAAATATAATATACTTAGTAGACAGCTTTTTTTGAGATGAACTACACAAGTAGATGGATGGATCAACAGAAAAGTAAAGCCAGAACTGTGGAAAGAGAGCCAAACATATACTTTAATTGATAATACTGAGAGAAAAGCTAATTGCAGTGTCATCATAAATAGATTGTTTCATTTAGAAAAGCCAGAAACCAACCTTGATTTTTATTTCCTTTTACTGTAAAAGAAAAATGCTTGCAGAGGAAGTGTCTTAGCAAGCAAAAATTCCCCAATAGTAAAATCACCCAAATTAGTGAATACTTCAACTGACCTGAATCTGTGCTTTTGTTGTGGGACTATAGAAAGGAATAAAAGTCAAGTAAGATCACCATCTGATTTCAGTTAAAATCCCTCTTTATTTACATATGTGCATCTAACAGGAAGTGCCAGAAGTAGATATTTAATGGGCAAACCCAAGAAGCACAGTCTGGAAGAATCACCTCCTGGCAGGGAAAACAAGTATGTGTTGTTTTGGGTTTTGATTTGTTTGTTTTGTTTTTGTTTTTTTTCCTAGTCCCTGGAGAGGAAGATCTTCTCTCACTGAAACCAAAAGGAATCCCAGATCTGGAGCACAGTGAATAGTCAATTTAGCCCAACTGAAGGTGCTCATTCTCTTTCTGATGTCCAGCAAAAGGAGTGTTGCTACTGCTGCGATCTTAACAGAAAACCAGATATCCAAGAAGACCATATATTCCAAGCAAATATCACCAGTGCTGTTTCATGAGCAGTGGTTGGTCAAAGCCACCCTGTTAGTGGCACAGCACAGATTGGGGGGTTCCTCTCTCCAAACAGCTTTGATAGGTGTTGAATGGGTGGACTCAGAGTTACCCAGGGTAGGTCCCTGCAGCATCAGCTTGGACTGCTCTCATGAACTCCAAAGGCATTTAACATTTTGGGCACTCTGCGTAGACATGAACCTGAGCGGCTGCCAGCCAAAGCCTGCACATGCCTAAGATCTGCATTCCCACTCCTGTGGCTCTGGGCAAGCTTGGGGAATGAAATTCTTTTGTAAGGCCTATTCTGGCACCTACACAACCAGCACTGAGGTGGACATAAGAAGCCTTGCCAGAACAGAGTCAGGGTTTGCTGTTGGTTATTGTACTTTCTATCCCAGTGCTCCATGGTCCAGGAGAACTGACTAGTTCAGTGTTAGCATTACATGAATATATGGAGGCAACACAAACCAGTTGCTGCTATTTCCTCTGATCCAGAGAGCTGGGTAACATGGACCGGAGGCAGGGAGATGGTCTGGAAGAAACTGTCAAGATCCACCCAAACTCACTAGCTCTAGCTGAGAACAGATTGTGACCCTGTACAAGGTTCTTTCGCATTCATAATTGCCTTGATCTGTCTTGGATTTTTTCCCCCCACAAGTCAGGTAACCGCAGTCCCACATTTCCTGGGAAATGGTGAGCCTATGCTAGAGTTGCTGGCTCAGTGAACATTTACAGAATGTCTTGGTACATAGATGTACCTCCATCACTTGTTGACATTTATAGCTTCTGAGTCAATGAAAGAAAATGCTGACAACTTCACACAAAGAAGAGGGCCTGTTATGAAATCAGGATCTGAATCTATCTCTGTGTAAAGAAGTAGCAGTAAAGTGAGACAAACTCCTATGTGCAGGCTGAGCTGTCAGGGCCAAAACCACACGAGCAGCAATGGAACAGTTGCAAGTTGTGCTGGTAGGGCCAGATTTTATGAATAGGTAGTGACAGATGAGCTATTTCTCCATGAATTAAATATAAATCATGACTTCAAAGAAAACCAAATGGGCTGTGTAATCTCCCAAATTTTTTTATTAGGATTTAGATGGAATTAGCGTTAAAGGAGGTCACTAGTTACAAGTAAATTGGATAGAAAGGGACTGAAACAAGGAAATAGAACTTAATTGAAAGAGACAGAAATCAGCAATTAGGGAGAGTAGGAGAGGGAGAGTTATACTGTCTCATGCCTGGCAAGATGATGCAGGGAGTAAGAGACTGGAAACAAAGGAAACATAAAAAATGAAAGATGACACTGGAAAGGCAGGCAATTGCCAACAAAAAACACTGTCTAATTTTTTTCCTAAACAATAAATATGGTTTCTAAGAGCCGCTTTGGAGCTTTTAATTTAGTTGCTTTTGGCTGACCTGTCAACTAGGAACAGTAGCCTGAGGGCATTGGGTGATGATTCAGGGCTGCTGTACTTCTGTCTGTGGACCAAAAAAAAAGTAAGAAAAATAGCTGATTTTTTTTTTCTAGAAAGAAGAGGTGCATTTTCTTCCAAACAGAATATACCACACATCTGGATCTAGATTTTTTGCACATTAGTTTAATTTAGACCATCTAAATAGATCCTCTCAGATATAAGGCCTTCCACTGATACTACTCAGAGGGAGAAGAAACAACAGCAGTGAAACCATCAAGAATGTACCAACACCAGACAGCAGCCTGCATGAGGACAAATTTGTTAAAGAAAATCTTGGTCTCTATTCTATTTCTCAAGGAGAAAGGTCAAACAAGAATTTCACAGAAATTCTCATGCATATTAAATCAGAGGGATGTGGTTTATTTCCTCTGAAACTGAATGTCATGACATCGACGTTTCCCACAAGAGAGAAACCCAAAGTGTTGCCCACCAGCAATCCATACTGAACTGGTCATGAAAAGCTGCACCACTGCCAGATTTCAGGTCAGGAGGGAGAGAGAAGATGGGGCAGGCAAAGAGTTTCTGTGAATACAGATCAAAACCAAAATCTTGCAATAAAGATCCTGCAGTACAATCATGGCAGATCTTTTCCCTCAGCTTTGGAAAACAGTCCTGGTATTATTCATCAGCTCAATGGGCACTTCCTTTAAAGTGCTAGCAGAAGAGGAAAACCACTGCAAATGACATGGTACAGCATGATCTTTCAGTTAGCAAGTAATGCCAAGTGCAATTAGTAAGTAATCTGCAGAACATATAATTACAAAGCAGCCCTACAGTTTGGACTCAATTTCTCCCTTAGCTGCACAAACACTGCATAAGGCAATGGGGGAGACAGAGATTTTTTTGTCATTATTTTTTTCAAATAGTAAGTGCTATCAAAATAAGAACTTACTGAATGACAAACCAAACCTTTTGAAATCTGGTCTCTAAAAAATTTATTACCAATGTTCTCAAACCACTTTACATGACAATTGCTTCAAAAGAAATCCCAGCAACATGAAAGAGAGTATGAGACACCTAGGAAGGGGGATGGGAAAGCATATTAATTTTTAATGCTGTTTTTCAGAAGCGTTCTTTCTCTTCTTCGAAGCACTCATGAAAGACAACCAGTTTCTGACAGCTTTGAAACCTGAAGATGCTGCCACTCTCTTCTAGAAAAGATACTGACAGGTATCAGCAATCTGAGTATTTCATCCCCTTATGGATCTGTGGTCTCAGCAGAGGCAGGTGCTGCTGCTTTGCCAGAAGCTGGATAACACAGCACATTCAGTGATTTCAATTGTTCATCCTATGAATCGGCAGATTTCCACCCAGAGATGTCCAAAACAAATGTGGAAGCCATTCCCTAGAATATGTAAGCTCCAAATGCATGTGACAGGTGAAGCACGGTGACAAGCTTTGCCTGGATATCAGAGAAGAAGGCTCAGAAGGGAGAATCTCTGGAGAGCTGCTTTCCACCACTCATTCAGTTCAGTGATCAAAAATCTGTTAGAGTGAACTCTGCAGCTAACCTAACACTGAACCTTCAAGCTCCCAGAAAAGCTGGTGTGCTGTGCCACCCTCTTCCCTGTGCAGGACCAAGGAGAGATTGTGCTGGAAAGGTGCTAAGGCCATGTAGTTCCTCAATCCCCTGAGGGCTGGTGGGATCAGGGCACCAGAATATTTCAAGTCTTGCTCTAACAAAAAAGTGAAAGACTCGGGAATGCATATGTGCACAGCATCTTGCCGCTTTCTGTGCACCCCTCACCAGGCCTGAGTGCTTCATACAGCCCAGCCCACCTGCAGACAGGAGGACAGCACAGGGCAGAGATCCATCTGTCCTTACTTAGCAGTACAAGAAATAAAGCACGTTAGCCTCTAGATGAGAATATCTGGGTTGTATTGCCATCAGGCAAAACTTCCTTTTATCTAGGGAAAAGAAATCATATATCAGCCTGCTGATCATTCTGGCTCCTTCTGCAAGGGCTTCTTTCTTTTATTTCACTTCAGCGAATCTCAGTCTCGAGTAAACAGACCTTTCTCCAGTTCTCCTCCAGTCTGCCTCTCTCCATCCCCCTGTCCCAGCATAACAGACATGACTCAGCCTCTCCTTCCCCCTAAGGAATGGGAAAAGTCTGCACAGTGGGATACCCATCCGAGATTCAGGAGACCTGCATTACTGCCAAGCTCTTCCAGTGACAGCCTGCTGAGTGACTGACCATGGGCATGTCCTTTGTTCTCCCTCAATTTCCCTACCAGCACAATACAACTAATGATGTTGACTTTTCCAGCATAATATTTGATCTACTGTCCATAAATAGCACCTGACTCCAATGACAGTGATGTTTGCCCCAGAAAGTCAAAGACAGACAATATGTGCCACAGACCACAATGCCTTCTCCATGTGTTATGGCTTCTGCCAGGAATCTTCTGAGTACGCGGTACAACTGCTGGGAACTGGTCTTGGATCACAGACATCCTTTTCCTAAAGCCAAATAAATCACACGGTGCTGTCTGAGAAAGATTACTCTAAGTAGATGTTCTCATCACCTGATTTGTCTTTTCAGGTGCCACAGAAAGACCTCAGCTCATACTGCAAGTATTAAGAGCACAATCAATATTGTGCCTCTTGTGGACTGTTTAGGTGAATTCATGCAGAGATCCAAAGGCTAAAAAACAGAGTACTCCTCCGGCAGAGAGGGAGATGGGAGGAAGAAGTGACACTGATTAATCTGTGGTCATTAAGAATGTTTTTAAGTCTTGCAAACAAAGATAATGATATAGGTAATCAACTGTCTTACTCCAGGGTATAAACTGATCATCTTCTGGGATAAAATGGGAATTCCTATAACACACATTTTCTTGTCCATTGTAAAGTCACTTGATGCCATTAGCAGATTGATCATTTTCTCACACAGTCCAAGCTATTCATTATTTCCAGAAGGTTTTAAAATTAGATCAGATGATACAGGAATGCAGCTCACTACAGCAAATGCCAATATCCTCTCAATCATTTTGGTTTCCTTACTTAATAATTGTATTTGGAATTTTCGTTCTTAGATCAAGTTCCAAATTTTACTTTTCTTTCTGTGCGCAGTCATTATTTTCACAGATTCATTTTAATTTCATAGATTCTATTCTGAAGAGTACTTATATAGGTTTGTGCACTGCAGTCTGCACAGTCCCCGGAGGGAGGACAGAGAACTGAACTCACAAGGACACATCAGAGTCTTGCAGGAAAATCCATAGCCAGTAACAATGCCAGTCGCACCATAAACAGATATTGCAATGAACAGAGGAAGAAAGGAAAACTGAAAAGTGAGATAAAACCACAGTAGGGACAACAATTAAAACCTAACAGTCCTTTCTAGTATCTAACACTACCCATGCAATTTGGATAAACCAGGCCTTGAAATCTTCTCTCTAATCTTTAAAAAACTCTGCAGTTTTGGTAGTCCTGAGAGAATGCACAGGGTGGATGGACAGCCTTGCTTCCCAGAGGAAGTGAAGGTAAATAAGGACAGAGTTCAGAATCGTTCAGCATAACAGCTCCCATACATGATCCTGTCTCATTTTCTGCACTGAAAGCTGCAAATTTGACTTAGCTTTCTAGAGAACTCTGGTGAAATCTTTCTTCCAGATTCCCTCTTTGCCAAATTTCTGTGTGGCTCAGCAGCAGTCAAAGGTGCAGAAGATATCTGTTTTTTTCAGACAGCTTCTTCCTCTTTTTCTCACAGAGTGAAGTGAAAAGAGGCCAGACTGATGTCAGGAAAGTTTAGAGGCACCTGTGGGCCATGGGGATTGAGGAACAGTGTGATTCTTTTCTCCACACACGTTGTACAAGAGCCTCAATTGCTTCTAGGAAAAACAACCTCATGGTGTTTTGCCATCCACTCACATTTTCTCTCATTTGCTGAGGTTGCTAACCAGGGGTGCTGGCTGTGGAGGGCAAAGCCTGGCCCCAGGGGGAGAAAGCCAGCTCCTCTGACCACATCTCAGGAAAGGCACTATTTTCTATCACTGGTTTCACCTTAATTTTTCTCAGGACACCCACTCAGAGGTGGCAGACCCATGGCTCCCCTACCCCTAGGCAAAGGGGCATAATGTTTCAAGGACACTGTGTCAGTTGTAATTTTCTTTCCTGCATTAGCTTTTAAATGTAACAGCAGGACTTGAGAAAACTGCCGAGGATGTTGCCTTGCTTGAAGAGCAAAGATGATAATCACCTTATCAGAAACAGACAGGAAAATGGCTCTTGGCTTTCGTGTAACTTTGAACTCAGTGGGAGCTTGGACCTGGGAGCTGTTGCCCCTATCTCATACTCAGTCTGCTGAATCTCTGCTGAGTGTGAATCAGAATCTGTCCATATTGCCTTCATACCTCTATCTACTTTGCTGATGTCTTCCACAGGTCAGTCAGTTCTTCGGGATAAGAGTAACTCATGGAATTCCTGGCCACAGGATAAGGTGACTGCTAAAAACTTTTTCAAAGTATTTAGAGGGAAAACCCTCAAAAATAGGAAAACTCATTAATATCTTACAAACACAAAGAATACCATGTTTCGCCAAGAAAGTCCCTTATTTGTAAATCTCTATGAATGTGAGAAGTATATAAGGTAATCATATTTTTAGTATAATTCAGTATAATTTGTTTATTTTTAGCATGCTCTATTTGTCACTATTGGAACATGGAACTGAAATAGAGGGACCTCTGGTCTGTCACAGTACGGCCTGTGCTCTTAAAACTTTCTTTCTCACCTCAAACCTCCACTGGCATTCATCTCACCTCTTCCAGCATCTCTCAATTACTTATTCATTCTGCCTCACTCTTCTGCCACCCAGTGATGGATTGCCAGTAATTTTATGGGTCTCCTGGAAAAAAAACCTACTCACACTTCATTTCTGGTAAAGCTGCATGGCCACATAAACAAGAAGGTGTTAGAAAGGGCCAGGACTCGTAGCCTATTCATTTACAACCAGGAACATTTTCTAACATACATAGCCAAGGGCAGCAGTCACAGCAATGCTGACAGATTAACTTTCAGCTCACTGAAAATATTAATGCTCAATTATGCATACACACATATAGAGAGATCATTAAGTTTACACAGGTAGAACTACACAGAAATTTAAACACACATATGTGGGTGTGTCTACATAATATTTATTTATCAGTACAGAGAAACTTAATGATCCCCATCTGTAAATGAGTGCACACATACACACATAATGAGTCTACTAAAACGATGCAGTGCTGTGAAGCAAAAAGGTTGTTTTTCTTAATATAGGTTTGGAGAGATGCTTCCCACAGGAGATGAAGTGGCAGGGGTAATAATTATGAGTCAGAGCTGGAACAACAAAAAGCCCTTCTCTGGGCCCATGAAAACATCTTGTCTCTGATTTGAATAGTACAAACTAGTTTGGATATATCACAACTGACTAAAATGGGAATACAGTGTGATTCCTTTCCCCTGTTGGACAACCTCAAGCAAGTAACATGCTGTGCCTATGGCTTGTCAATCCAGAAATGTTAGATCTGACCCATCAGAACATGACATAATTAAAAGATATACTAGTCAACAGTGAGGGATACAGGACAGAACTTAGAAACCTGTAGATTTCAGAAAGGCTAGTGCATTCTAGGCATTCATTGCATCATCTGAGAACATGTCTAATTCACCACCCTTATGCATTTGAGTTATTTTCCTCAAGGACCCCGTGTTTTGTACAGCTGCTTTCCACAGCAGTGTGGAAATGCGCACACAGCAACGTGCTTTGGTACAAAGCTCTGCACTAAAGAAGCTGAACTGACCATCTTGTCAGATGAGACAAGTGTCAAAACAGCAACAAAAGGAACTGCAGAAGAAGATGGTCAGCCAGGAATGGAGGAAGGACAGTGGATTCACTTTGGTTAGGTGGCAGTTCCAGGGCAGACCAGCACACACAGTCTCATGGTACTTTCCCATGCATCACCAAACTACATTCTTAACAGAGCCCACCCAACTTGTAAGGAAATAATTCATTCCTGCAGCATTATAGGCTTACAAAATTACAAAATCATAAAATAATTCAGGTTGGAACAGATCTCTGCAAGACATCCTGTCCAACCTCCCCACTAAACGCAGCTCCCAATTCAAAGTACTCTGAGATATTCAGAATCACATAAAGCCCCTTCATGCAAATTACTGATGTTACCATATTGACAAGTTCTTTAGGACTGTTTAGGACAAGCATACACAGCACAAAGCACAGGAGATCCAAAAAGCCTAGGATACTCATACAATAAAGACAGATATGGAAAATGCTCACTGAATAGCTGTAAAGTGGTATGAAATTGTGTGCTAAAACAGTTGCTGCTTTCTACAGCCCAGAGAGCCCCTCACAGCATGTGGCACAAAATGAAGGTTGGGAAAGTCATTCTACTGATACATTGATTTTAATAAAACAGTATTATGAAAATATTGTTAATAATGCAGTATTTTAATAATAGGTGGAGTATAATGACTATGTAATACACATTCCCCTCAGAATATTATTTTTTTTAAATAGGTGAGCACAGACCACTTTGATGCAAATCTACAGAAGAACTTTTTTCTTACAGGAATCAGCCAAGACCACTAGATGAACTATTTTGCATTTTCCAGGATGAAAGACAAACCTTTAAAAGCCACTAACGTACCCAGTTTGGCAGTACACAAATACGACCACAGCCTTGGCCCCTCTGCCTCAGCGCTGCTTCAAGTCTAACAGCTCCCACCGACCCCATGATCAGTTGGGGGATCCTAATCCCAAACTCCTGTGTTCCTCTCATCAGCTTCTTGAAATCTTTGGGATTTCTACCCACAAACACGAATTCCATGTACCTCCAAACCACCATGTGTTATCTTGGTTCGGAGGGTGGCAAGTAGCAATAGAAAGGCATTGATTTCTTCTCAGCCAAAGCTTACACAAGCTCAGCATCACCCTACGCTGCCCTCATAGATGAGCTCACTAAAAATTCTCCTTGGGAGAAATACCTGTGTTCTGTACGGAAATGGTTTGCATACAGCTTTATAAATGGGCTCTTTCCTCCTCAGTTCCTTTAATTCTGTGGATAGAAATTTCTCTAAACATTCATTGCAAGTGTCAGGTGAAATTCCTTTGTGTGGCTTTTACAGACTATTAAGAATGGTTTTAAAAACTGCTAATGATGACAGTAATAATAAAGACAATACCAATAACAATAGCAACTGCAATAATAATGGTAATATGCCTGCAAAGATTTCAAAAGAAAAAGTTATCAACAAAACTAATACACAATATTCAGGAAGATAACTCACTTCCTACATTCTCCACCAGAAGACTACAGAGATATAAATAACAATAACCTTAGATTTATAATGCATTTTTCACCTCAGAAGAAAACTGCATTGATTTATAAAGTAAATGGCCTAAATCCACAGCTAGTTGCAACTGATTAGCTCCATCGATTTCAATGAAGGTGCTGATGTGCAGATTTATGTGAGCTCAGATCAGTCTTCTGCACGTGTGTGTGCATGTGTCTGCACGTGTGTGTGGCTGGAAAGTGACACGCATAGCATAAAGAATTTCATGGAAAAACACCAAATTAAACAACACAGAAAGTTACACATTATCACTGCATTTGGAGAAAAAATGCAAGAGTGAACAGAATTTCAGGTTCTAATCTTTAGCTGGGAATTGGCATATATATTTTCCCAACAGGATGCTCACAGCAGTCTTCTGAAAAGGCTCACAGGTATATCATATGCTGTTGAGTTTTGCTCTTTGCAAAAACAGGGCAATGTTTGCAGATAGCAAGGCAACAGATGCACAGATATATTCTTCTACACAAACAAGGACTCTGCCTTTTTGAAAAAAAAGCCAAAGCCAAGGCATTGTTTTGGAATAAAGGAAAAGCGAGCAATGCTACCAGAACTGACACCATCTCTACTCCAATAAAATCTCAGTAGCTGTCTGAGACAGACACAGAGGCTGCCTTGTTTTGCTCCAGCACTGTTTGGGAATAAAGCATAGGAGTGCTGCTGTGCGAAGCACAACCATAATTACTTAGCCTGTCTTTCCTAAGACAGTTTATCACAGGAGATATGGATGTGCTATACAGGAGTCGGCTACACCTTCCTGAGCCCCCCAAGGCTACAGCACCAAAACATTTCTTCTGCCATGGCACAGATGGCACAGAAGCCAGTTCAAATGACCATTTGTGAGAAGAGTAAAATATCCTTTTCCCCCAGCTGCTTTCTTGGAGCTCAGCTCAACTTCAAGTACAGACTGCCTCTCAACACACGGTCAGTTCTGTTTGTGTAAAGCTGAAGTAGATCTGGGTTCTGAAAGGCATAACACAAACCATGCAACACAGTTGGAATACATTCAAATCAGTAGCAGAAACGTCCAAGACACACAACTATTACCCGGTCTTAACTTCCTCAGAAACTGATGACAAGCATACCCAGCAGTCTACTCTGTTTCTCACTACCTGTGACACCAGCAATGAGCTCCACCTACGCATTCATGCCATATAAGTATGTAGATGGACTGAAGCCTAGAAGAAAATAAACTTGACCTGAATCTCTTTTCTCTTGCAAGCAGTGAAAATGTGCAGGAACTTCAAGTGCAGATGAAGAAGAGCAGGAAAAGCAAATTGACTGCAAGATGAAATTTATAATTAATCTCCTGCCCCTGAACTGGAGTGATGCAACAGCGTCTGATGTGATTAACCAAAGGCACTTCTTCGTGCCACTGTAGATATGCTTCACAGGCATGCCTCAGTCTAAGGCATCTTAGCCACCCTGCTTTCTGATGTTTTTCAGAAGGCTGTTTCAGCCAGTTCAAAGAAGCATAGGTAAGAAGGCATTTCTTAAAGCAATGAAGGCAGTGCATCTTGTCCTTGGCTTTGTTCAGCATCCCAGAGCACAGCGCTCTGATCTGCTTTGTGCAAGAGGTCAGATGACTACCTGAAGATGCCTTTGAACTTAAAAACTTCCCTCTCCTGGCTGTTAAACTCAAATCCTGGCCTGTTCTTGGGCCAACATCACTCCACTGGTTCTACCAGCCTCACCCAGCGCTTCAGCACTCCTGGGAGGAGGAAGGTCCCAGCACCATCAGTGCCAGCCCAGGCTCTTCCTTCCCTGGGATGGGTGAACCATAGCATACTACACCCCAGAACAGGAAGGTTATTCTGAGCTCAGCTCTGCATATGCACAATGAGAACACTCTTAGCTTGAGCTAAAACCAGATGTACAGCCTGCAATGCAAGGTTGGGGAATATTCATACCCACCAGCAATGTCAAAAGAGAGTCATGCTGCACAACTGGAGCAAGCACAGAACTGGCATTAGGTACAACCGTACAGATCTCTGACTTCTGAAGAGCACTGTAGTCCCTGGGCCATCAGATCCAAGGAATGCAATCTCAGTACTAATTATGAGAAAGGACCTCTTCTTGTCACTAGATACAACCTGACCAGGGCTACACCACTCTCCAAAGTAGATTTATCTACTGCTCTGTGTGAACTCCCAAGCTACAGCTTGGGACCATCTCTCCTTGCTATAGACCCTGTCACTACTGGAGAGAGACTCCATCATCTATTTGTCACGTGATGCAAGAACACATCAGCCAGGCCTGTGGCCATCAGCAAAACCCACAAAACAGCACCATGCCTTCATGAAACACTGCATGTGTAGCTACACAATGCTGCACTGCACATCATGAGGTTACTGGGCACTTGAGGATCTCCATGCACCCCTTCTGCCATCACAATTTAAAATAGGAGCTCCTGTACTTACGTCATTATCTGGGTCTCTATGCCAGGGTCTACAAGGGATCCGTCCACAAAAAGTGGTGTTGATGTGAAACTGTATTTAGTCCAGGATCTTCCCTCATCAAAACTCACCCTGGGATAGAAGCAGACAACATTTATACACATAAAAAGACTTACTGTAGAGCAACTGCGGCAATTAAATGTTGGCTAAGGTCTGGAAGCTCCAGCAGCTGGATTTACAGACAAGCACCAATCTTTGCCATTTCCCGGCCCACTAAATTCATGCTCTTGACGTACTTTGAAAGATCAAAGCTTTAGAAAGCATAAACACTGGCAATAAGGACATGGATATACTTGATGCAGCTGTACATCAGACCTCAAGGGATCAAGAGGCTTTGCCAAGACCTGTTTCTGGGTCTTGAATAGCACCTGGCATGAAGCACCACTCAGAGCATAAGCAACCCTGGCCTGAATGCATGAAAATTGCTTTCGCCAGCACAGGACATTTTGACCCATCCATGTATCAATGCCATATGGCATCAGCTACAATCTCTCTAGACCTATTAGCACTTAAAAGCAAATTTGCATTATTTGTGGGAGTGAAGAGTGTTGAATGTGTGTGCACACATACATCTGAGCATTTGTATCCATCTGGGAGGCTCTTGGTGGACACTGAATCCTCCCTGCTCCAAGCAGGTAGGACACTATCTGAAACGCCACCAAAGGACCAGGAGGCCACTGTAGTGTGTATTATAAACCATGGGTCACACCAACCTCAGATCTCTGGTGTGGAAAGCCAAGGCTGGCAGTCACCATTCCCTAACTCTGTCCCTCATGTCACTTAGCAAGACACCTTCACCTGACTCAGAATGCACCTGTGCCAGAACAGGAAGTTAACTTTACACCAAAGACAGAACTCTGGGAGAACAACAGCACATAGAAAGATTATCTGCCCTAAATCGATTTATTTAAATGTATGTATCTTCCCACACACCTGTGCATTTGTATGCGTTCTGCTTGCATTCTTATCTCTCTAAATAGTATTTCAACTTCTGGGGAACAGCATGCTTCATTAGCTTAGCTAAAGTTCTCTCAGCTTTTCAATTATCCGCCCCTCTTTTCTCCAGCATGAAACTTATTGTACAATGTCTCAGCCTGAGAACTAATAGATTTACATGTACTCTTTAATCTATTCCACTCCTGCCCATAAAACAGGTGCCTACTGAGGCAATATGAAGCAAATTCCAAAGCTCCTAAGGGTACAATTTTGGAGGAAACCTGTTGGAGCTTATTGATAACAGATCTAAATCACTACTCATTTAATAGAGTGGGTGGGGCACTCATAGTACTGCACATGCCATTTCAGGAGACTTAGTGTAAAAGGAGAGCATCTGAAATGAACCTCTGCAAACAAAGGTGAACTGAGCTCTCAGCTCCTATGAAAAGTCAAACTGTGACCAAATCTTTCCCAATATGTAAGTACAGGCACTTGTATTAATGTGCTTTTCATGTCCAAAGAGCCTTCACAATTAAAGACACAATTAAAACAGTTACACCTGGCTTGAATAATACAGTAACAAATGGTTAATACGAGATTTGCAGCTTTTTCAGTAAGTGGCTCACCTTTCACTCTTCCAGAGCTCAACTTGCCACAGTTTGATGCACCTACCCTTGGCTAACACACACTTCTCCTTCCTTGACTCATACTTGGTTTGGTCTAAAGGCTGGGACGGGGTCCTGATGTCCTCTTTCCTGAGGCCACTTTACTTATAGCTGTGACAACTGGGTTATCCACCAGAGGCTTCCAGCCACACCCCAACACATTCTAACCACAGACTGGAGTCTGCCCTGTTACTACTCTCCTCTGTATTTCCAGTTATGAAGCCAATACATCCCGTGGTTAACAGCCCAATATCACACCATGACTAAAGCAGTCATTTCTTTACTTCATGCGGCAAAGAAATGTGCTCAAATGCAACATATTCAAACTTTTATAGAAATCTATGTTGCAGTCATCCCAGAGTTATCTGTCAGGTGAGAAATAGAAAGTCCAGAAGCTTTTTATATTGAAAAAGTAGCTGTTAATATTCTCAAAGTACATCTTTGGAACGTGAGCTTGTAAATGGGCAAAGTCAACCTGTCTGAAGGTCTCCAGATTTGGAATGAGTGCAATTTCACTGGAGGATTTTGTACAATAATGACTCAAGTAGAGGAGACCTTAACACCTCATCACTGCTGCCAAACACCATTGCTTTCTTTTTCTATTTGACTGAAGACC
Organism: Rhagologus leucostigma; assembly: GCA_013397725.1. Taxonomy (NCBI): domain Eukaryota; kingdom Metazoa; phylum Chordata; class Aves; order Passeriformes; genus Rhagologus; species Rhagologus leucostigma. The sequence continues at coordinate 3,240,998 of VZTD01003877.1, read as the reverse complement.
ACATTTCCTGTTCTGCATGAAAAGTAATAGATATATGCTTAGCACCATCAAGCTAAGAGACAACTCAGTATTGTAGATAGGAACACATCTTGTCTCTGAAAGCTATTTCTAATTCACTTCTAAACAACATTAGAAGCTGGGTAGGTCAGTCCATTAGATACGCCCCTCTTTCAATTAAGCCCTGAGATTGAAGATGATGCTAACACACCCATTTTCTGTAAACAGTTGTCTTGGGGTGACGCTATCATGTGTATCGGCCAAACCGGCACAACAGTGTTAGTTCTGAATTTCTGAATGTTCAGCTGGTGCAAGAGTCAGAGGGACAAGAGCTAAGAGGCTAATTTTGAGCGGTATCTTTAGTGTTTAGACTGTTATAACCCATTTATAGCAAAAAAGTGTCTTCAACTGAGAAATCATTTTGCCCTATTTCACCTCCAAGTCTAATCAGTCGCCACCACAGTATCTCTGGAAACTGATAGTCAAATACTAGAGGAGTTAGCAACATATCTCTGTTGTCCTTATCTATACCTCCTGCCCTCTCCTCTCCCTCCCTTTATCTGTCTTACCAGATTAATGTTAAATTCTGTAAACAAAACGTAGAAATGAGAGACACATCCTCCCAGAAATACCTGAAGTCCAAAGGATGGCTTATTATTCAGCATATGTCTGTCTGTAGGAAAAAAACCCCACCTGGAGGCTCGTAGTACATTACTGGTGCAAAGAGTAATTCATATGTGTAGGTAATTATGTATAGAGCCATTATATTTACAAAATGGTGCAGTAATATTATATTCATCAATAAAACCACATTGATGGTAAAATATAGATAAGGATGACTTCATCTGCTCATTTTATAGACACTGGCACTTTCTCAAAGTAATGTTTCCTTACCACATATGCCGGATGGGCACTGACGTGTGTTTCATAGCCACTAGTGCCCCTCCCCAGTCCAGAAACCAAACGTTGTATTCCTCCTCAAAGATCTGCAAACAAATGAGGTATTCCATGACTGCTCCACTCCACCGGGAAGAGAAGAGGCAGAAGAATAGCAAAAGGCTCCACGTGTTCCTTCGCTGTGAAAAACATACCTGTCTCCAGGAATTGCCACCATCAGAAGAGATGAACACGCCAACGTCCGTGTAGGAAAGTTCAGAGCCAATATTGCCTGCAACACAAGTGTCAGACATTCTTGTATGGATGAACACACTAATGAAAATGTTAATTAAATTTCTGACATTTAATGCTGGAAAATTAGAAATTTAAATAGGTTGACACTCTCCTGTTAACATCATGGTATTCAACTAACCACATTATTGTGTCAATGCTATTTCAAAAATGTCCTGGCTCTGGGAGGCAGCACAACTCAAGAAGGGTGTTTTCATCAGTGCTCAAGACACAGGAAATGTCATACTGTCCATTTACCTGATTTTCTTCTCTGACACCAGAAAGAGTGAGCAACTGTTTTAGATGAGGCTGTAAGGAAAACCTGATGTGGGCAACCATACGGAAGGTCAGTCTATAGGGACATCCAGGTTCAAGAGGATAAATCTACTGTGTCAGTTCAAAGGTCTTCTTAGCTCAGTATCTTATCATGACTTAGAAACTGATTTAAAGGCAGCAGTGTAAGTTTTGTATCATCATATTTTAAACACCAAAATGGAAACTCCAAATTTTCAAACAGGGATTTACAGATGGAGGCAAGGAAAGGGAGTAAAAAGGCAAGAATTTGGTTGTTATCACTTCGTTCTGTCTTTCCGTGCAAAGCTGTTACATTATTTCCTTCATTCTCTCCCTCTAGTTTCAGCTGCATGAATTCAAACCTCACAAAATGTAACTCCCAAACAAGTCAAGAGGATTTAGCAGCTGTACAATTAGACAATAAAACATAATTCTTCCATTTGCAAGAATCTAACCTCTGTCCTATACCAAGTGTCCAAGTTTCCAACCATTGCTGGACATGTCTCACTGTAAATCAAGTGTTTGAGCAGCCAACACTTGTGAGAATAAATTGCAAAGCTTATCCTTGAATGCATTCAGCAACATGGTGAGGTGCTCCTGCTGTTGTGAAACTGGTTAGTGGAAACAGATGTGTATATTCCCAACAGGTAAGGCTTTTTAATCTACAAAGTAGTAAGGCAGAAATTATATTCTGCCTTTTAAAGGTTAATTGTTTGACTGGGAAAGCATTCATCCCATGCACTGGCAGCTTGAAAAAAACCTAATTTACTAACAATTTAGATCAATGCCTAGAATCTCACTGTCCTGCTGCCTCTATTTGCTTCCTAAAAGGTTAAAAAAAAAAAGCTTTTGTAATTACAGCATCATGAGTAGGGCTTGTTCCTAAGCATCCATCTAGTGCAACCTGCCAGGAGTGATGACTCCACTTGGCTACACATAGGGATATCTGGAGGTTTAAACCAAATTATCTCACTTCATTTGGCCTGGATCAGTGAACTGGAAATCACATGGTGTCTCCCTTGTTGAAATATAAATGTCATGAAGGGAACCCGTTTCAGGTTCTGGCTTAGTCTGGCAAACAGAAGCACAGAAGGACATGGGAATGAAAATGGTTGGAAGAAATAGTGTAAATTCATGCTGACAATATGCTAACATCACAGACTGGCATGCCACCGCTATGCTGAACAGGACGAAGGAGATAAACTGAGCCTTAGAAAGAACAGTTAAGCTATTTGGACGTATTTGAGTGCATGTAAGAGACTCTGTTTGAAATGACAGAATTGCCTACATGCTTCAGAGGCCAGCTTTCAATAGCCCCAGCCATTCCAGAAGCACTTTGTTAGTCCAGCAGCTCCCGCAGAGCTGAGTGTGGTTGGTATCCCCATCCATCCTGCAGATTAATCACAGAGGGTCAGCCACTGCCACCATGAAGTATTGTAGCAGGTTGTCACTGAAACAACACAACCTGCCAAAGCACTATTTTGCAGAATAGCTCACAATACCAATGGCCCGTGCAGAGTTGATTAAATGCTGCTGGTCTTGCAGCAGTACAGAGTTGAAAGTAGGTCCCACGCACAACACAGACACCCATGAAGCCCAGGCTTCACCTGACAGACTTTGTGACAACTCTGTGCTTGCTTCTCAAAACGTGAGACATTGACACCTCCTAGGAGTGTAGCCTTGGTACTGTTCTCATCCATGGCAGCTGCAGCAATCAGGTACACATGTCCATCAGTGGTTCTAACAACATGAGAGGACCTAGTAATGCCACTTGGTAATGGTACCTTGAAAGTGTGGGCTTAGACCTGCAAATGGGTTATTGTAGAACAACAAATACCTTACACCTTCTTTGAACTTGGGGCCGTACACCTTCTCCCAGCCCCTAGCAAACGGGAGTTAATGTGAATTAGCTCAGCACTTGCTGAAACAGAGCTGAAAGCTTTTACAGCAATAGAGAATACCTCATATACTCTCAGGCTGCCAGGGAGGTATGGGTGAGTGGTGAGAAGCATTTATGTTCTTACCTGTTGCCACCAGCAGCCCAGGAGCTGTCTCTTTGCTGGAAATGCTCCCTGAAGTATACGGATTCTCTGAGAGTTGCAGGCGCAAGTGCAGTGAGCAAAAGGGCTGTGGACAGAAAACAAATAAAAGGCAGAAGCTTTAATATGCAGCAGGTTAAATATCAGAGGAACCCTTTGTGACTGCACACAGATGCTCTGATCCTTCTGAAAATGACCCCTCTGCTCTTAGCACAAATAGATCATATGTTCCTTTGCAGGATAAGCAGGAACTCTGCACTACAAACAAGCATGTCTGCCCTTGTTTTAATAACAATCTAACTTAGAGCACTTTTCCCCAGAAACTTTCTTATTCTGACTTGACTTCTATTAAATACGTCAAGAAAGAGGGTCAGAATTTTCCCTTAAAAGCTATGAAGCTGTAGATAAAGAAATTTACATATTTCATTTAACACACAGAAGGTCAAGAGAAAAAACACAGGGAGAGTTTTGTCAACCTAGTGACTAAAATAAGCAGCTCTGAAGGAGTCAATTGTGCCTTGGAAAAGATCTGCCACTCACCAGCTGGCAAAGTACAGGATCCCCTCTTAGATCGGTGTCCGGTGCCTGTAGCAAACGCCAGTCTCTGCCCTTGTTGTAGGTAATGAAAGTCTTGATTTGGTCATCTATCTTCCTGTTAGCCAGGAATATGCCTTTGATCCCTGCTACCTAGGAAAAAGGGAGAGAGATGAAAAAAGTACATCGGAAGAACGGGCCAAAAGCAATGTCCATCTGAGCACTCTCAGGAGGGGAAGGTCTCTGTAAAAGCAATGAAGCCATCTCAACCAAATCTTAGAACACCGAATGGCACTAAAGGTGTATCTTGATGATGGCTGCAAAGCTGATAGGTCTTGTGTGGTTTCTCTCTTTGGAGGAAAAAGACAAGGATGGTCACAGAGCAAATCCCTAGGAAACAGCCCAGTTTTGGATTTCATTGAGTTCTTGCTGATAAGCTGATGATGGGCTTGAAGCTGCAACATGCACCAGGTCACACATGGGCTCTGTGAGCTTGAGGATGGGCTCTGCCCCACTGCCTCCACAGACTGTCAAAACAGGGGAGACAGCAGGTCACATCAGAAGCAGTGTGGGATCCTTTTGTGTACCAGAAAAAAAAAATCAACACGAAAGATGGGAATCCTGTACATGCTGAGACGCTAATGTTTTGCAAACTCGATTTCTCCCTTTTCCTTCCCCATCTAAATTCTGACAAAATCTACCCAGCTGTTTCAAATGTTTTGATTTTTGTCAGTAGAACCCATTCCAGGAGAATATGGTCCTGTCAAAACATCCCCAAGAAGATTTCATGTTGAGTCTGGTCTCTGTTGCACAGCTGTGAAAGTGAGACAGGAAGAAGTAACTTGCTGCAAATCTGCAACTTCCTGGCAACTGTCAGGATGCAAATCATTCTACTCTAAACCTCCTGGAGTGATACTACTCTTTAAATGACCCTGTGAAAATCTATTAGCATTTAACAGTGAAAAGTCTATGACATACCACTGGGGAATACAGGTTCGCCCAGGAATGGGAGACAATGCATGTTTATTTTAACTGGTTAACCACAGCAAAGAAATATACTTTTTCAAAGGCAGGAAAATATATTTAACCAGGTGAAAAAAATGTAAACCCTGTCCTTCATACTGATCAATGTGTTATTTGTGAATTTTCCCTCATTGACTTAAACTACCCGGATTTTTATAAACAAATTGATTATGTTGTTAATGAGCATTATTCTGGCTGAAATAAATACATATATAGTCCTAACTTCTGCATGTAGCCGCAAGAACATTTCTCAGTGTAACAGTAGAAATCAGCCTGCAACCATTTCCATTAGTATTACAGATTAGTTGTTTGCTGCTGGCAAAGCACTGAGCCCCGGATCTCAGCAGATCTTCCATCCAACAAGTAATAACACACCAAAACCAGAATGCTCTGAAGAAACCAAGAACTGGAACTGCTCTGAATGGACTGCTGCTGGCCAAGGCTGACAGGCCTGGCAGAAGCATGAGAATGGAAGATAGTTTGAGGTAGAAGTCACCCATCTGTCATCTCTGGGCAAGTGGCATCTACAAATGTTTGGTTATAGTTCACAAACTGCTCAGTGCTCACTAAGGCGCAGTCCAGATTCCCTGCCTGTGAACAGGTGTCTCTAGATGTCCAAGGGGGAAAAAAAGGTATGTTTAGTTCTTCTATAGATATCCACATTACGATGAGAAGGATAACGGTTTTCCCTTTTGGAAATAACGCACAGCTAACCAGTCACTGACTTGAACCCAACCAGTTGTTGCACCCATAACAGATTGCACTACATCTATTCCCTCTTGAGTCAACTCAGCATCAAACCCAGGAAATGCCTCAAGGCTGATCCCAAAACAAATTAAAATCCTGGGAGGTTGGTAAGAGATTTACACTTGCTTGAACTAGCAGGCAGTTGCTGCTCTTTGTAGGGTGACCTTTACTACATACCTCATAAAGGTCAATGACGATATTCCCCTCCAGTCCTCGGCTGCTTTTCACATTTTCCAAGGCCAGAGTGAAGTAGACCCCTCGGGTGTCCGAGATGTACAGGTTATACGTATCATTCTGGTTCCACTCTTGAACAGCTGCGAAGACCTGATTCTCATCTGTGCTGATAATATGCATGTCCTGTTAAAAGAAGACAAAAGGCCTGTTACTGAGGATCTCTGTATTTCTTTGCCCTTCGGGACACGTAGTAATTACCATGAATTATGAAAGAATGGAGATGGAGCATGAATTATAGGTATGTTTAACAACTTTCTGCTAGAGCAAGCCAATAAATTACCAGCATTGTGACTTTTCTGCATTTCAGTTTTTTAATAATCACCAGCCAGGCAAAGAGTTTTTGCTTTCTTCATTTTTGGTACCTTCAAGGAATTTCAGCCAGTTTCATTTTTTATTTATAAATTTGAAAGTTGGTTTTATCACTCATGGAGGATTTACAGCCTTGGAGCCTAGAGTCTTCATAGTCACTAAGCATCATATAGCACCAGGCTAAAAGCAGTGATAATTTTCATTCACGTGCTGAACTAATGGCCTTGTGCTTCCAACTGGCAAAGGATGGTTTCAAAAAACCTTGGAGTTCACATTTATTTGAAGGTGAGGTATAGGTATCAGTATAAGCTACTGCTGATACTGATTTTTAATAACACACTTTCTTATTGAGAGTTTATCTGAGATCAATTATCCCACAATTTACAGGCTATCAAATAATCCACCCACTAAACTTCGTTGGATTTCTGCTGCTGACCAAGACACAAAAAGTCTAGCAAGTGTTTCCCCATTTAATTTTAATATCAAAGAGATTTCACAGTGCATTTTCTCAGTATTATTTTAAAAGAGTTTAATGGAAATTACTTTCAAGGTGGTGATGAGTATTGAAGCACTTCATCCTGGCTACCACTGTTGAACAAACTGACACAGGTTCAGCCAGAAGCAAAATGACTGTGGTTATATGAGACTCCACTTATCTATTTGTATCTATTTAAACTTTCCCTAGAGTGCCAAGAGGCCTTGATTAATTCCTTGCACTGTTTCTGCATCACGAAATCATAATTCTGGAAGTCTCCCAAAGGATGGAGCGACCTGATTTCAGGAAAGAATATCTGGGGGAAGATCAGCTTAATATCCTCATCCTGCCTAGGAGGTATCTTAATCTTTTGTGTGAGGTATCCAGATGAAAAGTTGGGATTGATTAAAAGGGGCTATTTCTAACAGGCCTAACATATCCTATTGGCATGGGATGGGGAGAAAAACCATTTGAGGGCCTAATTCTACCCCAGTGAGTACAATCAGTGGGAGATTTGCCATTTCCCTCAATGAAGGAAGACTAAATCAGGAAGTTTGTTCTTGCCCAGCAGCTATAATTCCTTAAAGATTAAGGAGGTACCCAACCTATTCCAACAGCGTGAAAATAAAGCAAAACACCCAATGACTTCAATCTGTTTCCACCAGTTGCAGTGGAAATATTGCATTACCCTGGTGCCAGCCTCACATACGTACAACTCCAGCAGAGTTCATTAATCTGCAGATGACAGGATAGTTATTACTGTACAGCAAAAATATTCTAGTAACTAAGGGCAGCATAAACAAGCCTCCTTTACATGGCTCAAAGACTTTTCCATGACACCTACTTTTAAAGTACTTCTGATTTTTAAATTACAAAAGTATTCCTGATTTTATACTATGCACCAACTCCAAATCAGGGACATCAAGAAATCTGTATTATAACAGGTCATTTTCCTAGTCCTGGTGGCAACAATATTTTTGATACCAACAAAGATACCATTGGCCTTCTTGGCCACCTCAGGAACTGCTGGCTCATGTTCAGTCACTGTCAACCAGCACACCCAGGTCCTTTTCCACTGGACCTCTTTCCAGCCACTCTGTCCCCAGCCTGTAGCACTGTACGGGGTTGTTGTGACCCAAGTGAAGGACCTGGCACTTCCCCTTACCGAACCTCACATAGTTGGCTCGCCAAGATATCACATGTCTACGTTCACAAATGGTGGACTCACCTTAGGAAGGGAATATTTAGGTAATTTAATCTGTGCAAAAGGCTCCCGTCTGTATGACACATAGTAAGTTGCTCTTCCACCAGTTGTCACCTATGGAAACACCAAAAATGTGAGTGATGACCCTTCTGAGATACTCTGTGATGACACCTCTACAAGTGCTTGACAAACTTTCTTTCAGGTATCTTTTCTATGACAGGCATAGCTGTCCCTAAAAGCATCTGGGTAACTCCAAAGAAATCCCAAATTTGAGAAGGATGGAGAATTATTTATTTAAGCTGTGCTATTGAACTTTCCATTTTGCCTCTTATGATACAAACCCAGTGTGATCTTAACATCTCAGGAAAAAAGGTGCTGAGAGGGAGGAAGAGGAGGATCTGGTTTCATCATGGTCCAGCTCAATTACCTTGGGCAAGTAATTTAAAGTCTCTGTGCTTCTGTTCCTCCCCTGTAAGTAGGAGATAATCCCTCTTTTCTCTGCTGCTTCTCAGCCTTGTCTGCACTGTAAGTCCTTTGAGGCCAGGATTGTCTTCCAACAACCTTTTACAGTGACTAACAGCAGAGATCCACACTAGCACCATTTATTGCCAACAGTAAATGTGCTCTTGGAAAGCTGGAGCTAAGCTCTTAGACGCCCTTTGTCACTATGAAACTGGTTTCTCTAAAATCATGCTCTCTGAAAAAGGATGTGTGTGGGGGGAACTGATAGACATCCAAATTTGCATTTTTATGGAGTGAATGAACTAAAGCCTATGCAAAAATGCCATGCATCAATGAGATCTAGCGCTGATAATTTGTAAAATATGGGATTTAAAACCTGTCAAGAGTCACTTACTCTTGCTGTAGGTGTTCTTTCTGGCACCATCTCAGACCTGGCTAAAACAAGGCTTACATCAGTGAATTTCCTACATTCTGCTAGTTTGGCAGTCTTGCAGGTCTTAAGATAAAACAATGCACAAAGCACTTGTCTATTATACGGAATGTCATTTGTTGGCTTCTTAAGTTTCCAATAAAGCTAAGAGAAAGGTCCTAGATTCTCTCCTAGATATACTTCCTTTATCTGACAGTGATACTTGAGAATGAGCTTACAGAGAATATTGCTACAGCATCCATTGTATTCTCAGCCATGATATCACCTCTAGATAGTGGCTTTCTTCCCTAGAGAAGCTGTCATGCAAAGGACACGCTATTATTGGTCATGAAATTTGATATCTAATCAACTCAAGGCTTTTCCATGGACAGTTTGAAAAACTGGAAAGAAAGGAAGGTTTAGAAATAGGACCAGCTTCTACTTTAAGACTTCACCTTCTGATTTTTTCCCATTTCTACTTGCAATGTCATCATAACTGTATTTAGCACCCTCAAAAGAAAAAAAAAAAAAGAATATATATTATAGCACACACAGCATAAGGTCATAAGAACGACCTATATCACAGCAAATAAACTCTGTGCAGATAACCTTTAGCTCAAGCCAAGGGTAAACACAAACATGAAAATCTACAGCAACTTGCCTACAGACCCAGAACAAGCCAGTGGAAGATAAGGGAGAAAACAGTAGTCACTGGACTCTCACTTCATGCAAAGTGCACTGTTGACTGGCACAGCAGTGACCATTTCAGGTCCTGCTCTCCAGCTGTGAGGATCATAGAATCACACAATGGTCTGGGTTGGGATCTTAAAGATCATCCAGTTCTTCCTTGTATCTAATCTAAACCCTCTTTCAGTTCAACACCATTCCTCCTTGTCCAAAGTCCCTCTCCAGCTCTCTTGTAGCCACTTTAGGTACTGGAAGGTGCCCTAATGTCTCGCCACAGCCTTCTCAGCAGGCTGAACAAGGTCAGTGAAGGATATATTTCCCATCGAATACTTTCACATCGAAATAAAATTTTCACAGGAGAGAAGAGAGTGTGCATTTAATTCATACTGAGTTCAGCTCAAAGGCAAAAATTAATATTTCGAGTAATTTTATCTCTCTCAGCTCTATAAGCATTGCTCAAAGGATCCCACATTTCTAGCTCATATTGTCTAAATAGCCCAGGGAATATTTAAATATCCCCTCTTCTCTTCTAATATTTATGACCTCCACTGGAAAATCCAAATTCTCAACTGTCACATGAACTGAATGTGTCCAGTGACTACTTGTTAAAGACCCTGGGTTCAATATCCACTTCTGACGAGCTGAGATGGTCTTCAACTTGTAGATGAGGACATGAATATTTACATACTTTCCACACTTAAAAGGTTTTACACAGGTTTTTTTTTGCTTTATCCCACTGAAAACTGGTACCTGGAGAGGTTTGTTTGTATTTATTGTTCGTTTGTCTGGTTTTTAACGCAGAAATTAAGGATTAAAACACTGTTAAAGTTCAGTATACAATAGTTAAACTCCTTTTCAGGCTTCTACCTGGACTAGGTCACCTTGACAAGGGTTTAGAAATAGAAATCTTTCAGGTTTGTGGTCTTCCTGAACCAGTTAATATGAAGCCACCCACAATTCTGTTGGCAGGAGTTGTGTAAGCTTTTCCCAGCCAGGATCTCATCTTTGCATGATTTACATGCACAGTTATAACAGTTCCAAAAAAAATGATCAAGCCTCCAATAAAGTTTTGGCAAGCACTGTGGTACAGAATGAATTTTGGAAGGCCCAGCTTAATTTATTTTGATGAACTTTTCCTTTTCCTATGAGCAAATGCTCCAACACTGTAAATCCCAGAGATTATAGCAGCATTTTGCCCTCCAATGCCTCCTTTCAGTTCACATTTGATGAATGTCACCCAATTATTTGCTGTGAGCTCATCTGTCATGCTCAGTACAGAATTAGCTGGGTTTGTCTTTTTCCTCCTCCATCGCTAATGACCAGATCATTAATCTGTTTTTCTGGATTTCTACTTTATGTGTTTAATTGGGCTTCTGGCCAGTGGAAATGATTCCTATGGACAAATGTGTTTGTCATTAAACACATCTGTCTTTCCTAACCTGTGTTCTTTCTTCCTCCCTCCACTCATGAGCTACTACTTTTGTTTAATACTTCCACATTTTGTATCAAGACAAAAGTCTCATCTAACTTACATTAGCTGGCACTTAACAAGAGAAACATGAGAAATTTCTCTTTAAAAGCCCTCAGAGTCTGAATATGTTGGCTCATCCCCCCTCCTGACCTGTAATGAGACAGAGTGCATCAAACATAGAAGAAAACAAATATGTTCACAAGACTGCAGAGAATTATATAAAATTTGTCATGGAATCTATTTATCTCCATAATTTCTGTCACATGTCTAGGAACACACAAAGCCATTTATCATGTTAATGATTGAATGTGATTCTTTAAGGGCAAGTTTTGCTTCTTTTTTGGTTTGGTTTTTTTTTCAGATTGAAGTTCCTCTTAGGCAAAAATACCTGTGTTATCTAAAGAGTGTGGAAGGCAAGCAGAATGAGTTAAGAGGTCTCAGACTACAGAGATGCCCTAGATGATTTCAGGAACTTTAGATCACTGTGTATCAGGCTTCATTATCATCTTCCTGTCTGGCTGATATTTGGACTCATAATTTCCAATGTAAGGCAGGTATTGATGTCACAAACGTGAAATTACTAAATCTCAGAAATGTCCCTGGGCTAAGCAGGACCCCATCTGCCTCCTGCTGCTCAAAGAACTTGCAGAAAAGTGAGAAAAAAGCTTGCAGAACCAAATTTTAAACTCCTTTTTGAAAGTAAGTCTTTAATAGTATACAGTTGATGTTATTTTCAATAAACACCTCGCTTGTTTTCCGAGGTGATTCCTCTGTTTGTAGAGTTCCCCTCCTTTCCAGTAACATAAAATGAGCTGGTAGGACTCAAAAGCTCAGAAACACTCTATCAGTATTGTAGCAGCCTCCTGGATCTGTGTTCTCTAACTCCATAGGGAGCCCTGGCATCCCTCTTCATTGCTTTAACTTTAGGTTCCCTTTCTCCTTCTTGTGGGCATAAAATCCCCCAAATCAAATTGTGGATTAAAACACAGAAGAACTATGACAAGTTCAGCAGGCAGGCTGCTCCACTGACACCCTTAGCAAGGGATTTTGGGGTTCTTCAGAGACAGCCCTGACTAGGCCTCGCACAGGTTTGTGAGTATGAGGATTGAAAAGTTGTGCCTCATCTCCCAGGCCTAACCACAATTCCAGTCACAAGATGTTCAGAAGATAAGGAAGAACACGAACCTAGTGTAATGTTCTTCCTTCTTGATTGCCTACCATGGCCAGGAAAAGCAATCTTCCAGATATTTCTGTGTAGTGAGGTTCTCCACTGCCCCAGCATAAATCCCTTCACGATAGGTACCATCCAGTCTGAATTATTTCCCTGTGGTTTTCGTTAATAACATGCCTTCTGCACAGTCATTGAACAATATGCAATTCTCTGAGCATGCTGTGGAGTTTCTGTGCACGAAGCACCCTCAAGTTGCCTGGTAAATTCAGCACGCTTGGAAAACATGACACTCTTTAGAGTATCACACCCATCACAGAAAATTTGCTATGACAAAGCAGAACCAGTCCCTGTTCACCTCCCTCTCCCCTCAGAGCAAAGATGACACAGCTAAAGGACAGAGTAATCTTGAGTGAAAGAACTGCATTTGTTTTAAAAGCAACTCCTGCAGAAAATGTGCAAAAACACAAGCCACATCAGAGCTGCAGACGCACATTACCCACACAGAAACCAACTCATGAGAAGAGCATAATTGTACAAATTAAATTTCTCTTTGATTTCAGAGGAAACATATGAGTTTGCCAAGGCAATACTTTACATCTTCAGCTGATCAATCAGACAGTGTGAGGGGAGGGGAGAGAGTGATAAAAGCACAGCACAAAAAGCCCTAGAAAGGAAATCAATAAAAATAAATAAATAAATAAATAAATAAAGGAAAATGTTAATAATTTTTTTTATCAAGAGATGTTTAGGCTCAAGTTCCAAATGTGATATTTGGCACAGAAAAGATGAAACTGTGCTAGAAATGGATGAAAAGCACCCAGCAGTGAATAGGAAAGTAGCTAACTACTTACTGCCTGTCTTGCTTTAAGAAGAGCTTTTAACTAGCACATGAGATGCACTTTCTTTCATCTCTATGGATTAATTTCCCCCACTGGAGTGCTGTCCAGCATTTTAAATAGGAGCGAGAGGAGATCAGCTGTAGCAGGCATTATTCACCAGTAAAACAGGTGTAATCGTGTTCATCATTTAAACGTCTTCATCCTATTAGTTTCATAATAAGCTTTTAATGATTCCTTCAATAAAAGACTCAAAGACCAACCCCTACAAGCTGGAGAGTGCTCCATTGTCCCGCCAAACCGTTTTCTCTACCATCGATCGCAAAGATAAAAATCAATCGTAGCTAAGCAGGGTGAAGTTAAAAATAAATTGCATGGATTGATTTCTGTTAAGACCTTTGGCTTCTAGTTAATGGGGGAAAAAATGGAGGAAAGAAATTTATATTTGAACATGGTGTATTTAGTTTCTATGAAAATAAAGAGAAGGCTCTGTACTGGGAAATGAATGGTCAATTTCTCCCCTCTATCCTGTTTCACTGCTGAGAAGTCTCATGTTAATAATAAAAAAAAATTAAATAAAAGCCCTTTATTTATTCCTGGGGAAATTTAGCACTTATTTAAGTTTTTAAATTGATAATTAGATAACTGAGGTCAGGAATCCCTATGAGTTACCATAAGTTCAGCTGTGGCTGTTGGTTGAAGTCTACTCACCTGATAAATGACTTCAATTCAGCAAATATGCTCATTTAGCCTATCCTTTAATATTCAATAAACTTGAAACATACACTCATGTCCTACTAAACATAAGCACTTCCAAGTGTTCCTAAACAATCATAGTTACAACCAGTAATATTATTAAACTACTTCTCTGAGCTGAGCTTAAATATATATAGCTTCTAGAATCAGGAAATTTTTTTTTCCCCTCTATAACACCTCAAAGAGAAATGTCCTCCCCACCTGAATTCTAATATTATAAATAATAAGTATTTTTTCTTTTTACTGAGGCTGGAGAAAAAGGTTATTATAAATATATCCACTCTAATAAAACCAGAATTTGATTCAGATAAAAAGAAATGCTTATTTGATGCTATTTTGCATCAAATTACTTCAGCTGAAATTTTGGACATGCTCTAATGAGACGCTAGGCGTCAAAAAAAGGAAATATTATCTGTAGGTTTTGTAAGAAGTTATCAGTGATTGTGGGTGAATACTGACATCTGCATATGTTTTAAGGAAACTTTTCTGATGCAAAAGAAGACTGAATTGGTTCAACAGATTTTGGCAGAAGTGTTTGCTCCTGTGAGCCAGAGGAGTTACTCAGATGTGCACTGTAAGTCTCCCACTCAGCTGCACCACACAACAGCCTCTGGAGAAATTCTGGGTTTGCTCATTCTCACTCATGCCAGTGAGCAGGCTGAGGTGCTGCCCTGCTGTGCAACTCCCTGAATTAGGCAGAAGTCTTCAAGATTACTTCAGAAGGTGAAGAAGAGCCAGATAAAAGATCAGTATCAAAGAAGAGCATTTTGACTTAAATCTTTCACTTTCCACATGTAATTCCTACAATTCCTACAAGAACTGCAGCTGCTTCTACACTGCTGCACATGCAAGATGTGAATAACCACCATCCCTTGCTCCCAAATGGCAACACCACAGACCCCATCACATTCAGGAGGATTTTAAACCACAGCCAAGACCCTCTCTTCCCAGCTGCTCTCACACTCCTTTCTTCCTTCATCACACCAGTCTCAAAACAAAGGGCCACCAAGAGAGTAACTCAGCTTTTTGAACATGGGATCATCGTATGTCCCAGGACAACCTGAAGGAATACGGAGTTAAGAGAAAGATGTGCAGTTCCCAGGGTTCCCAGGAGACCAAATCACAAATGAAATGGCATAGAAAGAAGACAAGAAAGCTTCCCAGGAGGAGAAGTAGCAGCAGGGGCCAGGTGAGAGACAAGACGTTCTTGAGTTCCAGCCTGCAGCTAAACACCTTGATAAATTATGCCATGGGATGGAAAGGGGAAGTGGTACCCATGTTCCCACTCTTTAAAGGCCTTGGCAAGTGATAAAGTACTGCTTCTCAGCATGCCTTTCTGGTTAGTGGTGCAAAGCACTCCCCTTTCAAAGTGGAAATGGACCAGGATCTGAAGCCAAAGGTCAATCCTTTTCAATCAAAGTTTGCAGGGATCATTCCTTATGTCCTTATGAGACCACCAGTCAAAGAGAGATCAGAGAGGATTCATCTCCAAAGGCATTTGTGTGGCCTGCATCACCCCCAAACCCAAACCAGGTATCAGCTGCTAAATCTGAGGAGTCTTCTATACCCAGTAGTGTTGTCACTGCTATGGAGCATGCTTAAAGTCTGAGCTACACTTCAGATCAACTTCAGCTGCTCTCTGCTGGGATAGCAGAGTCTGCAGCATCCTGGAGAAAAATAAAGACATAAAAAACAACCAAGACAGGTATTGATCACCCATCCACACATCTCTGCACTGACTTACAGCCAGCTCAAATCAAAAAGGCCAAAGTAACCCCGAGGATCTCCAAGTGCTGACAGAGACAGAAGCGTAAGAGAGGAATGGGGACAGTGATAACTGCCTGCTGGACTAGACTGGTACGAGCTCTGGGGGGAAAGCCAAAACCAGAAGGGTTTACACAACACAACAAGATTAATAGGGAGATGGAAATGTATTTAAGAGACTTACATCTACAGCTGAGGAAAAAAAGAAAGAACAATTTTCAGAGACCAAATCCTTCCTCGAGTCCCCTAGGATCTTCTAAGTATGCCCAAAATCTTACCCGTCCCTTTTCTAACTCTATCAGTTCCTACTCATAAAAAATAGTGCGCCTCCCTGTAAACTTTGTCCCACTGACATCCTTAGGTCACCCAGCACTAGAACAGTAGTAGTGCCAGCAGTCTTCACGTCACACATTCTGAAGAGTTTCATCACTATTTGTCCCTCTCCTTGATACCTAGGCTTCTGTGTGAAATCAGTCCTCACACGGCTCTGCATTGGGAATATCATCCCGCTTCACTAGCGGCTGGGCTTGTCCAAGGTGGGACTCCAGCCATCCAGAAGAACCACTGAGCCATTGCACCTGAGATGCTGGCACGTAACCTTTGGGCAACCAGGAACAGCTACTTTAACTTGGCAATACTCAGCTCTCTACGGCAGCCACAGGTCTGCCCACAAGAATGCTGCTCTCTGCACAAAGCACTGTCCCAGAGCAAAGCTGATTCCCAGCAAAGGCACCACCCTATCCACATCCCTCAGGACTTCTCAGGCCCCCACAAACAAGCAACAGTGTACTGGGACTTATGTGGCCCAGACTCTCCTCACTGCCTGCAATAAGCAGTGACATTTGCTCACGCTTTTCTGCATTGTCAGTGGAAAATTTTAATCTGTTGGCAAGGAAACATGCACAGATCATTCCTGCTTTTCTCTTTAAAGAACCAAGTAGCATTGATATCATTTGTTTACTTATAGGAAAATAAAAAGGTTTTCTCCAAACAATGCTGTCTCACTCAAAAGAGAATTTCCTGAAAAATAATTGCCATTTTCATTAAAGCCTATTTAATTTGCAACACTTTTCAGCAACCTGAGCAATTCCATTAGAAACCCTGATACAAGACCTGCTTGAAAAATAACTTTCCCAGAATTCCCTCCAGGATTTATTTTTTAACATATAAATTCTCCAAAGTATCAGTACTCTAGACTCATACATAAACCAAAAGACTATCCCTGATCTCTGTGTCTTAAAATGTGGGCTCTGCACATGAGAATACTGTAGCATTTCAGGTAATTGTCAGGAAATCAAATCTTTTAGACAGTTGCGGGTTATGTCTGCACCTAAGTTTGGAAAGTGATATTGTCTCAGTAACAAGTACTCATTAGAGCACAGCTATGTAATTGAACACCACTGGCACAGATATTAAGTGGCAAATTTGATCATCAAATTAGCTCGTTTTTGCTGTAGTAAATAAATCCAGACATATTCTAAGGTTTTCTCACAAATAAATTAACTGTGTCACAAGTTGTATGAATTTTAAGTATTAATCATGAAAGAAGATGAGCGTGTTGGCTTCTTGTTACACCAGAGTAATGCTGTGAACTAAAAGGAAACTTACACATGCAAGAGAGGGTAAGATTTTCTCTTAATGTATCAATTTATGCGGGATTATACAATCCAATCATGGTGGCATGCTAGGCATCCTTAAATAACTATTGATCAATCAAATAGAAAGTCAGTCAATAAATTCAGAGTGATCACGTACTGTTTTATTCATAAGAATTCTTCCTACTCTCTGTTAGTAACTATTTCTTTCTTCCTTCCACATTACCTTTTGCATCTTTCCTCATGGGCTACGTTATTTATCTCTTTTGCCTGGTAACTAGTGCCAGTCTTTTCAAACTCTCTTCAGCAGAGAAGAAATTTTCAAGCGTAAGATCATTCTCATTTTCTTTCTTCGCTGTAATTCTGCAAGATCCTTTCAGAAGTGCTGCACAACAGGAATCATTGATTCATAATGGCATTATAATATCTTCTGTGTTCTTCTCTCCCCTATCCATTATGTATCACTGTATCGCATTTGCTTCGAGTGCAGGTTAACGTTTCCCAGGAATCTTACACTACAGGCGTGTTCATCAACTTGATTAAAACAGATATTCACTGGTAAATAATTGTACGCAGATAATCTAAAACATTGATATCAATGGTTGGGATTCATCTTCCCCAATTTCAGCTGTCAAAAATGTTGGGGTCTTCACCAAGCTCTACATAGGTTCCTTCTAATATTAATGAGAAAGGCATATTCAAAGAGAAACCTATCTCATGTTGAAATAGGTGAAATAGGAGATAAATTGACCCTGAAGGTTTTGATCTCTCCACTTACTTTAGAGGAGTACTGACTACAGATTTAGACTAAATAATCTACTGGTTTAATGACCAAGTTAAAAGTTAAAAGAAACAAGTTCCTTTCTCCACTCCAAGACATTAATTCTGATTTGTTCCAGAACAGATATATCAGAACTCATGCACCAATCCTTTATGCGGCTATTAAATCTCACTAGGTTCTTAACATTTAATTTGATATTTATTTATTCATCTCTAATATTTAAAATTTTAAAGACCTGGCTCCCACACTTCTGTCCAAGATTATCCAGACTGAACAATACTCAAGAGACACTGCAAACAGTCAATCTGACACATCCCATAATAGGCAGCAACATCACACGGTTTGTGAGACTAATACATCCAGGACATATCAGCACTCCTACATATGTACCAAGCAAACACTCTGCACAGTCCATTGACCATTTGCTGGACACGGTGGATTTAACACACCTTCAGCTCAGAGTGTGCTGTGAATGTGAAGTGCCTGTGTGTCACTCGAGCACTGCATGGACTCAATCCCTGCCCAGCATCTGCAGCCACTTACAACAGGCTGCTGGACAGGCAGAAACCCTGCCAATGTGATACAAAAAGCAGGGAAAGGGATAGGCAGCCTGTGAATGGAGAGTTTCCTGCCCAAAGCGGCAGCAATGTTCTATGTGTACATTTAACAGCTTTTTAAAGTGTGGGGATGTGATTTCCAAATCAAACACCCATTAAGCTAAAATAAAACCTTGCTAAGAATAGTCAAGGCACTTGAGTATTACATATACATACATGCATGTGTTTGTATACACACACACACACTTTTTTTTA
The DNA here is from genome assembly GCA_013397725.1 of Rhagologus leucostigma. NCBI lineage: Eukaryota > Metazoa > Chordata > Aves > Passeriformes > Rhagologus > Rhagologus leucostigma. The sequence goes on along the minus strand of VZTD01003877.1, from coordinate 3,222,231 downwards.
ACTTGAAGCATTTAGCAGTTAATAGCCTGAGTTGCTCACTGCTGGTTTGAGGCAGAGGAACACACACGCCAGGCCCATGTCCTCGCTGTGAGATCAAGATTCTAAACAGAGTGGCCTTGTTTTAACACAGGTGAGAGCTGTGAAGTCAGAAATGTCTGTAGGGCCTCATGCTTAAAGAATTGGATGTTCCACAACACCCTTAGCCACAGACATAAACCACCACATTAAGAGAGTCTCTCTAAAATACACCTTGGAGAGCAGAGCATTTATTGATTGGAAAGCCATTGCCTTTAGTCAAATCATTACTTACTAAGTTGCAAAAACTGCATTCACAGTGTTCTCTAGCAGTGGTCTCCCCTGATGCTGAAGGAAGCAGTAGGAGACTGGGTTTCATGGGGGATTGAGGGGAGCTGTGGCACCCACTGCAGTAGGTCACCTCCAGAGCAACAGACTTCCCTGCTCTCAGAAGAAGTCTGCCAGTGTTAATTAAATGCATGCAGTTTCCATGCTGCAGTCCTCCCAGGCCATAGGGATCCAGTCCTCCACCTAATCCCAGCACAGAATTATAATTCTTCCCATTTATAAGAAAGTCTTACAATAAATAGAGCAAAACTTACTCATAATTTGGATACAGTCAAGAAAAATGCTCCCTCAAGGAAATAAAATAGGAGCTTACTGTGACCCAGTCTCACTCAAAAAGGGAAGCGTGGGTCTTTTTTGCACCACCTGAATCCAATCCTCATCTCATTTTGTTCCCCCTGCTTCAGCATTGGTGACAAGCAGTTAACATCACCATGTCTGTAATCTCTGTGTCTCCTGAGCTTCCTACGATCTGGAATCACCACAGCCTGGCTCTCAGTTTTTAACCAAATGGTACATCTTCAGGAAGTGTTCTTCCAGACTGTACTATTCATTCTCAGGCTTCCACAGACGCAAAATTTAGAGAGCTGGCCCTGTTCCATCTAGCCTATGTATTCTCAAAAAATCTCAAAAACACGTAGTTTCTCATTTGATTTCTGTCACTTTCTCCTCATCTCCAAAATCATCACCAACTGACAAATTTACAGCCATCTTTCACTTTGAAGTTGCCCTGTAACATCTCTTCTCAATCTTTCTGCTATTTTACCTCCCACTGCAAATTTTGGTTCACTCTATTAGCATTACTTGACTGTCAAATCAGCATAAACCTTTCCAGTTGTTAAAATAATCATTCACACCTTTCCTTTGTTCTTCTCTGTTCTCCTCAATTCATTTGTAGCTCCTTTGTATTTTACAAGTAGCCACACAGTTGTGAAATCCACGGACCCTTAATGAACGAACTTTAAAAATATATAAGATTCAAGACAAGTGAGGAGCAGAGAGATCAAGTGCTTTGTCCCAGACTGCAGAGCCAACAGGATGGACTCCCAGCTCTTATGAACTGTGGTTCCATGTGCTTGTCTTAAGAATATGCCTCCTCCCTTGCACAGAAAAAATTCCTTGTGCAGGCAGAATTCATGTCCCATTCGTATGAAGCCAACGTACCTGGATGAAGATGTATTCATCCTGAACAACAAGGGAGCTGACATCGATGGAACGCGAGAAGGGCCCACTCCTTTTGGTCTCGGAGCACTCCTGGATCCGACAGGTCAGATAGTGGGTGTCTGCAATGGGAGAATACGGACACATGAGTTCCCAGGTAGGAGCCACTTGTCTGTAAACACCATCAGCAGCTCAAAAGAGGGTCTCATCTCCAGCTAGGCAGATGTTATTTCACGATCTGCCTCCAGCCTTTGACACTGTAACTGCTCTCTGAAGTTAGGAATTCATCACACTTCGACATTCACCATTCCCGTTGCTATTGTGCAGACATCCCTCAGGAGACTGAAGCTCAAACCATAAATGAAGGGTATCAACCATAATAACATCAGAAAGCTGATGATGAGACCATATAGAGCAGAAGAAGCCACCCAGGTAGAATGCACCACTTCTAATACCCTTCTGGAAATCATATCCCTGTCTTCCCTCTGAAACACCCCAGCCTTGTTGACTGCTTTTAACTGTAGTAGTAAAACACAAAACGAAAAAAAAAAAAAAGCCCAAACCAAAACTATTGTTTAACATATTTTGCTGTGAAAATGACAAGCATCTCCCAAAATTAAATCTTTATAGCCAAAATACACTAGAAATGAAAATGCCATGGACATGAAATAGCATGAGCAGCTGAAGGGTCCCAACAGCAGTTATATGCACTGCAAGAAGCATCAAATGCTTCTGCCAAGAGAGAAGATGAGAAGACCATCACACTAATGGGATCTTGTCAGGCCTTGGCATTGCTTGAGAGGAGGAACAGGACTGGGAGAAGAACATGAAAACAACAGAAGGAAAAGGCAGACATACAGAAAGTTGGAACAAGAAGAGATGTGCTCACCTCCAGCAAGCTGAGAGGGGTTATAGGGGATTAAGCTTTATTTCACGCAGGCTAAGGGCCTCATGAAACAGAACAATGAAGGTACTATGTTTCTGGATATGTGTAATCTAAATATGCCATCTCTGCTTTTCAACTGCTTTTCCGAAAACTGTAAAGTAGGGAGAAAATGAAAATACTACTAAGATGACAGCTGGAGTGATAAAAGGGTCATATCTTTTGCACTGTGGCACTTCTATACGCTTCCTAGATTCAAATGCTTCTTTGCTTTTCTACAAAGGGTGAGGACAGACCATCAATGAAGTAAACAGCAAATTTATAAGGGCTGGGGTGAGCCTGATGCAGCGATTTTAGTTCACAACAGAACCTTCTAATGTGGATCTTGTCAAACCGAGCCCAAAATTATAAAAGAGAAGTTTAAAAAGACATTCACTAGCCCAGCAAAGCTGCTTACAGGATTCTCCATCCCAAAAAATCTGCTTTGTCCTTAGTCTGTGTCCTTCCAGTAAAAGCAAAATGTGGGGCAGTGGAAAGCTCTGGGGGGCACAATTGAAATCCATTGAGATTCAGCCAACTGCCTTCCCAAATTCTAAAACAACATTCACAGAACTGATAGTTTCCTCTTTTATACTCTTGTCCCACCAACACTCTTAAAATGCAAAAAGAATGCAAGTCAGAGGCATTAATCATTAGAATAGTATTTTAAAAAATATTTCATCTAAAAAAGTCACAAACTACAATCAAGCTTTAATCTAATAAAGGTCCATGCCCAACCACCCAGTGACTGAAGGCCCCTGTTTAAAGGCTGCAGACCTGGTTCTGGGTTGATGCACCAGGGATTCCAGGTTAATAAGGGCTACCTGGCTGAGTCAGAGCAGTCGCACAGGTCTGGTGCAGTAATGAAATTGCAGTCCCACTGAGGATGCTAAAGCAGCAGAAAATGTTGCTGGTGCCAGCTCAGAGTACCTAGCAGTGATTAAAGTGTATGGTGAAAAACACCTGACCTAGAGTCAGTGCCAAATAACCAGAGTATCAGAGTTGTGCTTTCTCCCAGCATAAAACACCAGCAGCAGAGAGGTCAGACTTTGAGCTGGCATAAATTAAAGTTCTTCATCAACTGATATACACACACTTGGCCCAGAGCTGCTATTTAGCTCCTCAGTGTAGAACCTAAGACAACCTTGCAGTGGATAAAAGCAACAGCTCGGAAAACAAGAGGGTCTTATGTGCTGCCATGCTATCCAAAGAGATCAACAGCAGTGACTTGCTCTTTGAGGTAGCTCTAAAATTAGGTAGAACAAGGAGGAGAGGTCAGGAGTTGTATTTTTAGAAGCTCATTCCCTCCAATACGTTCTCCCACATAGTCGCCTGGATATTCTTATCCTTCCAAAAAGGGGATAATTTGCTGCTGCTGAGTGACAGAATGGGAAGAGGAATAAAAACCTGTCACAAATAAATGCAGATAAATCACAAGTGTTGACATGACAACGAGCCTCCTGCCTATTGGGAAATGTGTCATTTTGAGTGTGTTACACCAGCAATCAAATATACTCAAAGAATGGCACCTGATTAATATTCACAAGAAGACGGTGGTAGAGAAGGGGGGTAGCTCACTACCCATTTTCCACTTAGTCTCTTGTTTTATTTATTTATTTTCATATATTTTACAATACAAGCCTATTAAAAAAAACAAACGCAGGCGCGAACAAAGTATCTTTAAACCTGTCTGCTTTAGGATACCAAATAAAGTTAAGTCTTGCTTTTTCCTGTTTCCCCCAAGAAAATAAAAAATAATTCTCTTTAAAATACATTAAAAAATCAGGTAAAAAATACAGCAGCACCTAGTTCAGTTCCCATTCGTGTGCAACTCAAAGCAAGAAACAATCTCAAGTCCATGCTCAAGCTTCTTAAAGAGTGCCATTCACAGGGCACATCTTCTCACATAGAAAGTACAGGGTCTCTCAACAAAAGTCTCCATTAAGAGAGAAGAGGCCATCCTAAATTCCAAGCTATTATCTCACTCACTTCCAAAACGAGGTAATTTTGTACTCCCCTTTTGCACAGCCGCAAGGTAAAAGGACGTTCACCCAGAGGGGCAGATGACATCAGACTAAGCCATGCCTTCAAAGCCTTACTTACCTATCACTGAGAGGTGTATTTCTTAAGGGAGGTTGTTTCTATCTGGGGATTACTTCCAGTTTATATATTGTCCTATACAACACCACAATTAAAGGGTGTTTTGGTTTTCAGGGGTTTTTTAGCGGGTTGGATTTTTTGTTACTTTTGGGATTTTTATTATGTTCCACTGCAAAAGGAGTTGAGAAGAGCTCCCTACTTCCCAGACAGCATTAAAAACTTCTCATGCTTATAACCAACATCCAACCACTTTCTCAGCTCATCTGTGAATGTGGCAATATGGACATCGAGCAGCCTGGAGGGCTTGCTGCAGCTAAAATCCCAGCATCCATGCCTCCGCACAAACCCTTCCCACCTCACTTAGGATTAGGGAATGGCTTTCACAGATGTGTAGCCATTTTCCAGTGGAGGAGCTTGAACCGCCTCCTCATTGCTATTTAACACAGTCTTCCATCTTGAGATTGTGGAGTGTATTTTTACCCTTTTTGAAGTGACAAAGCGGAAACAATTTCTTGAAATTGGAAGGGACAAACTGGTGAGATAAGCCAAGTTACCAAGTCTCATCTTTTCCTGCCAGTCATGCCAGCTTTGGCAGGAAGCGGGAGCACAAGAGGCTCTCTCCCCAAAGATGTGGGTCCCTGAAGGGAGGCAGTGAAACAGTCAAAGCTGTTGTGTCACTGTGCTGAAGGCTGCAAAGGGCCAACCTGTGTGCAGGTCACTGTGACTTAGAGAGACACAGGACAGCAGGTCCTGCTCCTTCCTGGGAGCCTTAATAAGGCAGCTGAAAGAAGGGATGGCTGGCCAGTATGGCTAATAGGGAAAAGGGCAGCTGATGGAAACAAGCTGCATTGGCAGATTGGCTCAGCTTAAATCAGGTCCTGGTGTCAGGCAAGATTTAAAATCGTAACATCATGAAGGTTTCCATGGGAGGGAGAAAAAACTCACTGGCCTCAACAGTTTTTCCCCCAAAGAAAAAGATGTGTAGACTCTCCAGGAATTAGTTACCCTGTTTTATCTTTCTGGTTAGCTTTTTCCCCCCTCTTTTTCCTATAATGCAAATCATGTTGGTTACACCATATCTGTGAGCGGGGTGAAGATCAGCTCACTGAACATCAGAAGGTTCAATATATCATTCCCAGGAATGCTGGTGGGTGCTTGTGTCAGTGTGTTCAAAATAGCTCCCTTGCATCCAGCCCTGTCCTTGCTGCTGCCTCTTACGCCCTGGCAGAAGGCACAATGCCCAAGGCTCCTACATGTTTTTATAATTTAAAAATGCAAGCCTCGATTATTATTCTGCTACAATGACTCTGCCAAGATGTCGAAAAAAATGTGAAAAACTTCATCTGCTACAAAAGATGGGAACAGCTTGAGATAAGATAGGCACTGGAGTTATCAGCATCTTGCAATATTTAAGGAGACTAGACACAGGGGCAGATGGGTTTTTCAGAGACCCAACCATTTCTAATGACTGAACAGACAAAACCATGTGGCAAGATGTCTTGGAGGACAGACACCAGGGAGGCGAACACGACTTCGAGCTCCCAGATCCATAAGCTTATTGATAGCCCTGAATCATTTATGGATGAATGAGACTCCAGCATGCCCCACCACCTGCTCCCAGCTCCAGAGCAATTTTTAGACTCCAGTGTCTGAATTGGTATTAGGTAGGTTTGTGAGTCCCATTACTGCTAAAAGAAAAAAAAAAATTAAAAAAATTTTAAAAAATTAATAATTTAAAAAATCATCAAATTCAGGAGTCTAATCCTAAATACCACTTCCCTTCCTTCCCCTCCCTTCCCCACTGCTTTTTCTCTTTACTTTTTTTTTTTTAATGAAAAGCATGGAGAAAAACAGAAGAAGAGGAAAGAAAAATGCCCAGTCTAGAAGAATCATGTATTTTTCAAGTAGCCAGTGGCATTGAAGGCACAGATTCTTCTACTTGAATTGAACTAAGCAATGGTAATACTTAAATCCGTGTCTGTGTACGCATCAAGTAAGTGACTGAGCCACCAGACTGACCTAAAAGAGGCATCAGAGAAGCCTTTCCTTCCTTGTGCATAATACTGAGGAAAACTTTCATCAGAAACGTTCTGATCAAGAGGAAGTAACTGCAGGGCCCCATTTTCCAGCAGGTGTAAGTGCCTCAGCCATTTCACTGAGCGCATGAAGGCCCAATTTGGTTACAGAACTAACTGGGAGAAAAGCTCAGCCTCCCACTCCTGAGCACCCAGAGCTCTACAATAGCGCACTGGGGAGGCTGTCATTGCTCTGTAACACAAACTAAGATTGTTTTAAGCCTTAAAACCTCTAATTGGAGCAACACTGTTCTTTTGTGTTGTGCTGTGCTGGGAGAGGAGTCATTTGATACGCTCCAGCAGGGCCAGCACGGCCCGATGGGTCTGGGATGGTGTCTGCAATGGGGCTGTTTTGCTGACACTACTGGCCAAGCCTGACTTTTGGTGAAACCCTTAACACCATTAGCTGCCAATTTCAAAATGTTGCATTTGTACATTAAAACAAGAACAAAGAGCAAACCCCTGAGCAAACAAGACCTGAAGGAAGAGAGCTGTCTGTAAGCTGGAGATACATCTTTCAAACATTTACATCCTTGACATATCCAATATTCAAATAGCTGGGTGAGCAAGTTTAAACTTAGTTTGAAAACAGACTCCATCAGCAGTTTGTTTGCTTGCTTGCTTGGGTTTTTTTATTTGCTTTTGACCACTTCTCCCATCATACCTGCGACAGTACACACAGCAGCAAAGGCACTGAAGATGCCTCCCTACCTTGTCCACCCACCTGTCGGCCTGTTTTGCTTTTTCCACATATTCAACAAACAGCTGTCACCCCTGAGCTTTTATTGCCTGGTTATTTATTCAGCTGCCATCACTAAATAGCAGTGGGAGGCCAACGAGTGATATTAGAATATACACAACCTCAGAGAAGCCATCTTGATAGACAGGAGCTTGTTCACGCATCTGGCCTACGCAGCACTTGACTAAAACAGAGAAAAGTTTGCAACCAACAAAAATGAGGCTTTTTCCTCCCAGATATCCTCTAACTCCTCAGTCCTATGCTCTTTTTCTACACTGTCCCCGCACCGAGAAAGGACACTTGTCCCATTGCTCCCATTTCCTCACACTGGAGTAAAGTTCCACACCACGAGCAGATGCATTGCTATGTTGCAGTTCCTGTGAGAAATATCTAAAACACTTTGGAGAGAGTAAGTTAACTTATTTCTAATACCATTGTCTTTGCTGGAGATTAATACATAGGAATCCATTCCACTGCAAATGTGACTAGAGTCATTTCAGTGAAGGGTTAAGAATTTTTTGTCCTATTTCCTGCTTCAGATACAGGCACCTCTTCAAGGCCTGCAATATTTTGGTACAGAACACCTATTCATACATTATGAGCAAAACTAAAAAATACTTTCAATATAAGACAAAGGGGCATAGGGACATTCTGGCCAGAGGATAAGTCTGATTGCAGGTAATTTCTCAAATTCCCATGTACAATCCAGCTGTTTTGAGCACCTCTGGAAATGCACAGAGGTTCCACAGCACAGTGCTGGTAGCCCAGCTCTCTATGACTGATATAAACTACATGATACAGAAACAGCTAAATAGGGAACAGAATAGATATCTCCTTAGCCCAATATATTAAGCTTCTGTCTGGCCTCTCCAGACACAAGCCCTGCAGCCCAATACTTACCCCTACTGGCTCAGGATAAGAGCAACACACCAAACCCCATGACCCACATCTCCTCTACCAATTAAAATGTAAATGGGGAGGTAAAATGGGTAGAGTGAATGTTCATTCTCACTCCATTCCTGGCTCAAAGCCCTGTTTTTAGCGTTGGCTGCAGGCACTCACATCCATCAGCTGTCCGGGCTTCCATGTGCACAAGGTCAGGTTCTTTATCCAAACCAGCCACTGACCTGGGAGGACAGAGAGAGAGAGAGAGAGAGAGAGAGAAAGAAGACAGCCAGTTAGCTGAAAGGCCGCGATCAGACAGAGATGGAGACAGAAAGCAAAACCAGTTCAAACCTACCTTGGGACACCTGGTATTAATGTCTCATCTCCTTTGTATTTCCACACAGACCAAACTCGGGGCCCTACACCAACCTTCCCAGGTGCAGGAGAGTGATCCTGCCTGTCCCTTGTCTACAAGATCAAGACTGCTATGACTGTTCTTGTGGTGGCAAAGAGAGCCGGTCCCAAGACCCAGCAAAATCAGAGTTCTGTTTTAATGCTGAAGGAAAAACAAGGGCACAGCAGCTTCATGCCTTTAGAAAGCAAATTAAAAGGAGGTTTTATCTGGCTGATTAGAGACATGAAAGATTAAGTTTCCTGACTTGCCCCTGATTTGCTGGGCAGTCTTGCTATTCTTTACCTCCATTTCCCCATCTTCAAAGGAAAAACACTGATGCCCATATGGTGAATTTCTGATTTGAAAAAGGTGAGAAAGTATTCATTATTCACACCGTGACCCCATGCCATCCATGGTCCTTGATAATTATGAAATAAGGCACGAGGAGTTTCTTTAATCTCACTAGCTGAAACTCAAGGACCCCAAGTCAAATCTTCCTGTGCATTGTTACTTACTCCCTAAAAATGTTTTTCAAAGCACATTAAAAAGATACTTTTCCTCTTGGAAGAGAGAAAGTCAAGCCCAGAAGAGAAATGTTATTATTAGTGTCCTCCCTGATAAGAATCACTGAGAGATGAACATTTAGTCCTAGCAATGGCTAGCAGGGGAAAAAAAAATCCATAGATGTCCACGTGATTTATGGTGCTGCTTCTCCTGAGTTAACCAAAGGGTTAGATTAAAAAGGGACAATGACAAAAATCAGTTTCTAATTTGGTGGGAGTTGAATTTGATACAGTAGATTGTAAATAATAGATTCCCTCCGAGCCAGCCAACATTCAGAATTCCCCAGTGTTCTGAAAAGATTTTTATCACATTCTTTTGCTGTTTTCATCCTTGGGGCATCAACAGCAGAAACATTAAAAATAATAATAATAGTAATAATAATAGTAATATAAATACAGATGCTCTGATACATTTTCATGAATCCCACAAAAAACACAGCTGAAGCAATGACAAACATATAAATGTGCTGGAGTTCAGCTAAGATCAGCCAGTGCTGCAAATGTCAAAACAACTACATTATGACCCACTTGTGTAGGTAACTGAAACTGGCACTGCTTGTTAAAGAGAGCACCACATCGATAGTGAGTCCACTCACAACACACTGAATTGTGGCCAAAAGATACCAACAAAACAAAACAAAGCAGGGCTTTCATCATTCCACTCACAGTGAGAAACAGTCTGTTCCTTAATCGCTACCATCAGTTTCAGGGTGATCCCACAAGGAAGAAAGTGCTGTCTGTTACTGGTAAGGGTGCCAGAATGAGCCTGAGTTCCTGTGATCATGCAGTTATTGGGGTCAAATCTTCCCAATATATGGATGCAGTTAAAAGTGACAGTAGGATACACAGAAATTCCTTTAAATATCAGTGAAAAACATTACGGTGTGCTGCAGTATTAGTCTCCAATGTATATAGAAAGCAGTGTTTCTAGTCCATAGCAGAAGTTTTCTGCCTTTTTCAAATGAGTTGCACTACTTGCTGTAATTTCAGTCATTCAGCAACCATCACCCTTGCCTATGACATGCCAACAGGGAGAGAGGTACATGCCTACCATCATATCTATTCATCACAACTTTATGAAACGGAGTGGTAATTCCAGCACTTTGCAGTAAAGGTTGCGAATACTTTAGAGACTTGCCCTGCAGCCCTTCCCAACAGGTTTCCTACTTAAATTCAGCCTTAAATGCACTCTCTTGGCATCCATCCTTCTGGAAGCCAGACACCAGACTTCTACTCAGAGCCATTTGCTGTGTCCTGACACCACAATGTCAGGTGGCCTCACCTGGTCCCCTGACACCCTCCGGGTCTCTCCCCTCCACATGGAGAGGGCACTATATCTCCCACCGCAGCAATGGAGCAAACCTGTTCTTGGCCCAGGTAATAAGAGACATCAGTCTGTGACAGTTCTATTCATTTTAAAAGGGACTGTAATTAGAAGAACCTAAGTATATCCTAACAAAATCTGGAATACTCATTACCACTGTGCATTTGCATACACAAGCTCTGTGGATCTACTCATAATGCCTATTAAGTGTGCACCAGGGAATGAGAGGAGTCTCCTGAAACATGTCATTCTAGCTTGAAGTTCCTTTCCAGTGCCATCTACTTGTTCCCTTAATTAGTTTTGACAAGCCTAATGGTTCTTTTCAGAATAACAACGACAACAAAAAAGGACTAGCACACAGCACACCCCTAGTACTCCTCTGTTCACCACATAGTGCACTGCAAGTCAAAAAGCTCACAAAGTGTTCTGCAACCCAAAAGCAAGACAGGCTCCTGTATCTGCAGGCAGATAAGCCTGCAAAGTGATGCACTGGTCATCCTTCCTTCGCTTATACCAATGACTGATTGCAAAACAGATCCCCAGTCAATGTTGTTTCTTCATGCCTCACCTCACATCTGCTCCCACTGGCAAAGAACAGAGCTTTGCTTTGCATTGCTCTGACTCTTGAATTCAGGTATTTTTAGTAAATGGTCTCTCGTCATTTGTCTGGAGGTGCTTTACATGAAGAATGCAAAAAAGTCGGCAGTGGAAAGAGCAAGATGTAAATGCAGATCCTGAAGCACAGCTGCAAAAGCACACACACACAGACTCTAAAGCTGTTCCTTTATCCCTTTATCCTGTTGTAATTCTCCAGCCTTGAGAACTCACTACAACAACCTCTCAGGTCTGGCAATACAGAAGCAGCAACAAAACAAGAGACACATTCACAGCCTTGTATTTTCTCACACATTATCTCTCTGAAGAACATTTGGAGGATGCACTGCTCAATATTATTTAAGCAACTAAAGTTTATTGAGGAGAGATGTCAGCATCCCCTGACTTATAGAACCAAGTGCAGCCCACAGAGTGGGGTGGCTGGGAAAGACTTTCATGGTGCTCTGGCTGACAGCTCTGTTCAGAGGCTTACAAACACAAGAGTATTTAACACTCAGGTGCCTGAGGTCCTGACCCGGGTCACATCTCAGGCTCCATGCACAGCTCAGCTCTGTATTCTCCATGTACATAAATTCTACACAGCAAAATTTAAACCAAGGTTCACAAAATGCACCCGTGTGTGCTGCTGTCTTGGATGGCCATAGGGAGTAAAAGAGGCACCCTCACTGTGAGGAATGGAGATAAATCAACATCCTCCACCATCCCTGTTCATTAATCACCCCTCTCATGAGAAAATGCTGAGAGGATGCAGGCAGTAGTGACAGGAAAGGTCAGTTTTTCCTGCTGACACATTCCCCAACTGCTGCAAAAGCAGTTTTCAAAATGTGGAGCCTGCAGCCAGAATTGCAGCAGGCATAGGATAATTTTCCAATTAAGAATTCAAACCTCTGAATTCCATTAAAAGGAAGCAATTGTTACTTTTTTCCTATCTTCTGCTGCTGCTTTTCCTTTCTGTTCTCATGGTAGTTCTTGATTTTCACAAGATCTTTCCTCCCTTTTCAGAAGAAGATTGTGTGTTCTTGAAAGTTGAAGGATGGACATTATCCTGCAAAGACCCTTATCTCTATCCTGAGGGAAGAGCATTGTGCATGGATGCACATTTACTAGGCCACTCTGCTAATATTTCATCTCTGACTGGGAGGGAGAACAAGTGAGAAGGGTAAGGAAAACACAATACTCTGCACTGTAACTATTCCTGAAATGTTTCCCTATAAGATGCTGTATACTTCAAAATAAGAAATGCCAACACACAGAAAGAAAGGAAAAAAAGAAAAACAGAGACTCTCCAGGTTACCTGCCTACTGCACAGCCCAGCTCACTTTTTCTACCAACTCTAACGCTTTTCCATGGAATAAACAATTTTTGCATTTTTTTCTACTCATTTTGCAGACACCAGGCATTTAAAGGTGAAAAGGAGCACTGAGATCTGGCTCCTCTAGCATCTTAAATCAAAACAGCGGCGCAATTCCAACTACCTCTGTTGATCCTTGCTCCCTAGACCATCAATTGAGAGTAAAAGGTGTTCTATTCCTCCATCTCCTGGACCCAAGAGTTTGGGAGGTTTGAGTGAGTATCACTGAATGTGAGCAACATTTGTGTTAGGGAGTTACAACAAGGTAAAAGCAAAAATTCAGGTCACAGGAGTCAGCCTTTCAAACTTGATCTGGAACCTGCTGGACTGAGCTTTTCGCCAGGAGTGTGCCTGGTTTCTGACCAGTCAAAGTGGCATTCACCAGCTTTGAAAGCAAAATCAAAACTTTTACAACAAATTGAGACTCCCAAGGTGCTGACTTGAAAACTCATTCTTGCAGGTTAAGATGTCAGACTGAAGGCAATTGCTGGTGTCCATGTAAAGAGACAGAGGAAACAGACGGATACTACCTAGCAGGATGTTATGCAGTAACTAAGGGCTAGAAACAGCAAGGAACACTTATAGTACAATAATATGTAAAGGGGGAAAAACTCATCCTCTTGCTGCAGGCAACTGCAGTTAAATTAGTGGATTAGTGGATTGGATTAGCCAATTAGTCTGCTGGAATTTTAATTCTATCCTGCTCCAGAAGTGAATAAACACTTTTGTGTGGTACCAGGCAAGCAGTGCATGGGCCTAACTCACCCAAGCAACACAAGGGCTACGCCTGTATGGGCATATGGAAGCAGAAACTAATCCATTCACTTCCCACTCAACTGACCTGGAGTTTTCCACATGGCACCCTTGCTAAACGACACATACCTTTCCAACAGGCTTCTCCTCTATCTGATATTGCATCACATTTGTCTAGGTATCAATAACTGCAGTTGGCTTCAGGTGGTCAAGAGGATTCATGTATTAAGTGGTCTAAAATCTGCTCCATCAGACTTTAACTCTGGGCATGTAACAGCCCACGTGCACACAACCTGCACATAACCCCAGGCCAAACACCCACCATAAAGTACCGCAGTTAAGAACTACACAAACGTTGAACTGTTGGGGGAAAGAATGTGTTTATTAAACACATAAATACAGTATCATTCTCTGTGGCTGAGCCGGGGGAGACACTGCTGGATGTGTTAGGCTGTGATGAGGTCTCTGAAGAGTTATGGACAAAACCTCCCTGCACAGCATATTTCAAATGAAGCTTGGGAAAAAAGCTGGGCAGGAAGATACTGTAAGGAACTGTCTTAGCTAGGTCTCTGGAGCTTTCTACATCTTTTCCAGTGCTAATTTCCGTGATGCTACAGTTCTGGACATCGGCAGAAGTAATTGTCGTGAGACTTAGCTTGCAAGATAAGGGAAAAAAATTGCGAAGTGTTTATTCTCAGCTAATTTATTTTCAGCAAAGCCAATCCTTCTTAAAAAGGTCCCAGCAAATTTTAAGAAGATGTTCTGCCTGATATCTCAAAGAAAACAAAACTTAGGGTGTTCACGGCATGTGCATGTGTTTCCATGTGTGCATACATGCATCTACCTCCCTGCTCCTCATCCCCACTAATACCGAGTGTCTAAAGCTGTACCTTCCTTGTAAACTCCATGCATCACAGGGCCCTGAACTACAAAGTTGCTACACACAGTTCTTTCATGGATACAGCAGATCAAGAATGGGAAAAGAGGTCCAAATTAATCCTCTCCTTGAGGGGAAAATTGACATTTAGGGTCAACCATGTCAACCACCACCAGAGAATCCATGCCAGGCAGTAGGCTCTGCTGCACACAGAAACATTTCTTTCTCTTCTCATTACATAAAAGAAGCTGACTCCTTATATCACAGAAATTAACAGGGAATACCTTTAAAGTATATTTAGCAACAGAAAAATTGCTGTTGCTTAATAGCTTTTCTTTTGCCTTTATGCTAACACCAAAATCTATACACAAATATGTGTTCTCATCCAGTTAATAGGTCTTAGTCCTTTAAAGTCCTCTGGCATTTTTTCCCCAACATATTCCATAAACTCCACAACCACATTTTTGTGAAATATACTCAAAAATCATGCAGGTAGAAGGCCAGAGATCCTTATTCACAGCCCTGTCAAGGTTTGAAAGTGCCCACAACACAGACAGGGCATGTGCTGGCATCTTAATTTCTCAGTGGTGCCCCTGAAATAGCTCCTTATGGGGACTGAGGCTCCTGCAGGGAGTGTGAGCTATGCCAAGCCAGCCCTGGTTGCTGGTTGCTCGCAGGTGCAGCCACAGTACTGGTGCTGAGGGGCTGAAGGGGCTGCTTCCATGCAGCTGCTGCTCCTGACTCATCGGGGTACAGCTGATCCAGGCTGTGCAGAGGCAGTCCTGAGGGCTTGTCCCAATTGAATAAGAAGCCTTTTTTTTTTTTTTTTTTTGCCAAGTCTCAGCAGCTCCAGCACCAGGATATGGTGGAAGTAATGAAGTAGCAGCTCATCAAATTAAGACGTTACTGTCCTGAGGACATCTCAAAGCCTGAGTGCACGACACACCATCAGCTCTCTATCCCATATGCATCCACCACCAACAGTGCTGCTTTGGACAGGTGTTTCTAGAGAGGAGAGAGGGAATTTCCCTGGGCTTTAGAGGTCTGCAAATTTTATGGTGGACAAGTTTTAAGCACGTTCCAACACAAGGGTTTGATTCTGTTCTGCATTCTTCTGGAAGGGACACTTTTTTGAAGGACACTTTTAACATTCTAAATTTCAAGTCCCTTTAGGAAACAAGAATAAAATATATTTTTGGATTTTTGCATTTGCTTAAAATTAGTTCACTGCCTACTATATCATGAAGCCCAGTTAATTAATGTTTTCCCAGTGCTTGGTTATCCTCCTTTGAAAGTCGTGTACATGGGGAATTGCTATAGATTATTGCTTTGCTTTTTCATGAAACATGAATCAGCCCTCTTTGGGATCACTCTAGAAAAGCAAAGTACATGCTCAAAGATCCTTCAGCTCAGCCTGGCAGTCCTGTAGCCAAAGATTTCACTGGAGTTACTCCTCTCCCTCAAAGGAAATATTGGTAAGACTTGTACTATTCCTCTGAGTTCGTTTCCCAGCAGAAGGATCTTAAACCTGACCCATTCAAGAAATGTTCTACACCAAAATAAGGATTATCAGTTCACTGTGTGTTTAATTGCCCTCATTTGTACAAACATTTTCCAATTGTAAGTACGACATGCCTAAAACGCCAAGGCTCAGTGATTCAGCTATTAACAGAGGCCTAGGCAGAATAAAGTGCCTCTGAAAAGCTTCAGAGCAAGAACATCATTTAATAAATGAATGCAGCAGTAGATGGATAAAAATAAAGCTTAAATTGTCCAAAGAGGGGATGCTAGTATGAAACTTGGCACCGACAATATGTATAGGATTTGCTGATGAGCCCCACACGCCTATGAGCACTGTACATTGTATTAATTAAGGAAGAATGAGTCTCTACATTCCCTGTTGCAGGATATTGTGAAGAATCACCCTGGGATAACATCTAACATTCTGGAAATGAATTTGTGGTTCATTTCATGCATTTTGGGGAAAAAGAATATGAAAAAATAGATTTGTGTCACAAACATTTTGTGACAGTTGTTTCTCTGCATTTCAGACACTAACCTGAAGAGAACAAATGGCTTATTTCATTCTTTGACTTTTAGCCATCAGCCAGAAAAGGAAGAGAGAAAGAAAGGGATGAAGAAGGGTAAGGAGGAGAAATACAGAGCAGAATAAACTACTCTGTTCTGGACCAGCAAGCCTAAATGCATCAATGTGTCTCCTTGCACCCAAAAAATCACACTCAATTAGCTACTGAGAGTGAGATGCTCATTTGTCCCAACACCACAAGAGGAAAAGACAAAGAAGCAGGAAACAAAACAGATTCTGGCAGCAGACAGATATGCAAAGACAGGCTGTGTCTGTAGGAACAGCAAGTCTGTGTGGCTATGATTGGTAAAAGCAACAGTGACATTAGGTCAGCAGATCACCAAGTGTCTCATGACAAGACAGGTTTGCACTCAAAACAGAAGCATCCTCGCAGGCAGAAGGGAGAGATGAATAAAACAGACACAGT
Source organism: Rhagologus leucostigma (assembly GCA_013397725.1). Classification (NCBI taxonomy): domain Eukaryota; kingdom Metazoa; phylum Chordata; class Aves; order Passeriformes; genus Rhagologus; species Rhagologus leucostigma. Next base: position 3,205,599 of record VZTD01003877.1, on the reverse strand, counting down.
CACTTGCAGGTCTCTGTCAGTACAAGAGCGACACTGTAGCAGGAGAGACCAGAGAAACCACAGACTTTTTGTGGGTCCTTTGCTCTAAGGCAGGCAGGTGAACAAAGAGTAAGGAGACAAGGCTGCCCAGGGGGCTGAGCACTAGACACTCCCAGCTCTTCACAACAGCAGCATCCCAAAGCATCCTCATCCTCAAAGCACTACCCTGTTCAAGTGAGAATGCCCAGGGCAGAATGCTGCAGTGGGAGTCATGTCAAGAAGCCAAGTTGTACGGTCAAGCTGTAGGTAAATCAAGAGCTTCTCTTTGTAGGGTTCTTAATCTGTTGTTACAGAGGAGTATAAAAGGAAAGAGAAGTACAAGGCCAAATGAAAAGTAATACTCTGCTGGTTTTTATCCTCAAGGCAAATTCCAAAGTGCCAGCACACTGTTAAAATCTAATGATTTGTAGCAAGAAAAAAAAGAATTCTGGAGAAACTATGGCAGATCTAGAAATGGCTTTGGGGAGTCACTACTACAGATTGCCCCTAAAATCAATATTGTAATGGAACACGTCTCCTTCCCTCAAAGATTTTCAATCAAAACCTGAAAAGCAAAAATACTGTGAGCAAAACCTAGGAATCTGTCTGTACCCTTTGGCCAAAAACCTGTCAAAGTTTTTGGCTTGGTTTTCTTTATTTTTTTCAATAAAAAGCAGGATTTTCTTCTATGTGAGAAAACCCAGATCTACTGAAATCAGCTCTAAAGTCTACAAGTATTATTTATTATTTCCTAAGTACTTGCCGGCAGACACAGGTGAGTATGTTTCTCTCTCAAACTCAGCTACAGAACTCCTGATATTCCACTAAACATGGAAATGTGTCTACATCCCATTTTTATTGCCTTCTACCCAATGGAGAACAATTATCTGCAAGATAATTACAGAGCTGTGATAACCACTGCTATGTCCTATTCCAATTAACTCACTACAAATACGCAAGTGAAACAGCATCACTCACTGGCTTCTCGTCCTTGTTCTCTGTATGATCAGCAAGACACAAGTTACTGAATCAACATTATTTAAGAGAACCTGTAGTGCAGCTAATAAGATACTCCTTCCTGCTCTTACATTCTGATGTAGCTTCATGCTCACTGTGCTTAACAATAGCAAAATTAAATTCATCTCATTCTACAGAGGAGACTCAGGGGAATGCCAGGGAATGAAAGGATGGGAGTTTCATTTTCTTCTCTTACCGAGAATGAATTCTGCCTCATATAACTGCTGATGAATTGTCGTTTTAAGAGAGTTTGTTAATTTACAACAAGCAGAAGGCATAAAAACGGACCTCCTTATCTTTAATGGATGTTATTGAGCAACACAAATGGTTCACATTTAAATTAATGCAGAAACATCTTGTCTGTTTTGCCATGATAAGACTGTTCTTTCCTTGCAGCATGGGCTCAACTTCTTCTGTTGAATAAAACAACTGGTTTTGCTCAGCTTAATGCCAGGCAAATTTCCAAAGGTTCAGCAGCTGAAGTCAGTTCAGGGAAATGAACTGGAATTTACCTGGGTCCTTCCTGATTCTTCTTGAGAAAATCTCCCTGAAGAATTTTGAGGTATCTAGTTTCAAGTAAAAACGGTCCCTGACAGTGCTGATGAACTTGCTGAGGATAAATCCTGCATTAGACTGCCATATCCTCCAATGCAAGGTTGCTTACAGCCCCAGTTGCTGTAAAGAAACCAGAGCTGTAAAGGTGCATTTCTTGAAATCAAGTGGGCCATCTGGGATGAGGTCTGGGGCAACGGGAGGATGGGTCCAGAAAAAATCCTCACTCCTGATGCCTGTAGGGGTTTTGCCACTGAATGAAACAACCAGAAAATTATGTCCAGAATCAGAGTATGTGAAAAGGTCATTCCTAAACTTCTCAGAACAGCAGTGATTTTAAAAGAATTCCCAAATGTTTATCTTTCAGTCATCTGAAAACAAGAGGGATTCTCTTCCACACTGAGAATTCACTCATTTTCCCAGAAACAGAGAGATTAGTATGATATAGAACAGAGGCTGAAACCTAACCCAAATTCCCCACAAAAAAAGTGGGAGATTATTCCTTGCTAGCCAGAATGCACAAAATATGATGCTACTTTCAGCCTGGCAGCCTGGCTTTTTATTAGCTTTGCCAAGCTATGACAGTATGGGAGATCCCCATATGCCTCAGAGGGATGCATTATCCAATATATTAATTAGAGGGCTGGCTTTCATCATTGCTTCCTACAAAGTATCACAAAGAATTACTCTGGGACTGTTCCTGACAGGCTGGAATTAATTTGTGTCTGAGTTCACGTGCATCAGGAGAGCCGGGATGAAGTCAGGCCAGGCAGACGACATGAGTCAGCAGTACAGCACTTCAGCTTCCAACACTGACCTTTGAAACACAGTGATGGGGTTTGGACATCTTATTTGTCACCTTCTTGCATGAGAGGAACACAGATCCTCCCACCACGTGCTGTTCAGACTGACATGGCATTGGGATCCAGTCCAGGGATCAATACAAATTGGGAGAATTATTCACAAACTCTTCCTTAAAGCATTCTTGGTCTTTCTTACTAGTGGTTCATCAAGTCTGCTTCAGTCTCAGACACTTAGTCAAAGAGAGTGTGGGGGAGGTGGAGGCTATAAAATTATCCAAGATTAGCAGTGGGAGAGGTAAGAGAAGAGAATGGCCCCTGGGATATAAAGAAACCTGACAGATGAAAGACCAAAGCAAGAGGCTTTTTGATGGCTGAGAGCACTAACTGCAGTGCAATAGATGACACAGAGTGGTAGGCATTAGATTTGAACCAAATTAACAGAAATATTTCAGCCCTTACTTTTTTGAGGCCTCAAGGAAAAAAATAACTGCCAGCCATAGAATATTAAACACATAAATGTGGCAAACATCACAAATTGTACTAAAATCACAACAAATCACAGCAAATCACAAATTCTAAAAGCCAGATAGTATTTATGTAAGGACATCCACAGTTATATTGAGGGAGAAAGGATAATCCTTCCTTCTACAAGATGTATTGTGTTTCTCAAGCAAAAGGAGGTTAGAGAGAAAAAGAAGGAGGTTAGAAAGAAAAGTCCGTCAAAGACAACTTATTCCAAAATTGCCCTTCCAGAGGATATACCCTTCATTGAAAGAACTCATTATTGCTGTGATAGCAGCCAGAATTACAGAGGTGTATATGTATTGTGACACTTTATCATGAGGCACTTTTCTTATGGTTCATTTATTACGTAGTTCATGGGTTTTAAAGGAGAATTTAAAGTATTTAAAATTATTTCCCTTCACAATCACACAATCACACACAATCCCTCTAGCCAGAATGTTTTTAGTATGCTTTTGTTTTCTTTTCTTGCTAAAAGAGCTTTGAGCCCAGGCAGCCTGATTAGCATGGCATCCAAGGGACTTTGTAAAAAAGTCAAACATTTATTTTCCTAGGAAAGCAGGCAGTAAGGAGAGGAGCACCACACAATAGTAAAGCATCAGCTTCTACTTAGAGCTTACATGCCTCGTACAAGAGACTAGTTCTAACGAATTTCCTTTGTAAGATAAAGTCATCAGTCAGCATAAACATACACCAAACCCCTGAATATCTTTGGTGTTAGTCCCAGGTAAACTAGAAAATAGTCTGTAATACTTCTCCAGTACTGTACTATGGTTTTTTTCACCTTCTACAAAGATGCTTTCCCAGATCCAACTATGTCTGTCAATCTCTCATAAATTTGTTCAAAAAAGAACATGGACTGCGCGCAGAAAGGGGAATAGTGGTCTGAACATTACACTGACCATAGGCACTAATGGAACTTGTGGGGTCTGTGCAGTCTCTATAAAACAGTCCTGCAGCATTTCCCAGAGACAGAAAGTGAAGAATTTTCCTGTTCTTAGGGTCATTTAGGTCTTTATACTTTTAGATATCCATAAAATCTATCACAGTGTCCCTGGAAGAGCACTTACTAAACTGTAGTTGAAAACCAGGATAGGATTATGTTTAAGAAAAAAATATCACATTTTTTTTTTCAGACTGCACTCTTTCCCTGCTTTAATTTTTTAAAAAATCATATATTACAAAATGAAGTTTTATTCAAATTTTAAATTGACTTTAAAAGACCATCCAAAAACTGTCAAACATTTCATGTTTGTTAAATTTTTGAGATAAACATTTTGATAATTTTGCCATGAATTCTAAAATACCTTTCTTGACTCGAAACTTTTTCAACAAAAATAAACACTCTTTCAGCCAATAAAAAAGTATCTACCTCTATATCCACGTTCCATTTATATCTCTGTCACTGAGTTACTGTTTAATCACAAGTTAGTCACCTACAGCCTAATATTTGGAAACACTAAATATCTATAGTGCCGATAGCATTAACTGTAGGCACACAAAATGAAATAAAATCCCTAGCCTCACAGTTTCACTTTGCCCCTTTTTAAGTGGAAAGGAAAATAAAATTGGGTTTGTTATCACCATGGTGTTGTGGTCTTTAATTAACTAAAGTGACCTTGCAAGGAAATCTTCCAATATATGCCAAGAATTTATGAGAAAGTCTCATCTCTCCTGAACTCTTATTACAGAGCTTAAGGCTAGAGTTTGAAAATGTCCTCAGCCTAGCACAGTTCATGGTCAGGATGGCTTCAGTAACACATCCCAGATTTATGTTAGCTTTACTCTCAAGGAGAAAAACCTTCCCTGGGTGTTCTTGCCCATCGGGCATGGGAGGCAAGTCCCTTAGCAGTGCCAAATGAGTCATTAGCCCAAGGGAGGCTCCAGTAATAGGCAGTGGGTACACTCCTTGGTGATGCTCGTAGGTGTCATCCACGGCTGCCAAACTGGAGTCATTCCTTTTATCCATACCTCCATGTATGGTACGGTTTTAATTCTGAAAACTCAAATGTGGGATTATTTAAGAGTCAATTTGACATTTACAAGACTATGTTTTCCTAACACTAAACTTGGCTGTAAAAAATCAGGCGATGTTTCCCCAGCACCGTGCAATGACACCATCTGGTAGTTAATGATTAGTGGGATTTACAGGAGAGGCAGGCACATGTTTGACTAACCATCTCTTTGCTGACAAACTAGGCAAGTAAAGTTAATGTCAGCTGTATCCAAAGGTCACTACTGGAACTGCTGCTGAAACAGTCTGCATGAACCAAAATTGGCACTGGAATTAGGAAATAGCAGTGCTGTCCCAAAGATGAAGAAATAAAAACAGACACAAACATCTGTGTGAAGGCAGATACAAATCCAGATAATAACCTTTAGAAACACTGAGGTAAACCCCTTAACTTCTGCCACATTACTTTCAGATATCCAAACCAGCCTCCACTATAGTCGTCCTGAAACTCAGGCTGCAAATAAAAATACACTGGCTGATATATTTTATTATCTGTTACGATCCAAAATTACAAAAAAGACTGAAAACCGTGCCCTTGAAAGACAAAATTTGTTGTCTCATTCCTCAAACAACTGTGACAGAAAACCTTTAACTCCAAAGCATAACCCAAGTTAGTGGATACTCATCCTCTTTCCTTCTCTCAGTGAAAGTGTTCCTTTCTCCCAGTTTTTAACCCTCAGAGATCAAAGTGATTGTAGCTGGCTTTCACAGATACGAAAAAAAAACCCAAAACAAAACAGGAATCTGGCTGATTATCATGGGAAAAAAGGGAAAAGATAAAATTCTGGGGAGATTTTTTGAGGGAATCAGTACAGTATTCGAGAACTGCTCGATACACCAGATTTTTCTACTTGCAAATACAAACACTGCTCCTTGAAGCCACACTACTGCACGTTCTATTTTCCTCTTCCCAGTCTCTCGTTTCCTGCCTTGTTGGTGTTTTCTGTCCAACTTTCATCACTAGCATGTATTTCAGTGGCTTTTACTGACTAGGCTCATGCTGCACATTGACTTCAGGGCTCCAAGTATCCCCAGAGGCACCAGAAATGCTGTGCAGATTTCTCCCTCTCTTCCACACAAATGGGTATTCCCCATTTCCTGCTCCCAGGCTTTGAGAGAATCACCCACGGTCCCAGAGAGCATGAGTAAAAAAATAAATGAGAGAAGGGAAATGTCCAGCTGCAACAACAGAAAAAAAAAAAAAAACAAACAAGGAAAATGGTTCCACATCCACCACTTCATATTCCTCAGCAATGAAGGCAGGAAACAGGAATGTGTTCTCCAATAAAGAAAAGCCTGGGGAGACCCCAAGAAAGGGTGTGGGTGTCCCAAGGAGTATAGTCCTGTCCTCTGCTCAGGATGGTGATCCTCGTGTCTGCTCAGCAATCATAGGCAGGGCCTCCAAAGACAGGTGGACAGGGGATGATATTCACAGCCACCCAGCTGATTGGACAGAAAACACAGGTCCCCTTGAAAAACTCTGTATTTTAAAGAATTAAGCCATAAGATGATAAAAGGATTTCATATGCCACTAAAGCATCTTTTCATTCTCTTGTGCCCTCCAGTGCTCTTAATCTACTACTGTAGCACTTCATATTACAATATTTGAGCACTTCACCTACTACAGTCCTCAAGGTGGTCTCCTATCCCAGAAACAAGGCAAAATCAGCTGGAGTCACCCAAGATGACAGGGAAAAGCTGTGGTCCATCAAAGTGCTTGCTCCAGTAACCAAACTGTCCTGCCCACCTGCTTAGCTCCGTTGTGCTGCCGCAGGAAAAGGCAGAGGTATTAAAAAAACTTAAGGACAATTCAAGTCCTATGAGTTTTTATCAGAAGAGCAACAGTACTTAGTCAGCACAGAACACACCATGTGTTCTACAGGTGAGGAAACTTCCCCAGCATTTCTACGGTACAAAATACGGGCTTTATTTTTTATATCCTCCACATGGCAGCACAGGTGTCTAAGTTACAGTGATACAAAATGAACAGGGCCCAGAGGGAGCTGCAGAAATGTGTTCTGAAAGAAAAGAACATTGAGTAGGTTTTTAACAAACTTTGCACCCATGCTGGTTCCAGTTATCTTGAGTGATCTTGGAATTTCTGTATCACATTAGTGTAAACTCCCTATTTCTAGTCTTCCAGGATCCTAAGTTATTAAAATCTGAGGCCAAGGCACGTGGGAGCCAAATCTGGATGCCTGTACACACATCAAGTAACACATTCTGTTCAAGCTCTGCCACTGCCATCAGTGGGTGTAGTTAACAAATGAATCACTACTACCAAAGTAGAGAACTCAAAGACTAGTTTTTTATAACTATGAGTGGCCCAGGGGTGAATGTCAGCTCATGCACAAACTTTGAGCTCAGGAATTGATCAGAGATGTCCCATAAACAGTTGGACATGTGACATCCATATGGGATGAGAACACAAAACTGCAAACCACTGAGTAGTTCCAACATCTATGACTACGGAAAGAAGCTGAATAGAAGAGCCAGGACACAATGCCACAAATCGGGATTGGAGCTTAGGGCTTTGTTTTTGACCAGAGGAGAGCCATCACAGATGATGGCTACCAGAGCTACACCAAAAAAAGCAGAGTGACTTGTGTGTCCATGACTAACGGAGAGGTTGTGCTTACTCTGCTGAAAGAAAATTCACATCCCAGTCTCACAGGCTCTGAAGCAACCGCAATTCTCTCCTGGCCTTAAGGTCTCTATCTGTGAGGTCTCTCAGGAAAGGCAGAATTTTTCAGAAAGAACTCAGAGAGAAAAATAAGACCTCTCCGTGTCAGGTTGACTGATCACATGAACCCGGTGAACTTTATAGTCTTCACAAGCCCATTCAAAGCAGCCTGAGAGATGAAAGTCATGTTTTGAAGGCAAACATATTCAGCAAAGCCTGCCCCAGATAAAGCCAGCTGCATTCCAACCAGATGGAAACCACCCCATTTCATGAAGGACGCTTACCTGAGCCTCTGCTAATAAACAATGCAGAGCAGCACAAAAGAGCAGCTTACCTCATTTTGGCATCTCTCTATCATTACTATTTCAACTTTCATGGAAGTTTTAATTCAGAAGTTGAATAATGTAGTATTTGATAGACTGATGGCACGGACAGTGATAGGCTGGTGACGTGGAAGTGCAAGCTTGCCAACGACACCAAGCTGAGCGCTGCAGTCGACACGCCTGAGGGAAGGGATGCCATCCAGAGGGAGACTGACAGACTTGAGAGGTGGGGCTGTGTGAACCTCATGGCTCCGGGAGAACTTAAAGTACCTTTCAGTAGCTAAAGAGAGGGAGTTTTCAATTTAAAGATGGTAGGTTTAGAATAGATAATGGGAAGAAGTTCTTTATTGTGAGGCTGATGAGACAATTGAACAGGTTGCCCAGAGAAGCTGTGGATGTCTGGCTCCTGAAAGTGCTCAAGGCCAGGTTGGATGGAGCTTTGAGCAGCCTGGTCTAGTGGAAGGTGCCCCTGGCCCTGGTGGGGGGTTGGAATTAGATGATCTTTAGGGTCCTTTCCTACCCAGATCATTCTATGTTTCTATGAGCTTCACAGAGTAGTGGCTCATGTCCCTTTAAAACTTACAGCTATACCCACTTTTCTCTCACTTTCATAACCCAATAAAAAGAAATCAACAAATTTCTGAGGCTAAAATGTTCTTTTTTGCATATTTTTTCTGTACAGCTCTTACAAGCCAAAGCTTGCAAGCCATCAGAGTTTGCACCTTTAAAAGGAAAGAAAGGAAAAAGAGAAATAAATCAGCTAAGGAGAGTTATCATGTTCCACAATTTCAATACCTCTGATCCCTGCACTATGAATTGGTTCAAATCCCTCCCACTCTGGGAAAAACCTAATTCGCTCTCTTGGGAAGCTTATTCTCAGTGGGACTCTGCTGTTTCTGAGTAGAATAAAGATTTCTAAGTCTATGTCATATGAGTTTTAACTATAGAAGACTTGTACATTTCCTGAGAGAAAAAGGCACCTGAAACAGAGATGTTACATAATGCACTGTTAAAAAACAGTGTTCAAACCGTGCAGGCAAAAGACTATGAAAAATGAGGTAGACTGTGGAAAACAATACACATTTGGGTGTCAAATGGACAAACAGGTAACTTCCATTAACCATTATTATATGAAAGCAGAAAATAAGGCACAATATCACAACCTGTCCTTTAAAAAGAGATTCTGGTTTGTTCCCAAGTCAGCTTAGCCCTTCCACTTTATCCTCCAAGAAAGCCTCTCCCCTAAGCTCACTTCTGTTGCTTGCAGGGTACGGTAAAATTATTCCAAGGACCAGCTATTCTGCTGTGCAGAAGGATACACCAGGAGAGGATCTACACTTGCCTTTGTCATGTGCACCCAGCATGAATAGTAAGATCAAAGGATTTTTCTTAGGTCAATCATCCTGTCACCAGAACCAGGAGAAAATAACAACTTCCTTTCCTACATTATGGAATTGTGGAACAGTAACATGGACAGACAAGGTTCTAGACCTTTGATATATTTTGCAGGTCTGTGTGACTTAGTAGCCTTAAAGCTTCCTTTCCTCTGTGTTCAAAACCTCCTCACACTGTCCAAATTCCTCAGGCACACTAAGGGAAATCTCTAGACTTGGTGCCAAAAAGCCATGTTTTAAATGTTGGAGCCTAAAGGTGTTTAGAGAGATTGCAGAAGGATGTAGATAATTTAAAATGAGGAGTCTACCTCCACTGCAAGGTGTGGAAATACTGCAGATACAATCTGTAGATATTTTGGGCCTGGATTCCCAGGGCTTTCAATGAGGTGCAAAAATTTCTATGTGAATTTGACTCTAAGATATATAGATATATATATAGATAGATAAATATAGATATAGATATAGATATAGATGATATAGATATAGATTAGATATAGATAGATACAGATCACGCTTTGCAGCTGGGAGTCAGTTTTTAAGTTTTTCAAGTCCTTTTTATTTCTAACCACCCAAAATGTGACCCTCCGGTTCCTTAATATTACAATCTCTTTTGGTCTTAAGGACTAGACACCTCTTTTAGCTATGCACAGATTCTGTAAATCAGCACTTCTACACATTCACACACACCCCATCATCTGGCATATAGTAAGCACAGCATTACGAATCTGATTTAAGACCCAAATCCTAAATTCAACTACAGAAGAACTACACTTTTCTTTTTCTCACTAAAAGTCAATTCTTGAGCCTTCACATGGTGCAGAGAAGTTTGGAAAAGAGGCATCTGAGACGGCTGAGCCTGGAGATAGGAATTAAATTTGTTTCATCATCTGATTTTAAGACACTCTTCCAATTTGAGAGGTTGACACTTGGGAAATGAGAAGGAATTGAGTCACAAAGCAGATTTTAGCAAACTGCAGATCTTGGGCTTTCACTAGTCACTATAATGAAATTGGCTCCTCGGAGAGTGATTTAAAGCAGAGTGAATCATCCCTTCTCACTAAGATTGCATAAGGAGACTGGTCAGAGCGGCTGGCTCGGCACAAAGACTGTATTCCAGGCTAAAGTAACTCTCTGAAGGGCTGAAAAAAAGGAGGTCTAATGATCACAGGTTTGTCACTGAAGCACTGGGCAGTTCCTCTGTGTTACTCTGAGCAGGTGTATAACAAAGAAGCAGGAGTTTTGCAATTATCAAAAGACTTGTGCCACTCTGTAAAAGACACCACGTTTTATCGGACAAGAGGTACAAACACGGAGATTGTTGCACTGCAAGGTATATACTATGGACTGAGTTTATAGCATTGATGATGAACAAAACCAAGGGTATGCTTCATGTTCAGGTAAAGCAACCAATCCCTTCAAGTCAGATGCCCTTTTCCCCTCCATGACCTGCCCAAAGCAAGCAAAGCCAGTGGCCATAACTCACCAGTAAAACCTGTTTGGAGTGACCCGTTCATGCATGAGCTGCCATTTCCTTCCAAAGTCCATGGAGCTGTACAACTGAAAGACAGAGAGAAAGTATAAACGTTGAGGAAGAAGAAGAAGACTGTTGCTAGATAAACTATTAAAACCAGCTCAGATTAAAGAACATGAATGGGTTGTTCACAATAATTGTACACAATTATCCATCACCCTCATTGGCAGGGAAGGCTAACAAGGCAATGTCTTCTCTTCACTCTTAAACCAAATGGGCTCCTGAGAATCAAAAGCAGGTTGTCTCTTCGCAAATCTTGTCAAACATCTTTGTGCTTCCAAATTTCAGCTGTCAACACATTGACATATACAGCAATGATTGCCATATAACAAAGCCGGCCATCCCCCTGGCTTTTTCTGCTTAATAGGAAGCACGTGACATGTGAGTTCCTAGTATCAAATAGAATGAGAGACAAATCAGATTAGTCAACATGACTCCGATGAGGTAGTGACTCTATACTCAAGGTCATGCTATGATTTGGCTTTATGGAGTGAATCAGATCTCTCCTGTATTGAAAAGAAAAGTAAATTGCTCCTAATTTATATTTTCTAATATTCAGAATGAGGTCTAAATTTTTAAATAACTTAGAAATCAACCTGCTCATTAGTTAAACATCAAAGATAGTGACATGACCCTTCTCGGAAGCCAAATTTTCAATATAATGCTCATTTTGAGTCTTTCTGGTTAACAAAGGACACAGCTGTAATGAAACTAAATTTCCATGCAACTCCACACTGAGTTTCGGACATACGTTTGTTTCATATATATTCTGCTTAATACCACAAACACCATTCTCCATATAATTATTTTCTTACCCGCAATGCATCCTCTCATAATCAAAACATACATAAGCTCCTTTTCTCCAAGTTTGTGCAAGTTTGGTTCTTCAGAGAAAAAATTATGCTTTGAGAAATAACTACAGTGCTTTACTATTAGATCACAGAGAACTAAATATCAGGCCACATGTTGAACAAGATTTCAAAGTAATTTCATTTGATATAAATTCTGGCTTAAAAAAACAAGGGTTGATTGCCAGCTAAGGAGGTAGATAAGAGAACTTAAGAGGAGGTAGATAAGAAGAACTTAAATGTTTGTAATAGCCAAATTTAAGTCCTTAATGGAAAAACTATATCATTTGAGTACAGGTTTTGCATTGCATTTGATTTGAGTAACAGGATTTGCAAACTGGAGGCAGGTCCATGTTCAGATTGGAAGGGTTCACAACTTAGTGATGTGTCCTGTGGCACTGCTGTGATGGATGGCTAAGCGTGACTGGGAAGATAAACTACATGTGCTCACACTGAATATTAAGGTTTCTTGAATGGGTAGTATCTTTAACCACAGAGATGCAGCAGCCACATCAGAGCTGGACCATAGATCAATTTAGAAAGATGATTGGAAAAGGCTGTTTGAGCAAAGTCCAAAGCCTGAGGCAGTTAATTAATTCTTGCTATGTTTGTACTCAACTACACAAACAAATCACTATATAGCCAGCAAAAGGAAATTCTGAAACTCAAATTCAGACCCCATCAAGGATCTAATGCAACTGATATGTGTAAAGACAAAAGAGTCAGTCCTTTGCATTTATGCCAACAGGAACTCCAGTTTGGCCAATAACAGCTCAAGCTGCCAGTAAAACACATAAGGGGGAAAGATACGGAAGCAGGCGTCCTTCAATTTTCACGTCAAAAAGGGTTCCAGTTACGTAGGCATCACTCCAGCCAACATCACTGAGCTAGTGGTAAGAAATATCAGGAAAAATTTTGTGCCCCGTGTTCTTCAGGAGATCAGACACGATCTGAATATTCTAATATTTCTTTAGCCCTGTCTCTAGACAGGTGTGCCGGTTTGGCCAAAATCTAGTAATATAGCCCCTGAGAGAAAACCAGGTTGCAACCACCCTTCCCCCGCACAGGGTTCGGGAAAAAAGGAAATTTTTCCTCGAAGGAAAGTGAAAGAGATAAAAACTATTTATTTTAACAAACACACAGGAAAAGGATAATGATGCTAAATAATGAGTTAAAACCCCCACTATAGAGAGAAACCTGGGAAGATTTCAGAGTCCTTCTGTAGGTGTGGTCTCTCTCCTCCTCGGAGGTGGTCGGTGAGGGCGTGGGCCCACCCCCGGGCCTCGGGGAGAAAATTCTCCTGATGTGTTCTGATGTTGTTGAAACAGTTCAGAAGAGAAGAAGGGAAAAAAACCAAAGTCCCAGGAAACAAAATTCAGCTCTCCGTCTCACGCCAAGAGGAAAAAAAACCAGCTGGCTGAAGAAAAAGCAAGCAGGGTGCTCCCTTCGTGCCTTTCCGCAGTCAGACAACAACAGCTGAGGAGTATATCTCTGTGTCCTTGAGAATCTGCTTTGGAAAGTTCGTCTGGATTTTTTTTTCAAGCTCAGTTTAAAGGCAGAGAAAAGGCACAATATTACTTTTTGGGCATAGAGCATGATAGGGGATACACATGATAGAGTCACCCCAAGACAACAGGGTAACACACTGTGCTAAAAGCCCACAATAGCCAGGCTTCCTCTGCTTTTCAGGTGATTGTCTAAAAAACCATCATAGAGAGTTCTCTGCCCCAAAATGAATTCTGTGTAGATACAAAAAAAAGCAACAAAGCATTGCTTGCCTTTTTTAATTAAAGGAGCCGGTAAAAGAAACTTCCTTGTTCAAATTCGAGATTAGGCTTATGAAGTCAGCATTAATATTAAGATAACTAATTCTGAGAACACACAGGTTTTTAGAAACAATAACTGAGAATCCACACTTCAAAGTCAAAATTCTACAGTCCTACAACTCTGCCCTGACTTTAGCACAGTGCCTGCCAGGAATATTCCTTGAGCCACTGGTCATGGTTTCCACACACAAGGACCTCAGCACAGACTGAGTTGCATCAGTTGCATCAAACAACTCGGTTATCCTTTATATGTCCTGACTACAGGTGCAACTTAGCCAGGCTTCAGACAACTTAGTCCCAGTTAAGTCATGCTCACAAGCAAGTCCAAGTGAGTCTACCATCCTCATTGTATTCTGCAACGGATTAACCAGTCTCACCATGAGAGGAAAGGATTAGCAAAATACGTCCATTTCCTTCGATTCTCTTTTATCTTTTGCCCCTGGCACTTCCTTTTCTTTTGCAGCAGCATAACAGCAGTAGCTACAGAAAGCTCAGTGACATGAAGCACAATCTCTTTCTAACTACTCATGTCTCCCAGTGTCTCTTTCAGGGAGCATCCTGCTCTATATCAAGTTAGAAACCAGAGACCAGCTATTGGTCTGGGTTATTTTTCCTTTCTTTTCTCTATTAAAGCTCAGACTGACTGATGTCAGAAGGATTAAACTGAACAAGCAGCCTTTATGTGATTTTAGATAAAGAGATAAAGAGGATATTATTCATTTCAATAACTTTTATTTATTATTCACCTACTTATTCTAGGCATCCACTTCAAACTTTAAACAGATGACTGAGTTTTAAAGCTGTATGACAGAACAAACCCCTAAAAGGCTTCTCTGGCCCAATTCACTTTTATAGTATTATTTACAGATGCAAATGCAAAGGTTAATGTTGAATAAATAAATAAAACATAAAGAGATTTCTAGTATGCATTAAAATTGAATATATGCATACATTTTTTGTTTATCTCCCCTCACGGGAGAAGATATGCTTTTAGAAAAGACAACAAATTTAGTGGCAAGTACAGCAGATTTCAACAGAAATTAATTTGTCCTAAGGCTGAATACTAAGCAAAGGAAAGAAATGATGTAGGTGCAGCACCAAGATTTTCCCATTTTAAAGCTCTACTCTGGCTCTTTAGTGATAAGTAATCTCTGGCATTTCCACCTCCCAGAGCACTCCAACACATTGGTTCAAGAGGGGTGGACTCCAGCACACCACGAGCGTGTACTGTGAGGGTATGGCCTTTCTGCAACCTCCTTCTGTTATTTGATTTCCTCTGATGACTGAAAAATTAGGACCATTATGGGTCTTTATGTATGGGCTGGTCTTGTCTCTTGATGCAGCTAAAGAGTGGCATGCAGAGGATTTGACTCTGCCTCTACTCAGGAGCCTACCACTTAAAATAGGAAAGGCTGCACCATCAAGAAGGTAAATAGCAAATATTTATCCAAAAAGCATCATGATACTCCCCACTCAAGGATTGTAGCACCAAACATATCACATCCACCAACACAGCCCTGCATTTCACCAAGAACACAATCTGTGCGAGGAAAGACGTTGGCAGCCCCAGTGATACACAGCTCTGTTTCACTGCAGGCCAGACCTCAACTCCTGCTTGTTTTGCTCAGCGCAAATCTGAATCATAAGGATATTATGTACCATAGGCAGAATGCTTCATCTTCAAACTCCAAGAACACTGGCAACATTTTATTTCACACCAGCATTGTTTCCAAGTAAATTGGCAAGCCCCTTAAAGAAGGAGCTTTATCCCTGGTGTCAGATTCTGTGCCACAAACACAAGCAACATGCCAGAAACACATTCAGAACCACAGAACTGTAAAAAAAGGAGCTGTACATATATGCATGCAGGGCATTTCACATGAAAAATACTGTTGCAATTCACCAGTACAAACTCTCCGGGTGACACATCATGTTGGCTGGCTTGGAAGATCTTGTTCAGGGTTGTGGGTAATTTGGTTTGGGTGTTTTGTTTATTTTACCAATGAGAGCTAGCAAAAAAAAAAAAAAAGAAAAAAAAAGAAAAGGATTGTTTTCCTAGAGAAGTAAAGATGCTCAGAACTGGAACAGCATGAGAAACTGGTCTGCTTCAATTCCACTTATGGAGAGAGGGGAGGAGAACAAGCAAAGAAGGAAACACATAGAAACCCCAGGAAGAGACTCAATCCCCGATGTCAGTCATCCATGTCCGAGCTAGTCACCAAGGCTCATTTTTAGACAACTTCTAAAATTGCTTGTTATTCAAGCCTTAGAATTCTCCACCTCTCTTGACAGACATTAAAAAAAGCTCACAGTGACTAGTGCAGAAGGAGATGACCCCACCAGAGACACATGATCTGGTTGAGATGATTTCATGATCTGTTTCCTGTTCCCAGGCTAACCTGCTTGGTCTTCATGGGGGAAGCACACAGAAGAATGAAGACTGAAGGCAAGCACAAGAAAGACGAAGCATACAATACCCTGGGTACAGTTTACCACTGCAAGAAGCACATATAGATGTCACTTACAGACTGAAAAGCAATAGACAACAGACTAAAGAAATTCACAGAGCTGTGATATTTATAGACTTTCATGTCTACACCCATAAGAAGAAGGGCACCAGGAACACACACAAAAGCTCACAAGCAAATAAAATCAAATATTATTTGTTGCTGTGAAATCAGGTCTATTGGCCTGAGCAAACATCTGGTGAGACTCTCCACAGTTTCCTGTCTGCCAGCCATCCAGGAGAGCAAATGATGTCAGATAAAGTGAGGAAGAACAGCTGACCTACATGCATTTAGAGGAACAATTCATTTATTACATAAAAAATTATACTTTCTCCAGACAATACATACAGCTGATTATGGAAAGATGTATTCAAAATAAATGCAGCAGGGTGAGAGTGAGTCTAGTGGTAATAACTTGGCAGCAGCTGACACATGATGGAAGAGGTGGGTCAGATTAGCCTGGCCTGCTTGGCCTCAGAAGAGAACCATCCCAAGCAGTAGCTCAGATTGCTTACATGGAAAGATGGCTCTGATCCCAGAAAAGCAGAAAGCATACTAACACCTTCTCATTCAGAGCTGGTGGGAAAAATCTACAAGATGTGTGGAGGGTTCTTGCCAAAAATTCAAACCCGGGCAGAAGAAAAATAAAATTAGGTCAACATTTCTGTAGGAAATTGGATTGCATGCAAAGGACAACGCAGGAAAGAAAGTCTGTTACAGGGTCTTAAATTTTCTCTACAGAAGGAAAACAATCATGATCACTAGAAAAAAACTAAAGGCTCAGAAAAAGTTGCAAATTCTCAGAAAATTGAAAGGTGTATCTTTTCTCTACATTTCTGTGTTACAGATGAAATTGCAAAAGAAGGGTGTCATCATTAATATTTCAGAAAGTTCATTCCTAGAAGGAAAATGAACTGAGGAAAAATTCACAACACTTTTCAGTCTCTAGAGTACAGAACAGATAAGCAATGTCTGACAACTGCCAGTTGAACACAGGATAGATTCAGCACAGCCATGAAGACAGCCATTAGTACCCCAGAAACACGTCCTACTTCTTTATCACATCTTCCATATCTGCTTTTTTAAGGACAGATGGATACCCCTCCCTTTCACAGCATCAGTGTAATGTTTAAACTGTGGGGTCTATGCAAACCCCTTTCTCAGGTTCTCCTGGGAGGCAGGGCATTGCAGCATTGTAGGTACAGGACTCAGGTCTAACTTAATTCAGCGGTGTGGCTGAAACCAGGTCAGGAGCAACCCTTGCCATGGAAGTGGCTTTATTACCCACAGTAGAAAAGGCTGCATTCAAAGAAAGATGTGGGGTCTTCCTCTCTTCTGTTCCACCATTCCCCTCAGTCTGGGCCTTAGTGAGACACCTCTGGAGTCTCAGCAGTTACCATCAGGGACACAAAGGCTAATGGCACCTTCAAGCTGATAACCAACTCGAGAACTATCTGTGCTTGCTCCTTCCGGCTCCTCCAAGGGAAATACCTATCCTTGCCATCTTGCAAGGTGAGGCTTCAGTGGTACCAAGATCTGAAACTTGGAAGTACTTCTGGACCCTTAAATAATGGAAAAAAGAGCTTATCCTTTTCTTCCCTTGTCACAAGCTCCCTGGAAACCACAATTCAGGTAAGGCACCTCGACAGTTCCACACTAAAGAAGCTAAACATAAATCCTACTTCTCGAGCCAAAAGATTTGTGCAACAGCTGGTGGGGCTGAACTTAGGAGAAAGAAGTCTACCAGCACCAAATTTATGGTCTTTGTTTACACAGAGTAGTGAAAACTAGTAATTGTAATGAAAACAAATGGACCAGTTTATCCCCTTACTTTGATTTCCTTTCCAGGTGATTAAAAGCTGCATCAAGAGACCTCATTGCAGCCCAAGGTTCTTCTCTAGCATTGTACAGCCAGATTGTCTTAGGCATGGAAAGAGAACATGCCCAGACTGATGCATGTCTGAGACTCTAAGATCTGCTCAGTTTCCCACAAATGTTGTATAATAGATGGAACACTAGAAACAGGCTATTTTGAAAACTGGTCAAGAGAGAAATTAAATACTAAATACATTTCCATCATCTGTCCCATACAGAGAGGTAAAAAAAAGTAAAGGTTTCAGAAGCTGGGGAGGCTTTTTTTGCATTCTAAGAAAAATACTTCACATGCTTGTCAGTAAAATTAGGTCTTCTGGCAAAAGAAACTCAGTCTCCATCCCACCACAGTAAGACACTGGTCAGGGACCTTCTGCACAAAGACCAAATGCTTTGGAAATGTCTGACTTCATGCTGTAATTGCATAGTTCAATTCAGACCTGGTTTCTAATGAAGCCAGGCAGGTTAAGACAATGCACTGATGTCACGTTTCATGGTTTCATAGTTTAAGAAATGCTTTCACTCAATGGATCCACTTTAAACCTGATGCTGAAAGCAAGACTTGCCTCCTCTGTTTTGCCACTGCATCTCCAAGAAGAAAACAAAAGGGATTAAACTGGTGAAAAAGAAGTCCACTACAAAACCTTCACAATTCAATTTCTCTTAAGCCTTATTAGCATCGAGCACACTCAGCCAAAAATTTGGTATTTCTGCTGAGAGCAGAGCATCTTTTGCTTGTCTACTCCATGACTGGTTTCTAGCGGAACAAGAAGTCCAGATACAGCTGCAACAGAAGCAGTGTCACAAATGAGTATTAGAAAGAGCTTAAGGTGTGTTTTAGCCCTGGGTGAAAAACAAGCTCTCTTTTTTTCTGCTTTTCCCCCACCTCCAGAAATGCTAGAGTGGTGCAGAACCAAGATAAAAAATATTACTTCCATGGTTTTTTTCTTAAACTGAAAATCTGGAGAAAAAATATGTTCAATTTGGTCAATCAAAACACACTTCAATCATTTCTAAAGCATTTAGCTTTAGCAACTTGCAAAAGGTACTATAAATAGAAATGCCATTTTGAGGGAAGGCTAACTTTTCTGATTGCTTATTTATTCCTTTCTCCATGATATTTTAACCATTTCAAAATCAGCTACAGAGTTTGGTGGAGGACTAAATTAGAGAACAGGAAAGAGGGAGCAATACTGGGACCATGAAGAGATCAGAATGGGATGGAGATGGCACAGCTGCCTCCTGCTACCAGAGGCTACAAGGTACATCAGGAGTTATCTTTACCAATATTTCTTCCACTGGCTTAGCCAGAGGCAGAGGGGGGTTTCAGGTTGCTCCTGTTGTCTCCAGATGCCACTTCACTCCTTTTTCCCCATGCTCTTTAAGAGTCAAAAAAGACTGAATTGGCTCTAATGGCTGCTGATTTTTCTGTCTCTAAGACAGGCTGATCCCTTTGTCCACCTTCTTCAGCTTAAAAATCATTAGGCGGTGTTGGGTATGAGGTCTGTGCTAACTGGATCCACCAACCACGTGGATGAAGCCAATGCTGCTGTGCAGGTCAGCCTGCACTGAGGAGCTCTGTGCCCTCCCAGCCCAAGAGGAAAATTTTCTTTGCTCCCAGGGGCTCCACATTGCAGCCCTTTAGAAGTCCCTCCTTATACTCCATCAATGGTTATACTCCAGAAATTTAACAATAAGGGGAAATAAATGTGAGCCACATGTCTAATGGGAAGATTTTTCATTCAAATGTGCTTTATTGTGTGATATATGCCTTTAATTACAGTGCAAGCATCTGGGTACATTCGTTGCTATTACAGACCAATCTTTCATGTTTATTGAGCATAAGACTACAAGGGACAAAGCAGGAGAGGCTGAGACATTAGCCAAAGTGGGACATAAAGCTACAGACACATGCTTGGCTGTTCTTCTCCTCCTTCTTTTACAAACCCTGTGGCACTATTTGTAGGTTAACCTCTATATTATACAGACCAGGATTTAATGGCAGAGGGATTTTTTCAGATTAGTGGAAGAAATAGATTTCGCACCACCAAACCACCTTCCGAACTCATATAAGATTTTTCTGATTTATTTCTTTATGTGGAAAAAAACATTTCTGAAAGTGTGTACATGGGCATTAATGAATAGGTTTTGAAACTGCATTTAGGACAGCATTTTATTCGGAGATGTAGTCATTGTTCATGTAAAAAATTTCACACAGCTTGAAAGAAATATTAGTCTGGTCTCAAGCAGTATGTGTCATTTAGGCAAAATTAAAGCAATGTATTCTGCTCCAGTTTAAATTGTACGTTATTTAACACACGCACCTGGCATCCAATGCACTTTTCCATTCATCAGCATTTTCACAGACAAGGGTGGTTATTCAAAACAGTTCCCCAGTTTTTGTGACCCATCACCTTCAGACACTGAGCAGACACACACCAGAACTCATCTCACACAGGTGAAAATGCTATTCTCACTTGGGATCAGCCCCAACAGAAGGCAGGTGTCCACTCCCTTCATTCAGTTCTTATCTCACCAGCTGAAGAGCAGCAAACCTCACAGGTCCTTAGGACCTGCACCCCACTTCTCAGAGTGCTGCATTTCTTCACAAAGTCAGAGCCGTCCCACAAACTGTCCCTACTCTTCTACTCCATTCATCCCATGAGGGCACTGTGTGCCCTCAGCCTGAGGCTGTGGGTTCTGTCAGGGATTTATGATGCAGAGCAGGCATTTATAGGCTACCACCACACACGTTCTACTTCCATCTCTTTTGGTCATGGATATGCCCCCAGTGCCATCCTGAAAGTCTTCTGGGAAACTACAGTAGATGAACAGAGACTGCTTCGGAAGTGTACACATTTTGCACTGGGAGAAATCCCTCTCTGGACAACTCCGGTCCACACACACCGCCTATGCTCTATACTGCCTGGGCAGGTACTGGACCAAGCCAGCCCAGAGAAAGGTCCACCTTAGTTAATGGGAGCCTTATGTCCCCCAAAAGAGAACACAGAAGCTGCTCAAAGGACAACTCTTACTGTGAAATAAATTCTATGAGCAAAAAGATTATAAAAACAAGGTAGAAAATTTCAATTTCTGATAGCATTGAAGATGCAGCTTCATCAAATATTATCTCCTACCCAAACACCACAGCTCTTGTACAATTCGTTCTTTTAGGCCATCTCCATTACCACGCACTTTTCATATCCTGTCCTATAATGAATCAAGAGGCTTCTGCAAGCTTGAACATATAATATAATAAAGAAAGTTAGATTCCTTTCAGCCTCACTTTCCTACTCTATCAGCCAACTCTGGTCTCCACAAGAGGCTCTGCTATCTTGAAGGTATTCTCCAGTACTGTTCTTACTATAACACTTAAAATCCAGTGGAGTAGTTCATCTCTAGCTAGCCAAATTTCTTTTTGAGCAGATTCCCTGGAAATCCATGTCTTGGCAATAGGCAACAACTGAAGGGAAAAGCAGAGCCTGATTATACAGGCACCCATCTCCACACAAACACAGCCAAGTCAGAGATCACATGCAGGAAGGGACGAGTAAAAGGTCTCATGGAATACAAGAGATTCCTCCCTGCACCTCACAGAGATTCAGTTCATCTTGATCCAAACGGGCAAGGGAGACTGTTTACAGGAGGAACCCAAATGAACAGCATCATTGTAAATACCAGCCACCATCAGGAACAATTTAGCTTGACAGCTGGAGCAGAAACTGTCACTGCACTGAGGCATCACTGCCAGAAAAATCACCAAATGAGAAACTCGCATGTTCCAGGGCTCCCTCCAGGCTGCCGGGCAGACACCATTTACACTGTCATCTCTGATTCATCCATCACCCAGTTCCTGCAGTCAAACTGTGTACCCTTGGAATAAATGAATCTGCAATTGCAGATCATGTAAGAAAAAGGACGCTCTTATCTAACCTCTCTCAGCAGCTCTCTTGGTTTGTAAATATTCTATGGTGTCTATAGTTAAGCTATTTATCCCATTTAATTGAAACTCTAGGTACCGTCAATCCACCTTATGAAGTAGGGTAAAGAAAAAAGCCCCTACAAAGCCCCAGGAATAAACAAACTTGATTCAAGGCAACAACTATAATCAACAACAACTCACCAAACTTGATATAATGTAACTTTAATTCCTGAAATTAATCTAGCTTTACAGTGATAGTACAGCATAACTCATAACGGAAGGCCGCAAAGGAAAACTAAAGCGTCCTTTTCCATGCTGTCACTAGAGAAAAAGTACAGCTCATCTAGCTAGGGAATAGCAGAGTCAATTTTGCAGCAGAACTTTCAGTCTCGTGACATTTGTGCCTCTGGGTATGTGTGCATAATTCTTGTGGACTTACACGAAGATCTGAGAAAATCAACTGGCCTGAAGCAAGTGCTATGTTAGAGGTCAAAACTAGAGTCCTGTTTTGGCAACAAAACTTTTGATGACATTATTGTTCTCTTACTATATGGCAGGAAAGTCCCCTTGGGTCCAGTATATTCTGCTAACATGTTATTTGTACGTGCCGTTATCTCTTGAACACTGCAAGTATAAAATGCTACAAAATCTATATTCAGACAGTTTATGATCACTGAGCCTGTGGCAGAAATGAGATGCCCAAGGTAGGAGGCTGTGGGAAGGATCTGGTTTTCCTCCTTTTGCACTACAAAATCACAAGGATTTTCTATAAGACTTTAAGCTTTGTTGTTTCTTTGATCAATTGTCCTCTCGAAAATATCACCCTTCATTTTGGTGCCTCAGCTCCTCCTTTTATCATACCCACAATACTTTCAATGCACCAAAATTTTACTGCATCATGCCCTAACTTTCATTTTATAGCCACCCATAGTCCTATAAAAATCAACTGAACACAAAAGTAAGGAATTTTATTACTGTGGAAGAACTTTTTGTAACTGTCACAAAACTGCTGTGGGGTTTCTACCGCAAAAATTCAAACCTGCACACAGGTGTGTGCACGCCCCAAGCAAACAGGTCACCAGGCTTCCCCAGACAACCAATACGGACACCCTGCTGAAATATGCACCAAAACAAAACTAAAGATGTGCAGCATTTGCAACCATGAATAAAGTTACGTGTCTTAGAAGCACAAATGCCCTGCAGAATAACAGTGCTGGAATCAGGACATTATGAAAATCTTGGGGGTTTTGCTTCTTTTTTAATGGTAAAATTTCTAATTCTATTAACTGTGAGGAAGCATTTGAAAAACACGGTTTTCAACATTTCCTCAGTCACAGAAGCATCAAGAGACATATAAGAGAGGACAACTGAAATTATTCAAACACCTCCCTGATTTTTTCTCTGCCAAACTCATTACTTTCAAAGGACCAATTCATTATTTCTAAACACTTGGGATTGAAGTTCCTGAGGTGCTAGACCAAAAATCCAGGAACTGGTCTTCTTTTTCACCACTGACACAATAAGCACGAAAAGCTGAAACATCACTGGATTACCATTGAGCATATGGGACATTTGAATCATCTGTGCCTACCAAGGGGACAGACAAGTTACAGCTGTTCCTCTGGCACCTTTATTGCCCAGAATAATTGATTACATGAAGTTTCTATCAGAAGGAGAAAAAAGGAGGAAAAAAGAGAAAATTTTAAAAAAAAATTAAATTTTCGTACGTCAAGGCCGAACAACAGATACAAGCAGTTGCCTTAACACAAGTAAGAGCTTGCACACAGGCTCTCTGCCCAGGGACTCTGCATCTCTCACCATGCAGATTTTAGCGGGAAAAAACCCTGGGCACTGGGAGGCATAAACTACATCTATCTTGTTTTCTGTGAGAAAAGAATACCGTACATGTTTTCAGGTCAGATCCTCCAGTAATGTTAATCAGCATTTCCCTGCTAAAATCAATGGACTCACACTGAATATCAGCTGCTACATGTGTGACTGCACACATCTTTTCTAAAGCACCTCAGGTATGCTATCAGATCAGAACATGGTCCATTTCCCCACTGAAAACAAGCACTGGAGACAGGGATGGTTTGTTGTGACTCAAAAAAGGGAGGCAAGAGCCACAGAGAGAAGCCTGTTTGCAAAGGGCATTCTGAAAAAAAACATACAAGCTTCCAGTATTGCATAAACCTGTTTCACACACAAGAAACATCACAATTTGAAATTAAATGTATAAGCTTTTTAACAGACTGCTGTGCTACAACAAAAAAGAAGGACCCTCTCTGCCTTGTGGCACATTTACTACTACAGAACCTGCTGATGAGAAATTCTCACACAGGGTCCCCACCCCAACCATACTGGAAGTTCTGCCAGGAAATATCACCTCCTGCCTGCTGCTTTCTGGAGTTTCTCTTTCTTTGGCTCTCAGATATGCATCTCTCAACTGTATAAAAAGACTTTGATTTCAGGAGGCTGAAACACCCCTGCCTTAGGGGCAGAACAGAGAGCAAGGGCTCAGTCTGCTATTTCCAGGCCTGCCATTCCTACTCCTGACTGCAAGTTCCCAGTCCAGCACACAGAAACGCACCCCTCAGGAAGCACCCTCACAAACTGTCCCTGTTCCTGGTTGCTGGTGATGTAACAAACAGGCATGTGCAGGTGCTTGCTTGGGAGAATGCAGGAGAAAGGACTGTACCTCCACCCCTCAGCATCATCCATCCAGCTGGCTGCCTCACTGAAAAGCAAAACAAAAGCTTGGGAACTCCTTTGCTTGCACGTTTGCTCTCTCCTCCAGGGTGCGGGTCATTAGAACCTGTAGGCACGATAACAGGAACTAGGAAACTTAATGCTTTTCGCTGTTTTGATCATATTGGAATCATATCCCATGTAATCCATTTTGCACGCATCCAAGACAGCAGGGTTGGTTTCAAGTCCCCTAATCTCACGTAATATAGCAAATAGTTACATCTCAGCAAAGGAAATTACTTCCTTGACACTCAGTGGAGGCCTAGTCAATACAAATGAGTCCAAGGTACAATTTACCTCCTCCTAAAAGAGTCACCTACATTTGCTGCCAGAAATCAATCAACACCATTCAGTAGATCACCACCAACTACGATGTGAAGCCTTGACACCCAGTGTAGGCGTACATTGCAACATTTTAGATCTCTACAGTCAGGCAAAATAAATCATGCCCCTGGTGTTCTTATTCTTCAGCCTTCTTCACTCCTTCATTTTTATTCCCATCTCCTATATTTATAACCACTCTTCACCCCACTTAGGCTCCAGATAAAATCAATATACAGCCATGATTTAGCATGGCCCAGGAATAAACCATAGGATCCTTGCTCTGTTACACAATAAACTAGGTTGCTCCAGCAAAAGAGCACATTTAAGCATCAAATGTGTCTCGCTCCATTTATCTCTGTATTTCCCTTTTCAAAGTAAAACCTGCTCATGAAGTATCTATAACATAAATAACAAGCAATAGGGAAGTCTGTTCTGGCTAAATCAAGTTTCACAAGCCGTTACTTTCTCTTTGCCACCACAAATCATCACAAGACCAAAGTTCAGTATTTTGCCAGGACAAAATTCATTGGGCATTTCTGAAGTAGAGCCAGGGTTGCATAATTTAATTTCCCATCTCCTATTAAAACTGCCAGGCCTACCATAATCAGAATGATAAATGTAGAGTCATACGTCTTCTTTCCGACAGTAATGCCCATCAATACTTCAAATCCAAACAATTGTGACATCTGACTTCATAAAAATTACCTGGTGCACCAACACCACTTAATTAAATCATTTTAAAACTGCTTTTGTTGCGTTTAATGAATGATATATTATACTGCAATAAAACATGCAGCAATACAAATACTTCACAATGCCAACAATTAAGGCTCACTTCACTTACGGCAATTGACAACACAAGTGCTTCTCACTTCATTCAGCCTGTGCATTCTAAATGAACTGGTTAGCGAAAAGGGTGCTTCTTTGCTAATGAGTTTTGTAATCAAGGCATCTATTTTAATTTCAAATTGGCTAGATTGGGGGAAATTGCTGAACTAAATGACTGGTTCTAATTAGGATTATAAAAATATTCATCATGCCACAGAATTAGCGCAAGGTCTTGATTTACTGACATTTGCATATAGCTTTAGTTTAAGAGTGAAAAAAACCTCCTGATAAATTGTCTTCCTTTTAATGAATTGAACAAACACTATATCTGTTTTAGTCGTCCTTTCATTTAAAGGCACTGATACATATTCATGATTTGTAAATGAAGTTAAGTGATTTCAATTCTTCAGTTCATTATCATATTGAAGAAGAGACTTCTGTAAATTGCCTTTAAATATTCCCAATCTCAAGGGTTTGGTGTGGGGTTTGGTTCTTTTTGTTTGGTTTGTGTTTTTTCTAACTTTACATACATTTCAGTTTATCTGTTTGATGGAGCCCTGCCTGCCTGGGAGAGCTGCTGGCAGGTGGCTTGTCCAGTAACAGACACATGATATGTTTGTAGAACCTGATGTTCTCAGAAGAGTATTCAAAAGGCAAAGAGATGAAAGGCTTATTTGTGGTTAAGTCATGGGAACAGGACTCTATCTGCGTTCAGTTTCTGACTTTGTTACAGTCCTCAGTGGTAGTTAGGCAGTGAAACACTTTAATGACCTGTGCCGGAATACACTAGAGATACTCAGGGGACAACACTTTGTCTGTCAGCCTCACGTTTAATTGCAAGTACTCTCAGGCAGGGATTGCTTCTTAATACAAACATGCAGTACAATGGCCTAGTCAGTATGGTAGGGGTTTCTATGAACAGTTACTATAATAACGGCTAGTATTAAACATGAAACCCTATGTGTTCCTTTACAGCTGGGCAACATACTCACTTTATTTCCTTCTCAGTATGGTAGGCCTGTAGGAGTAATTGTTATTATAGCAGCTTCCTCAATCTCTTTTGCTTTTGGGTGAAGAAAAGAATGCAGTAGGTGCGCCTCCAGCTTCACTCTGTGGGGTGCGCAGATGTCAAGTGATTGGTGCAAGATAAATCTGAAAGCTGAGCATTGTGTCCATAGGACTGGAACCGCAGTCATTGTGCTCTTCAGATATCAGTGAACCATGATGAGGAATTAGCCCTGGTGTGTTCTCTCATATCATACAATGTAATGGTGATTCTACCATGAGGATCCACACAGGAGCAGAAAGAGCTTATTTTCCTTGTTAGAAGTAATGTTCACATCTTGCTAAGAAAAGCTGAGTTTTACCCAAGAGGTGCAGTCTCGAGCTGTTGTTGATAAAAGGAGTAGTTACTCACACTTCTGACAACTTCTGACAAATACAATTACATTTAAATTCTAGGACCAGGAGAGCTGCTGAGGAACAGGTAACAGGTCTGCGTGCCTGCTGATTTATATCAAAACGAGATGTGAGGCAGCCACCAACCTGCCTCTCCTCATCAGCCCCATACCTCAGTTCCTAAGGAGAGAAAACCTACAGGCCTGAGCCGGAGTCACGTCTCACTTCAGACATGCAGCAACTCTCCCTGCCTAATTTCAGCACATCTGCATTAGCAGCTGCTATCCTGGAATCACATTTCCAACACTAGGAGTTCCAGCTCAGAGTGCAATATCCTCAATTGAACACAACCCAGAAGGCCCCTTGTGACTAAGTTTTCTTACGGGGCACAAAAATCTGAGACCAAGGAGCACTTACTGGAGGCACTCAAGACAGGACTGGACTGGGCGCTAGATAATCACATCTAGGCTCCCTTTCCCGTGAAAGGTTGGACCAGATGATCTTTTGAGATCCCTTGTTCCATATGTCTGTGAAAATAGCTCATCACAAAGAATCCCAAGGATGAATGACTGCTTGGAATAAGGTGCCTGTGTTTCTAGAAGCAACTCCCCCTGGATTTCTCTGGCAGCACCCTGCCCAACTGGACATTGCCAAAAAAGACCCCAACCAAACAACCTCACCCTTAGTTGCCTTACTGCCCTACGTCATTCTGGGACACTGGGCTTAAATTCCAGAGGAGAATTTTACCTGGAGTGGAGACACTGCCTTCATGGCTCTGGTTCTGTGTCTACGACATTAACAAAAAAAAAAAAAAAACCCAACCCGAACTTTCCCATGTAGTCCCAGTGTTATCTGTGATTTTTTTTGTTTTATAAATTCAGCAGTGTCTAGTCAAGATAGTTAAGGCAGTGGCATGCACTGCATTCAATTTTCAGATGATAATTTGCCGCATCTCCCACACCAAAGGAATCTCCCCAGTCAGATCTGATACTGTCTGCCAGGTGCAACTTGGTGATACATCAGAATGTTATCTTGCATCTCTTATTTATCACATCATTCGAAGAGATAATGAGACACCCACTTCTTTTGTTCACTCTCTGCTGAAGATTAAGCCCTATGGAGGGAGAAGCCCCTGATTGCCAAAATTCTTGCTTATCCAATGTTCTCAAATTTGTAATGGTGTAGCTGGGGAATTTGAATTGGTGTATTATTGAATTATTCTGTCTCTTACCTATTCCCAGCAGGTTCCAAATCGCAGTTTGGTCTGTAAGGAAGAGGTGGAATTGTATCACTTTGCATACCTGGGGTTTTTTGCTCTTAACAATTGTGATTTGAAATATTTTAAATATCTCTCTCCCTATCCACTAGTATTTTCTCTTTTAAATGAATTATCTTTTTAAAATTATCTTTTAAACAAATATTCATGCAGGAGAGTTGTGCATATTGCTCTGAAAGTTTCAGTGTCATTCTGAGAGAAACTCCATGGAGTTGGAAACTCTCTTCCATTTCTACCTCCAGACTGATCCATTCCCCAGAGAGGTATCGGAGTGTGGAAAATTTTGCTTATTGAGAATTAGTTGGTTCCTTGGATAAATGAGACAAATAATCAGACACTCGACATAGTAGCATCAGAAATGTAAGATCAACTCAAGATATTCCTCCCAACTGTTCCCACTGTGAATGGCAGCAATGAAATCTGTACCTTAAACTTGTGCTGGGAGACTTGAAGCTTTCACAGCACTCCACAGAGCAGTTCCCCAGGCTTTCGAACAGACAATATTGCACCTTTTTCATATATTCCCCTTCCCACCACAATTTGTTACAAGGGTTGTTTAAAATGGCTTCCTATGCATTTTCTGCAAATACCCATGAAAATCGGAGGCTGCAGGCCCATTTTCCCTCTATACTGGGTGATATATCCAAGGGCCAGTATGGACATTCCCAGTGAGACCCCGTCTGACCTGCAGCAAATTGTCTGTAACATTTGCATAATGTCCACCTTCTGCCAAAGGCCACTTAGGGGGCCATGAACAGAACCAACACGTGCACACATCAGATTGCACTATTTTATCAACAAAGTAGACACACACACACAAAAAGCTACTGGGAAGAGATCCAAGATTTTCAACGCACAAGATGCATTTAATCTCCCAGGACCTGATAGTTACACAATGTCACATGGCTGCTCAGGGGGAAATAGTAAACCCACCCATGTTTGCTTAAAGCCCTGTAAAAATTCCTCCTGCCTGTGCTTTACACGCTGTGAGAAGACATCAGGGTCTATGAACTTGCTACATGTTCATGCCCACACACACAGATTTCTTGGCTCAGCCATGCTGCATTTATGGGATGATACAGGAGAGTTAGCAAGGCAGAGGAGGGTCCTAATTGGCTATAAAAATTAAGAACAGGAACGATATGCTGTGTTGACTCATACCGAGTAAGTATCCTCAATAACTCCTTGGATACTACAAAGAGAAAACAAATGGTGGTAACTGTGATTTGTCCTTAAATCAGCAAAGTAACCAGCAGCCACACAGCCATCTATCTTTAAGAAAGCCTGCTGAGCTCCCTCTCACTGCATCTTCTCCCAGGAATTGCCCTAAGCAGGAAAAAGCAGGGCAATACCTATGCAGGAGCGATAATAAAAGATTTGGTGACTGAACTGTTTTGGTATTCGATTTTTTCAGTTGGTGGAAGTGGTAACATCACAAAGTCTTTGGCTTTCTCAGTATGAAGCCACATTTCAAGAAGTTCTCTTGAGAAGAGATGGGCTCCTCCTCTTAAGGAAGAAGGTCTTAGAATATGGAATAGACTTTCTAAAACACCAACTTGAAAGGGACAATAATTCTGTTAAGAGGACATTCAAAATGTGTTGTTTCTTTTTAGTTGGTTGCTTGTTTCTTTAACCATCTAGATAAATACCTTAATATTGTTGCCAACTGCGTAGAAGTTAGCTAAAAAAAAGGAGGGACGTTTAGGCTAAAACAGTCATTGAAAAAGAGGCCTGAATCACAGCCATGGAACTGTAGGTCAGAAGACCTTAGAGGAAAACTTTTTAATAGGAAGATCCAAAACACTGACTATTTTTATTTCATACCAAAACTTTAATATTGTTTTCTATTTTTATAAACAAAACAATTTTAAAATCTTTTGATCTAGGCAGTTACCAAATCCATTATTTGTAGAGACACAAACTGTTGGTATTTCATTTTACTGTGTGGAACAACATAATAAGCAAAATGGATTTTCAGATTCATCATTCTCATAATTTCTGAGTTGACCACAGCTTGGTCAAAACACCATATTATTATTATTTTTAATTGAAAGAAAACTAATAAGATAAATATTAATCTGAAATCTATCTTTTAATTTAAGAGATGAAATGAATTTTTCTAACTTGTTTACTCATTCACAGTTATAAGAGGATGGATTAGATCTTCCCTTAATAGTTTCTGATGCTGGGAGTCAAATTGTATGTACTTGATTTGTTTTCAGAGTTATTTGCATTTTTAAATCTGCCCCTAAAGGAGTCATTAAAATAGAATTTAGGGTCAAACACACTTCTAAAACTTAGAGAGGTGGAAGAATATGGTGTTCCACTGCAGCAGTGGCTGCACTGCAGAGCATACAGCAAGTAACCTTCCTTGTCACAGTATCTGTGGATGAATATTACCTGCAGGTTACAGGGTAATGATAAACTTTCTATTATATTGCCCTCTCATGCATCAAATCAGAAGTGTTTCAGAGCAGTTTTCGCAAAAAAATGGACATATGAAGTGAGAAAGCAAGCGCTATTTGATCCAGCTCCACCTACTTTGTGCCAGGCCACTTCATGCTGGCTCACAGGAAAATGGGCACAAAAACAAAGGACAGAGGAGTACGAGCAGAACTAGGCTGCAGTTGGACAATTAACCCCTGACAGCGTGGCACCCCTTTGGATAGCGTCCTCACAACTGCAGAGCCCTACTGCAGCCTCTCTAGCCACTTGTTTTAGAAGCTCTTGATATTTCTTTCCTGGTGAGCAGCAAAGAGATCAAATGATCATTGCCACTGGTGTGATCCCATAACCACATCCAGGAGAGAAAGCATGGCACAGTAGAGCGGGAAGGTGTGAGATCCAGATCTGGCTTCTAGAGAAAAAGAGAACAACCACAACAATCTTATGGAGATGCAAAGGACATGATGAATATTCTTAAGTATATGGGACTTAAAGCCTAAAAGACACTTTATTCTTGCACTGGCCTAAACTAAGAGAAGGAAAATGCTGACCTCTGGTTCCCACTCGACTGTGGCAGTGCCCCTGCTTCCAGACATGCAGGAATGAATGACACTGGCCTCTCAGAAAATTTCATCTGGGGATTTCACATGGCACTGCTGTCAGGCTCTAACCGCACTGCCCATTATCTCAGTATCAGCTGTGACTGCAGTGAAGCTGCGTGATCCTGAGTCAGTGACAGTTCTTTCACAACTCTTACTGACCCAAGACGTGGCTCAGCACAATCTATACCTCGGTTATGTTAAGCAAACATTTTAACTGGGAAAAGCACTGCTCCATGGTTCCATTCTGCTCCATGTTCAACTAGCACTTCAGGCCATCCTTCTGACCAGTGAAGAAAAGCATCATGAGTGGCCTTGAACGTAAAGGCAGACATAAAGGAAAAGCCTGAACTTGGCATTTCTCATTTCCATTTGACCAACAAGCTGCAGACCACCTCATCTTTGCTCTTACACTTTGAACAATTTTACTCAGTTTCTATGATAAAATGCAAGCAGCTTCAGGGTGTTTCCAGCTCAGTTCATTTTTCTTCTCTTTCTCCTGAACCTAAGAGAGCAGCTGAGGTGTGCACACAGATGCATGAGTTTGAACGATCAGAAGCAAAAATGCTCCTGGCCTGCTACTGCTGTACTGGATCAGGGGATCATAATTACCACCACACAGTCAGTCACATGTGCCTACCATGTATTTTGATTTCTCTTTCCAGTGGCTAACGAAAAAAAAAGATTGCAAAGCTCTGCAAGTAGAAGTACAGTGCTTCAACCCAAGAGCAGATGCTCTGCACTCACTCCAGATGGATCTCTTTGCAAATGCACACTCAGGATGTCTCATCTGACTCCTCACATACGTGGCCACCTCATCAGATGCCTATTTCCTCCAAGCCTGTCTGTATAAACACCAGTATCATGCACAATCATTACCTCCAGTTTAAAAGCGACATCAAGCCATTTTGTGACATCAAATAAATAGATTGGTCTTTCCAGAGTACTTCAAAATCCCTGTTACACTGATCCTCTGAGTGCAGAAGACTATTTGACATTTGACTAACTCCTTCATACAGTAAAGACTTGATACTATGAAAGGAGTGTATTTACAATAGCTTTGTTCTTGCAAATGTCATTCAAGAATCATCAGTAGCACAGCAGCAAAACACCTGGTGCCTGCCACAGCATTCTGTTAACAAGTGGGAAGCAGAGCAACAAGAGATTATTTGATTATATTCTCAGTAACTAGTTTGGTAAAAACTTGCACCAGCCTTTCAAATGAAATTCTCAAATAGAGAGGCACAGAATTTTAGCTATATTGTTCCTATAGCTGGGATGTGAGACTGACAAGTTTAGAAATCTTTAACAATAACTGCAGGAATTTAAAATCCCACCCAGAACACACCCCCATACCTGACAGGTTAATGCATGTGTTTGGTTTGTGTGGAAATGTTTTCATAGCAGGAAGGGGGTACAGGGGTGGCTTCCATGAAAAGCTGCAAGAAGCTGTCCAAGAGAGCAAACACCAGCCAGCTCTGAGATGGACCCACTGCTGTCCCAGGTCAAACCCATCAGTGACAGTGGTAGCATCTCTGGGATGACATTTTCAAGAAGTGAGGAAAAAAAACAACTGACAGCTTCAGCCAGAGAGAAGTGAGAATATGTGAGAGAAACAGTGCTGCAGATGCCAAAGTCAGTGAAGAAGTGGAGGTGCACCAGGAACTGAAGCAGAGATTCCCCTGCAGGCCACAGTGAAGACCATGGTGAGGCAGGCTGACCCCTTGACCCATGGAAGCGTCTGGACTGGCAGGACAGGTGAGCCCATGGGGACCCACACTGGAACAGTCTGTTCCTGACATCTGCCTCCCATGGAAAACATTTGCACTGGAGTGATTCATGAAGAACTGCAGCCTGTGGAAAGGATTCACAACGGAAAAATTTGTGGACAACTGTCTCCTGTGGAAGTGCCACCATGCTGGAGCAGGGAAAGAGTGCGAGGAAGAAGATGCAGAGACAACAGGTGATGAACTGAGCTCAGCCCCCATGTCCTGGCCCCCTTTGCTGATGGGATGCAAGACAGAGAGAAAATTGTGAGTGAAGTTGAGCCTGGGAAGAAGGGAGGGGTGGTAAAAAGGTGTTTTAAGATTTAGTTTTTATTTCTCATTACTCTACTCTGATTTGATAGAGTAGCGTAGGATAGAGTACAGTAGAGTATTGACAGGTAATCCATTTAATTAATTTCCGCAGCTGAGTCTGTTTTTCCCATGATGGTAATTGTTGAGTGATCTCTCCCTGCCCGTATGTTGACCCACAGGCCTTTCATTATATTTTCGGCCCCCTGTTCAGCTGAGGAGAGGAGTGACAGAGTGGCCTTGATGGACACCTGGCATCTAGCCAGGGTCAACCCTCCACAGTGAGGAAAACTTAGTGGTTATTCAGCATGTTTTTGCTTTCCAGAGTCTAGGGATGAGAGAAACATAAGAGAGGAAAGATAAAAGCTTGGTAAGTGTTAAACTTCGTAGAATTTGTAACTTGACCATCCTGTCCGTGTCTCAGTTTTGGGCTGTAGTGGGGACTGCTGCTCCAGAACTGAAGCACGCATCTCCTTAGCCATGGTACTTTACCGCCACAATGCACCTGCTCGGCTCGGCACCTTTCAAGGCAGACGAGCGCTATGTAAGAGCAAACTTGCTAAGGACAAAGCAACAGACCGGAGATGTCTCGCTCACAGAAGGCACTGCGAAGTGGCTTAAAAGTGGCACAGAGGAGTTTGTCATCTGTTGCTGCTCCCTGATTCCCAGTTTGCAAGCAGAATGAGCACCCCTCAATGCTCAACAGCCAGCTGTTACAGACCAACTCAGCCTGGGTGCTCCATCCTCAGAGACACCTCAGAAATCTGCACCTACAAATCAACAGATTTTTAGAACAGCTCCATATGTCATGTCAAATCTCTAATTCTTTTCATCTTTCCTAGTATCTCCACTACTGAGGTTTCCACACACATCATGATCACTGTAACACTTTACACAGCTCCTTTTAGCAAACTGGCTTTGGAGTCACTGCATGGCTTTTGAGCACATTTAAACCTGCAAAGTGAGAACAGCAAAGCACACTATAAATTCTTCATCATCTCTGAAAGGGAGCAGTTCTAGACAACATCCCCTTCAACTCCTAGCTCATAATCATTGAAACATTAAACCAATTACTCACCTTTTGATCCAGACTGTAGGCCAAGATCCACTCCTCCTGCTTGGGGTGGAAGAGCAAGCTCTGGATATAGAAGTTCAAACGGTACTTCTGGTAGGTAGCCCCTTCATCAGAGCTGATGAGGATGCTGCTCTCAATCTCTGGATCACTCAGAAGCATGATCTAAATAGAAAAATGGAGGGAAAAGAGTGTTAATGGAAAGTGAAACTGAACATCATTTAAGAGTGAGGTCATACAGCACTGACTCCTATGAGATGTATTCAGAACATCACTCAAGAGTGTAACAGCCCATAGAATTAGGGTGGGTTTTTAGCCTTTCAGTTTCATTTTATTTTGCAATTCATTTGCTGATTTATTTGGCAATTCCCTTTTTTCATATTATCTGAATAAATTCAGAAAGCCCAGCAAGAATGAAAAATTCTATGTAATAAAGTCAATTTTGGTTGGATATAGGAACATCAGGCAGCCACACCAGGCTTTCCTGGACCCTTTTCTCTCTACCTTTTCTGTCTACCACCTCTCATCCAATGTGGAATCCTCTCTTCAAAAGTAGACAACAGAGCATTCCTGAGATTTGAGGCTCATTATTTGGCAGCTTGCAGTGCTATGAATGAGAGCATCACCTCTCTGGAAACACAGAATGCCTTTCTGGATCAGCTGCTGGCATCTGGGTACAGTCCACATGCAGACGTGCGAACACTGACACAATCTCGTATATCACACTCCCAATTTGTACAGTAAGAGACATTCATTCAGTCAGTGAAAACGTAATTTTCCCCAGGCACAGGAAAGTGTATGACCTCAATTTGTACAGGGAGGAAAACACTTCTGAACCTCTAATTTTAATTAGAAAACTATTACCAATATTTTAAAATGGGTTGATTCTGCATTATCAGATGGCAAACTCTACATTAATGTTATCAAGAAAAACGTGGAAACATTAACACCATCTTATTAACATCTGGAGAAAACGACTTCACATTAAAGCAAATATCAGTACCATAAAATAAAGGCAAACAGTAGGAAATAAATTAGAGCTGTTCTAAACACAGCAGGTTGTTGATACAGCAGCTGAATCAAATATAGAAACTGTCTTTAAGCAGGAAAACAGATCTAGGAATGGCCTTTTTTAGCTCACTGCAGAATGATCAGCTAGCTGAGATCCACTGCAGTTTTGGTTTTTTGTCCATATTGACTTCTCTTACCCAGCTTCATAGAGCTCCAACTTCAAGACTACGATGGGGAAATACATTAATTTTGACAGCAAAAATCAGTTACAAGGAATGGTAAAACCTTTGGTATGCTAGCCCTTCATCAAGCAAAAAATGTCAGTGCTTGTTTAATCTTAAGCACCCCATTAACTCCATGAAGTCACCAAGGGAAAGGGAGTATAATGTAAATGGCTTCTGATCCTGTCCATTAAGAAATGAAAAGCTGAACTAGAAGTGAACTTTTTCCCAGGGTGAAGCCATCTGTATGAATCCAGCTTGATGTCAAAGCACCTTCAACATCCCTCACATACACCACTCACCAGCCCCAAAATCAATCTCCAGCCATTCCCACAGGAAGCCACACCACAAGTCATGAAGAAGTGTACTTGAATTGTGCTCTGGTGCACGGTCTGGGGAACGAGAAACTTTCCCATAGACAATTGACTTCCTGGGAATTAGCCTGAGAAGAGGTCTCCAAGATCTCCACCTAGAAGGAAGCTTTGGTACATTTCTTCTTTCTAATCAGATCAAAATATTGATTTCACTACGCTCCAAACAATAACCATTTCACAACTATTTGAAGATATTTTTTTCTGTCACTTTTGACTTAGACTGTAAACATATTTTATACCCCTGTTCACCTAAAGCATATTGCCTGTGCCAGAGAACTATAACATAGTTGTATAAAAATCACTTGCTTGTATGGAATGGAAGAAGGATGTAAGCCTGCCCATTTAACAAGACAATCCAGACAGATCTTATATCTAACATAAAGGATACTTCAGGAATAGAAATATCTTCCACCTGATGTTATAGAAGATTAGAAAGTTAATAATGCTGTATATTAAAAGGTCACTGCTGGAGTTCTGTCCTCAAATAAGGAGCACAAGACAGCTAACAGTGGCATGGACCTGAAGTGGCACACACACGAAATATCCCCTCTGCCCTTTCACATACAATCTGCAGCACTTCAGTGAATAGCTCAAGAAATGGTCATATTAGACAAGAAAGGCAGTCTTTCCACCAGATGGTTCATAAATCTGACCAATTTGTTCTTCTGAATGCATAACAGTGGTTGCAAGATCAGATAATAAAGCCACCAAGCTAGGAAAGGTGGAAGAACCTAACAGTTATATCTAGAGGTGACGTCACATAAATCGTGCCCTGTGCCTTCACCCAGTTCCCACATCCATTCTCTATCCTTCAAACGGAGAAATGAACACACTCAACATCTTTGCTGTCATCCATCGTCCCAGGAAAAGGCTGATCCTACACAGATAAGGATAGAAAAAACAGGAGGTTCAATCAGAGTGAAAAACAAAAGCCCACCACCGGCCACACAGCTTGGGTTGGCACACAGGCTTATTACATGGAATGCAGAAAAAGAAAAGTGAGCAACTCTGAGCTTTTATTTTTTTATTGTTTCTATTTTTCTCATGGAAGCTATAGGGGAAAGGAACTTTTGGCAGGGGAAATAGCAGGACATTTGTCAAAGGCCTGAAACCACCACTTCTCATTATGGGACCAGGACGAAGGATCTACCCCAGTAGTGATTTAGATTAATCACTTTTCATTAAGAGACAATAAACAAACTCCAGTCAGAATGAGCATTTCTGCCAGCATCCTGTGTTGCCATTTATAATTGCCATAAGGAATAGCAAAGGAGCACCAGAGAGTTGTCAAAAGTAATTTATAGGGGTTTAAGATCTAATCATTTTCTATAATATTAAATTAAATGGCAGCCCTTATTTAAAAGGAAATTACTTTGTGTCTTTCTACATTCTAGATTATTTACATATACAGGCATGTATAAAACATTCTTTTCAGTTGCTTTTTCCTCTAGTTTAAGTGGAGAGGGGAAGGGGAGGCAGGACTGGTTACTGCCAATGGTAAGTCCTTGAAAACATACTTGAGATGAGTTAGTTTATGCTACATACCTTTTCCTGATCTTCAGCGAACAATGAATGGCAAGCACCAGACCAAACAAAACAGGCCGAAAATCAGACTGAA
This sequence comes from Rhagologus leucostigma, assembly GCA_013397725.1. Taxonomy (NCBI): domain Eukaryota; kingdom Metazoa; phylum Chordata; class Aves; order Passeriformes; genus Rhagologus; species Rhagologus leucostigma. The sequence goes on along the minus strand of VZTD01003877.1, from coordinate 3,167,778 downwards.
CTTCAGATAGTTCCTTAGGAATGGATGCAGAGGAAGAGAGCTGTCTGGGACATGGTGCATCTCCTTTAAAGCAGGAACTTTGGGGATGGTGATGACACACACAGAGCTGTTCTGAATGAACTTCAGGTGGGCAGAACACCAGACACCAGTGGGGAAGCACATCGAGAGAAGATGCTATGGAGAGGCCACCTTGCAAGAACATTTACTACAATATATGGACTGAGACCTTCAGTACGTGAGCAGGAAACATACCAAGCTCTGAATACTTCAAGGGGATTTATCCCAGGGAATAAACAGCACAAGCTGCAGGCAGGAAGAACAAGCAGGGGAGATGTCGTACCTATGCCTACCATAATGTATTTGGTACACAAACCACAGCAGTAGTTAAGAGTCACTCAGATTTGTTGGAGGTAGTGTAGAACCCTTAAAGGAGCTCAAATGCAGAAGCAGGGAGGAAGGAAAGTGACATCATATTACAGCCAAATCCACTAAAAATTCATGCCCTCTGATGGGGCTAATGTAATAAAAACTAGGGTAGGGTTTGTAACTAAGAACCTGAGTTTCTGCTAGCCAGATCAAAACTGCAGGTATGTCACTGGGTTAATGCAAACACCTTCCTTGGTATTGCTTTCACATGGGCTATGTGCAGGTGGATGAGTTAAGATGGCGACATATTCCTCTTCCTTTGTGCCAGAGTAGCCAGGCACAAAGACAGCTGTGATGTGGAATACTGAACTGTACAGCAATGAGGCAGCACACTTCTCACAGGCACAATGCTACAACATCCTCTACTGGCATGGAAATACAAGTAGCCTGAGCACAGAGATCACAACAGAAATCTGTTTTGTACACAGCTGAATTAGTTAATAAACCACCACTGGACAAAAAAGAAAAACGCCACATAAATGGCGTTTTTATTAATATTAGCTTTCAATGAATCCTTTTATTTTTCTCAACAAACGTAAATTTTCACTGTAAATTACCAAAGCGCATCTCCCTAAATCAGCACAGACCAGTTTATAGCTGCAATAATCTGTAGCAATAGTACCACTGAGCTACATTAGCAAAGGAGCACCAGAGAGCTGTCAAATGAATAAAGAGGACAGGTTCAAATAAATGTCTTTTGTTCTAAGAAATAGATAGACAGCATTAAACCATTGTGTACTGCCTCCTGATTCTCCTCTTCACTTTGATGCACTTTTCATAAGCAGTCCTTCTCAGAGGTCCCAGTCACATTCACCTATGTAAAAGGCTATTCTAAAAAAACATAAACAAAACAGTTTAAAAAATAAACACAAACAACAAAACACCTACAAATCATGCAAGCCTCCACAGCTACAAAAGAAACCCAATTCCTTAGCAAAGTATTAGAATTTACTCTGTAGCACTGCATTATCCTCTCCTACAACTGAAAAGGCAGTTTTGCGAAAAACACTGCTGCAAAGACAGAAAGTTGAGGTTTCATGTTTACAGAGTCATAGGGATTTCCATATTGAATGCGCTCAGCTTAGAAGTGAAATGGCTTTTTTTGGGTTTTTTTGGCCTCCCACAAGCCCTTCAACTCAGAAACACTTTAGAGCCTTCCTAAAGCCTGGCCACATCTACATCATCAATGAGAAAACAAATCAGATTTTTAAAAAAAATTATTTTTCTCTCTTTTCCGATTTGATTTAAAAACATTTCATGGGTTGTACGGCCCCATGTCTCTTTCCCACAAAGTTTAATAGTAGCTTTAAAAAGCCAGGAAGTTTAAAAAGTCAAAAAGTTTCAACAATTTATGCTGAAATGCCAATGCAAATGAAAGATTTTTTGCTTTGTTTGGATTTTTGATGTCCTTTCCTCCTTTTGAAACTGAGAAATCAAAATCCAGTGACATGTAAAGGCTTAAAGATACAAAAACCATTTTCTTCCTTCAAAACATCAGTCCATCATGAGTTAAATATTAACATTTTGGAACTCTTGTATGGGAAAAGTAATTTTCTACATTGAAGCATTTTAGATTACATGTTTGACCATCCGAAGTTTCTCACTGGCAAATACTTGGTTATTCATTCCCCTCCCATTCTTTCTCTCTCCAACATCATTACAGCAATTACTTGCCCTGCAAGCTAAAGGATGCCCTCAGAGGTCGGAACACAACCCAAACCTCTTAGAACACAGCTACACAGTGTACCTAAAGCCCTTCTCTGCCATTCCCATGGAGGACAGGTGCAACTCATTGCAAAGAAAATCTCATCCTTTTTTTTCCTTCTTTTGTCACTACATGCCATTTCAACTAAAAAACCTCAGTTTAATTAAACCAGCCCAATTTCCTCTGAGACTAAAAAGTGCTGGTACCACAAGTAACTGCCTACTTACCAGCAAAAGTAACACCCATATAAACCAGCTAAGCTAAAGGTGTCTTTGAATGATTTGCACTAGTTTAGAAAGCACGTCTTAACTTTTTACAAACTGTCACAGATGTTCAGAGATGGCTAAATACCTGCTCACTGCCCTGGAGATATACTGACCTCTGCAATAATCAGGGGGAAATGAAAGCAACCTCTGTTTCCTAGGCACTAAGCATATCAGTCAGACAGGAAAAAATGGGACACGTCAGTGATAAAATCCTGTGTATTTACATGCAAGAGAAGAATTGCACTCCATTATTTAGGAATCAACAGCTGTGACAAGAGGGACATCTCCTCTCTGGGAAGCCAAACAAGACATCCATGAAGAGGGCAACAGCTTCCATAGAATTACTTACTTTACTTCCCAAAAGTAAAATGTTCATTGCAAACCCTTGTGTTACAGAGTAGCCCAGATCTGGGACTCCTTCTTCCTTCACAAGGCTTAAAAACTTCCTTAATGTTAAGGATAACCTGTGGCCATCAGCCAAGCAGTAAAGGGGCACTGAGCTTCATGAGAGATAAATTGTCTGGACCTAACCTGTTTCAACTTCTTGTAACTTCACTTCTTATTGCCCAAAATTTAACATTAATGGCAGATTTAATTAATGAATATAGCACCAGATCACCAACTCTCAGAACCATAGTGCTGTAATCTTAAAGGATGAAGTGCACTGCACTCACTTTATAAGGGTTTATGAAGCATGTGTTATAAAAGTACCTCAACCATAAGGCTTTTATACCTTGGCACTCACTTCAATACAATCCCATAAAACCCAAGCAATCTTTAAGTGTTAAAGGTGACTTTCACTACTGTATTTATTATCGGATAATGAAAAATGACTCAGACACCCATAGAAACTCAGCAATGAAATAAGAGTTTCCTGAGACTTTAGCATTGAGCCTGCATTATATGTACCGTGACCAAAGAACCAAATAGCTCTCTCAAGACATTTTAGACACTTCACACTAACCTCCCTCCAGAACTTCCTTCCCATCAGGAATCCTTTGTAATTACAAAACAACCTCTACTCTGCAGAATCACATTGCTTGCCAGTGAACTTTTCAGATGTCAACAGTTATTTCTGTAAGCATTCAAACTCTCTGAAGGACCTCCTCCATAGACTCCTCCAGTTGTGCCAGAGACTGACAGCTCTCTAATCCACCAAACTGGTTTGAGAAGACAGCAACATCATGGGGAACCCATGTGTGGGTTCCCCATCTTTGCAGCACTGGGAGTGAATGATCAGAGCACGTGATGCTGTTCGGGCGACATGAAGGTTCATTGTCTCTGTAGAACATTTTGCCTTTTGTAGAGGGTACATAAAAGAAGAGAACCATTACCAGAAAGAAAGTAATAAGCTGTAAAATGAAAACTTTTCTTTAACATAAAACAGCAGGATTTTTGAAACAAAAGTGGGCATCAGTGGAGTGCATCAAATGAGGACCAGCACTACCGTGTCTTCTCTGAGGAGATGCACATCAGCCCACCATACTTGTTTACAGACTGGTTAATCTTTTCTTGTCTTCTATTGTCTCTCATATCCAATTATACCCAGACTAAAATTACAATTAACTGTTCAGATTTGTATGAAACTGCAAGAGGCTGTTGGCACTGCAGCCATACCTGCCATAAATTGCCGTACCAAAACAAAATACTTCACAGAATTCCAAGCTCACACAATCCCTTCCCTATGGAGAGGGCACTCCATTTTAATCACCACCTCCAGCACCTGTGCAAGAGCACAGATGCACCATGCAAGAGGCCCTGAGGATCAAGAGCAAATTAAGGTTAAATTGCATATAAAGCAAGAGCTCTTCAAGGAAAACCACTCTGGCATCCTCACTGGCAGGTGGAAAATGAAAACATATCATGGCTGTAAGACTTAGACAAAAATTGGAGCTGGGAAAAAAACCACAGATACTCTAAGGCTGCCATCCGAACCTGCCCACGATGCCAAATCCCAGGCTGGATCCAATTTGCATGCACAGGAGTGGAATAAGACATCGTAATAGACCCAACAAAGCAGAACATCTTATCTTTGTTTTGCTGCTGAGCAGGTCAGAACAACACGACTCCCCTCTTTCTCTCCTCTTTTTGGCACTGGACACATGTACTTTTCACTTTTAATTAGAAGGCACAGCAAGCATTTGCTTGTTAAATTTCAGGTGCCAGTGGGGATGGAAGCCATCCAAAAAGCATGTGTTTGACCTGGCAAAGAATGAGTGACTGGCAACAGCCACATGCTTGGTTGTAAAACCTTTTCATTGTCACAGCAAGGCAGCCTTTATCCAAGGTTACTCCAGCCCATTATATTCTTGTTAGAGCCACACATTCTCCAGCTCCCCACAGATCATGGGAGCAAAGTCCTCTGCCACAGTATTCCCACCTTCCTGAGGCCACTTTGGTGCTGTTCGGCTAATTTGCCAAAGGCTTTTCTGTGTCACAGCATGTTCATGCAGAGTTCTCCTCCACAAACTGCCAAATGGGTTACAAGCATCACCACTGGTTTTGTACGTCTGGTTTGACCAGCACTTCGATGAATGGGCCTGGACCAGAAGTAGAAGAAACCTCAACTGGTGACCTCAGGCACCAACCAGTGTTTCCACAAAAATACAGTGCCTCCGATCTATATTTTATTGCTCTGGAGTCTGGTATTTCTGCATAGCACAGTTCTGCATGATGCCTTTTTACTCTTCTCGACTTTACACAGAAAAGCCCTGGTTGTTACAACATCTGACACACTGTTTTGTGGTCACCAGCTTTTTTCTAGTGACAAGGAACAGCTCTGATCCCAAACTGTGTTCACAGAAAGAGAAAAGCAGCATTCACTGTTATAATTATATGTTATTTGAGTAAATGCATGGTTGTGCTATTCTCCATAGAACTACAAAGTAATTTTCACCATTATGGTAAGTTACCGTGTAAGCAGAAATAGTTACAGAAAATAATGTTATCAGTAAGGAGAGGCTGTGTGCACCACAGCTGCTGGAACTGAGAACACCATTTATATAAAAACACTCCTCTGATTATAGGTCTCACTTGGGAGAACACTTTACATGTGGGTATAAGTTTACCCACAGTAGTTGCCCCATTACAGAAAACAAAAAGATGTGCATGGATAGTTACTCATGGGGGTAAACTTTTGCAGCCTGTATTCAGCAGTCTATTTCATTTGAGGACACCAGAGTGTTTCACGACTCCATAGAAAAATAAAAATCGTGTTATGTATCTCCCTTGAGGCCATTAAATCTGAATACAATTTTAAATGCATCATTGCTTCTCCTTTGCTTACCCACTTCATTTTTCTGCTTTTTTAGTCAGATTGTAGAGTGAACATAGACAACAGTCAGCTTTATCACTGTTCACATCCAGATGCTCGTGATCTATCTCAATTTACTTACCTGGCATCTATTACTCATGCCCCTCCCTGTCCCTAATGTACTTCTCTTCCTAACATCCTCTCACTGGAGGAAGTTTAGATGATAGGAGAAGTTCTATCTGTTTTCTGGATGCAAGGCTGAGACCCCTAAAAATTAAAGGTTAAAGTTACAAAACATGATGGCACCGCAGTGCTCTGCATGGTAGCACTCAGCTCTAGGCTATCCACTGAGGTTGCAAGCCCTGCATGCTAACTCTAGTGCCAGAGATTCAGGTGCCAGATATGGGAAGGTTCCGGACCTAGGAACAGGATTCACAACTAGCAGCCCACCGGCTTTGACATTTTCCATTACATTCAACAATGAGCTCCCAATGAAACAGTCCTTGCAGGTTTACGGTGGTAGTCTTGTGTGCAATTACACACTGAGCAGGTGAGCGACTGCCCCAGTGACTGAACCACAGCTGCTACATCCTATTCCAACAGGGTCACTGGTACTTCACAGCCTGTGGAAAATCATGTACTTCCCTTTCCATATCCCTCCATGCACACATATGAGCTCTGGTCACTGCAGTGTCCTGAAGAACCACGGTAAGAGGAAACAGAATTGGAAGAGGGGATAAGGGTTTTATCTCCAACACAACCCTGACACTTTGGTTTTAGAATCTATTGGGAAATGTCAGAAAATTGCCAAGCTTACTCCATCTTTCCACCCATTTCCAGGTCTTGAGCACTGCATTCCTTGCATGCATTCCATTGCCTCTCACATCTCTGAGCACAGCTGCTTCAGGAGTTTTGTTGCTTTCTTGCAGACATGTTTAAGGATTATGTTGGTCTCCCATGGGAAGGTTCCAAGGGAGACAAAAGACGTCAGATGAACTTTTTTTGTCAGCAACAGAGAATTAAAATATTACAGGGCCCACTGTAAAAGGCAGCACCAATCTCTCGTCAGAGACAGGACTGGTCTAAGTGTTGATTCCCTAGATTTATAAGAAAACTACAGCTTGAGTTTTCCCTAACTGCATGTGTCCACCACTTAGAAAACCCGTGTCATTACTTTTGGTGTCCAGCAACATCTGTCTGTATACAATGAAAAAAGGCATCTTAGAATCAAGAGGGTGAAGGGCAATGAACTCCCACTAATGTAAAAAGAAGCCTCAAACACTCTACGACATACTGAAATACCTCTCTAAGATCTAGCCCAGCCAAGCTCCATGCTGAAGAAAACTGATTCTAACACAGTCACAGAAGTGTTTCCAGGTTTCCCAGTGCTGCTTGGGATAAAATATTTTGCAGAGAATTGATCACACCAGAGCTGACATTAGAGTTACACTGCAAGAGGCAGATGTGCGTATGCGGCAGAAACTGAGACTGCGGCCAGCACGCGCCCTGCAGTCTCTGCTAATCTAGGCTGTTAAAATGAGAATTCACTCAGTAATGCTGAGCTTCTCTATTCCTCACTTTGTAAAAGAATGAAATAAAAAGATATTTTGGCACTTATTATTGCATTTAGGATTGGCAGGGGGTGGGGGGAGGATTTTCCTCAAAGAGAAATAAATAAGTCTTGGTGAACCAGCTCTTATCACTAAAGATCAAGGTCAGATTATTATATGGTCTTCAAAAGGACCCACCTGCCCCTTTTCCAAGAGCTGCTCTCCATCCATTCTATTATTTTCCCTTCTTTTTAATAACAGGACATAGTGAGTCACTATTATTGATTGATTACCCTGCTGTCTGTGAAGCACCATGCCCCTCCTCGTTAATTCGAAACTACCTCATTTTTCATACTTCATAAATTAATATATTATTGGAGCTGCAGCAGTAAATGAGATGGCCATGTTTCAGAGAGTGGTAAGGAGGATGGAGAAAGGAAAAAAGTTTCATAAAACTGCCCTATATCAGGACCTGCAGCTGTGTTCACCCTGCTGACAGGCCATGTGGTTAATATAGGCAGCCCTGTACAAGGTGATGCCTCCTGACAGACCCTCTCTTCCCTCTAACCAAGGCAAGGCACTCTGAAAGCTCACACAGCTCCACTCTGCCCACTTCATAAAAGCAATGCTTATGGTATACGACAAAACTGCAGCTTCATTTTAGTTGATATCATAACTCCTGATCTGTCCTTTAACACTCACTGGCTAAATTGGAGCATACTACCTGTTTTTCTGATAGCCAGCTCTGGGAAGTCTACATCTGAATGTGAGTGGGACCTCTTCAGTTTTACCCTATTTCTTGTCTTTACGACCTTGTAACATCCCTAAGTCCCCACAGGGCCCTGACTGTAGCAATACAAGGTGAAGCAGGCAGAGAGTGCAACAGGAGAGAGGGACTGAATTTTAGGAAGCCAGACAAAGCAGCCCTGTCAATAGACACGCACCAGTATCCTGCCAAGCTTATCACTCTTATCCGGTAACTGCCCTTTTGCTCCAAAAATTGTTTGCAATTTGGCATGTGGAGGTATAAAGATGCAAAATACAGACACATAAAGGTACACAAAGACAACCCTAACTCAAGTTTTGTAATATATGAACTTTTCTTGCTTCATGAACACTGAAAGGATGGCTTATAGTGTAAATGGCTACTTCTTTTTTACCTCTGTTCCAATCCTCTTCCCTTCAGCCCCATTAAATAATGCCATATGGGAGTATTTTGTTAATTATCTCAATTGAATTTATTTTTAGAAACAGCTGATGAGTAGTGGGTGTGGTTCAGTGGGTTTGGTTTTTTGGGGTTTTTTTCTGTTTGCTTTTAAATGTATCTGCTTCTTCAGAGAACTAACTGATAAAACACCAGGAATCCCCAGTCTTCACATTCATGAATTCCGAGGGACAGCCTTCCCTGGAGAACAATCACACTGCCCCTGTGTAAGAAAGGGGAAGACTTCCATTGGGGGTCTCTCATAAGTTTGGGTCCCTGTTCTGTGTTGTCTGTGCTGAAAAATGGTCATCTCCCAGACCACACATGTTGCATGACCTCTGTTTTTCTCTATGATTTATGTGAAGCCAGAAATGGTAAAGTTAAAACCTGCAAGCAAACAGACAGTAGTTTGTTCTTACTCTAGGGACAGGAGCCTACAGGTCGGGTCAGGTTCCAGTGGGGTATCTGGCATGCCAGGCCCCATAGTCCCTGACTGCAGGAGGGCAGAAAACTCTCACAGGAGCATCTTGACTACGAAGATTCACAAGGAGGCACAATCCCCAAATATATTAGTAATAATAATTAAAAAAAAAAACTAATAAAAAACCCCATACAAAAAAGATACAACAGAAAAAAAAACCAAACAACTAAAACACCAACCTGGGCACACTGAAAAAGATTTAAGAGTATTTATGCCTGTATATCTTAATGTTTTCCATTAATAGATCTTGAACCATATTCAAAACACTAACAAACCCAGTCATCCAGCATCATGAAACTATGTATCTTACATAGGAAAGGTCAGAGAAACCTATTCTGAGAATGTGACTTTGCTGAATTCAAAATAGAAAACATAAAACCCTTCAAAACAAGAAATTCCTAAAGTCCTCTTCTCGAAGTATTGCAAAACGTCTGTAACTCAGGATTTCTTTCACACAGTTTCAGGTCAGAGTTCTGCAAACATTTATAAAAATGATCTCTTTTCTCAGGTGCCAAATTCAAGCTGAATTGGACAAGCAGAGAGAATCCCACCTACAACAGATCACAAGACTGCACCTTGTAGATAAAACACATCATATCACGCATCCTCTCACTCTTCCATAGATGTTGTGGGTGACCTTGAGGGAATCATCTTTGCAACACCAGTAAGTGAAGAAAAATATTACTTCTTCATTCACATTTTATTCCTCCATTTAAATTTTCAGTTCTGGAAACTGAGTCTGACTGTCCCTGAAGTGTATTTATGAGATGGATACACTGAGACGTTACCCTGATCGCAGTCACATTGGTACAGTCCACTGGTATAACCAGAGCAGGCAAATCTGAGCTCAGCTAAGCCAGGCACTGTGTTTCACAGCTTTCCTTTCTGCCCACATCAACTCTGGACTGGGTAGCACGGATTTTAGAGCTCTGAGAAACACAGGAACATCATACACAGCTCAGTGGGTCCAGAGAAGGGGGATACACAGAGACTTTTACAGCTCCATTTGCAGCTCAGGTAATTTAGTCCCTGTTAATGGCAGCTGCAAAACCAAGGGCTATTTAATGACTGTATTCCATTAGGCTAAAGGGAAAGATTAGGGATAAAAGACAGTAGAAACAACTTGTTCCATCACTCCTGCCCTGTGGCTCTAACTCAGCCCCATCACCTTTGAGTTACAAATACGTTCTTGAGATCACAACAGCAAGTGCCAGTTTGCAGCACAAACCCTTGATCACAGTGTCAGCACAATGAGGAAAAAGGGTCCAAGGAAACCTTCCATCTTCCTAAAGCCCAAATGGCTTTAGGATACTCCAGAGCTCAGTTCCTCACCAATAGCTTGGGATGCAGTCTTAGGAAAAAGCAGCAGATGATTAATGGGAGCTGTGGCTAAGCATGGCAGCTCAGTTCAGGTTGGGTTAGCAAGCATCAGGTACATGCTGGAATCTCTGCCTCATCAACTTATCACATGTTTGATGAGTAAGGAGAAAACAAAATGCTATAGAATTCCCTTTGGGAGCATGTGAAATGAAGGCAAAACTAAAATAAGTTTGAGCCATGGTTCTGCCCTGAGGCTCCAATCACAGCTGAGGAATTCCCTTTGGAGATATAGAAGGCCAGGACAGGTTTTGCTCTCAGTTACTCTCCAAACAAGCAAGAAGAAATAAAGAGGAGGTCAAAGTGACCTGTGCTCATTTTGGGATCTCCCATTTCTGTAAAGGGCGGTGTCACTCCCAATATTCTAGCTAGTCACCAGTCAGGTAGATGCATTCCTCTGCAATTACAGTATTACAGACAATTAATTTCTTACTTCATTAACCTGAACAGCAACACAGCATTGCTCTCTGCCAGCTCATAAACAGTTGCTGCACTTCACCCCCAAGAAACTGCACAGAAACAAACAAATCTAATTAGATTTATCTTTCAGAAATTCTTACTCTCTAAATACCTCTAAACATTTCTCCTTCTGATGGGCCAAGTTCAGAGGCATGATGAGGTATGAGAGGCGCAGCATGACTTTGGATTTTACAGCTGCAGTGCTTTGTACTGCCCCTCCATTTTGAGTCTGTGACAACTAAGAAAATAGTATGAAAAAACATTTTCCCAAAACTCTTTGAGCACCATAACTTTATTTGTGCTTTGTTCTGTTTGCAGCTATTCAAATCGTTCAGCTGGAAGGTGTACCTTTAAATAAAACCTAGAATGCCTCAGTTCTGATTTAAGGGAAAAATGGAGAGAGCCCTCATTTCATTCACTGCACCTGGGTGATGTCTCTGTTCAGACAGTCAGCATAAAAGGCTACAGACCTTTTAATTCTTCAAGTCATCACCTGCAACAATGATTGTAATAGCTCAGGGGAAAAGCTAAAAACAACTGCAGCCAACTGAATGGCAAAGCAAATTCATGAAGAAAGGTATTTCTAAGACATCAGAACTGTCACCTCAAATCTTAAATGCAATCAGGACCTCCAGTTTATCCACACCTTATCTGAGCAATGCTCTGTACAGGAAAGTGGGTTTGGGGTTGGTTTGTCAGAGTTGTTATTCTCTTCCTTTTTCCTCTCTTTCTTTTAAATTCTTTTTAACTCCATCATCTCCACCTCCACAGTATTCCCAAGGGTAGAGATAAAAGTTTTGTAGAGAGAACTGGGTTTTCAACTAAACAACATCTTCACCAAGAATAAGCACTCTTCACAGAATATTTTATGGGAAAATGTAATGCCTAAAACCTGTGGTTCAACAATTCCTTGAGATTCAAAGTGGCACCTCTGTGCCTGAAAGAAGCAGTGCTTCAGATATATGAGACTTCAATTCTCATCTTCTTTCTGCACCCTTTGGAAGGGCTTTACATCCCTCTGAGGCATCAGTTCTAAAATGAACCCTGTTATTGACAACGAAGAAGAAAGCAAGTGTTCTCACAATAGGGCATCTCACCCAGCAGACCAACTCATGCTAGAAAATAGGGGATCACAGCACTTCTGCTCCAAGCAGTTACATTTTGAAGTGCAGCCAGTTAAGCAAAGAATCACAAGCCTAATTTTTTTGCGAAAATTATTCCATTTTCTAACAGAATTTTTTCAGCAACCATAAAGAAAAAAGAGAATTGAGATAAAAAGAAAGTGGAAATTTAAAAAGTCAAGAGAAATGTTCATATTAAAACAGAAGAGACTTTTTCCCTTAGTGTTTTGGAAGAAATAAACAATTCTAATTCCCAGACCGCTGTGAAAATCTGCCTCTAGTAAAATGTAACTAACGCCCAAAATACAGCATTAAATTAAAGGTCAGCAGGGAACCGAGATCTCTGCCCAGCAGAGAGTAAGCAGCTTTTTGTCATATCCCCAAAGACAGACAACAGGCTACAGGGTAGAAAAGCCAAAGCTAAGCATTTTGCTAATTTCAGCTTTTCAGAGCACTCAAACATCTGCTGTTAAATACCATTCATCTGCAAGGAAGGGGTGCTGCTAAACAAATATTAAAATTTCTCCATTCTGAAGTTCACCAGAATCACCTGCTTGTTGCAACCTATTTAGCAAGTGGACAAAGCAGATTCTTCACATGTGGTCTTTCTGTCAGGCCAACAACTGGGTGGGCAGATGCACTGAAGGGGAAGATGTGCCCTGGAATACACTCTGCCTATTAGAGCATCTTCATGAGTTTGGAAGTGTCAACACTACAGGTGCTTGGCTTCTAACCAGAGCTCAAAACAGGAACTCTCAAGAAAGCCAGTCCCCAGGACTTCAGAGCTGTCTGACTGCTAGGGGCGATGATCACCTGGAATTTCATAGCATTAAGGAGAGCTCAATGCAGAGTTTTCTGATCCAAACACAAGTGCCTATTGTGCAAATGAAAGGAGAAACAGCCCCACCAGCTGCAGGAGAGCAGATCCAAGTCTGGCAGTTTCAACTCCCAGCAGTAGAGGCTTTCCATACACTTGCAAAGCGTTGTGAAACCCTGAACTTGTTAGTTCTTAGGGGAAGGGAATTAGCAGTATGACAGCTCCACGGGAAGATGAAGTAGTCCCGGCTCACGGCAGGGAGTGTTTTGACTACGATGCAGCCAGAGTCTGCAGATTCAGTCGGCTGCAGAATTCTTGGCAGTTCCCTTATGTCAGCACCCAGAGTGGTCTCAGATTACCAAGGTGGCCCTGACCACTATAAATGATACCTCAGAGGCAGGAGGAGTGATAGCTGGGAAGAAAAATTCCCAGCAACTTCCTTGGGTATGTGCGTGTTGTTATACTGATTTAATCATAACCGCAAATGTCATATTGCACAAGGGTAAAGTGCATTTTCCCAATACCTTCTGTGATTTCTAGGAAATGGACACCCCCGACCCGGCTCCAAGAGCAGCCATCAGCAGGTTGGGTAGCACCCGGGAGCAGGCAGGAGCTCTGGGATCCAGCTCTGCACCACAGCCAAAGACACCTCCACTCAGTCTTTGCTCTGCGCCTTGGTTATCTCTGTGCATGAGGAAGGTGGATGTCACCCAGCGGCAACATGTAAAAGCCAGGAACAGCTACAGACTAAATCTGACCTCCAAGAAGCACTGGTTGCCAAAAAAATTAAAATATTCCCACCAAAGTTTTCAAAAAAAGAAATCAGAAACGAAAGGCTTTTCTTTTAAAAGAAGAAAGCGAAATGCCAGCTTTTAAATCCCCCTGCCTCATAATTGAGCCCAGGGTTATACCAAAATTCAGGTAAATTATGTTTATATAACTGGCATTTGGCTGAACGCATAATTCCTATTTAACAGCTGAAAAGAGGCATTTTGGGTCTTCAAAGAAATCTGACAGGTAATTCCCACTGTAGTTCTGCAGGGTAGCTGAGAAGTAATTATCCTTCTCACTAGTAAATCAATTAGGAATGAATGTATAGAAAGCTTTTCTCCTCCTCCAAGTAAGCGCTAATCCTCTAAGCACTAATGAGTAGACAGGGCCAGCAACAACGTGCAAACCCGTCAGAAATCGACAGGAGCTGCGAGGCATGCAGGCTCCAGTCAGTGCCTGGGAGTGAGTGCCTCAGGGGGAAACACCTTGCCTGGAAAGGTCTGCATGGTTCATGTGAGCACACAGGCTCTGTGCATGTGTCTTGCTGTTGTTACTCCCTCCCCACTTACTGCCTCAAGCAAAGACCTCTTTTGCAGCTCACAAAAGATCACTGCATTGCGTTCAACAAGGCAGCACTTCTGCTGCTGAAGGTGAAACACAAGGAAGGTGGGCCTTTTTTTGCTGGATGCAACTGATTCACCTATCGCTTTGTGATTCAATATTGGCAGTTGTCCTCAGGAGCTCAGCAAAAACATTCTGCCTAACTCCCCATGCCACGGGAACAATATTCACCCAGAGAGACAGAGAGAAGACTACAACCCAAGTGCATTTTTTGCAGTGCATAACCTCAAGAATCGGTAAGAGGAGTGGGTGGACAATAAACCCAAACCTGAATTTGACAAATTTCAGATGCTCCAGTCCAGTGACACCTTGTTCAGACATTTCTCAAGTGCTACATGAATGTCTGGAATTGCTTTGATGGTTAACAAAGCAGAGTTCAAACAGACCAGCTGTTTAAGCATGCACAGTAACAGTGCTCATGTATTTAGCAGAGGTAGAAAGAATGGAAGCAAGTTGTTCCCACAGCAGCCAGCACTGAAGCTGGTTTCCTATGGGTTTTCCTTACACCTTGTCTCTACATTTCATAAGATTTTTCAGAAGGGATGAGAAGGGCACAAATAGGTCCAGAAGTCATTTCCTTAAGGCAGAAAACCAAAAAATTTCTTTTAAATTTCGAATCTCAAATAAGTAAACAGCAGGTAAAGATAGGCCTACATAGGCCTATGATGACATGTAGGTGGTTTTAA
>VZTD01003877.1:3056337-3153015 GCA_013397725.1 Rhagologus leucostigma | reverse complement strand
AAAAAAAAAAAAAAAGAGGACTGCTAATCTGTAAAGCTCAGTAGCCTGAGAAATTGCTAGAAGATAATAATATATCCTCGTACTCTGATTTGTGCGGGAGTCTTTACACCAGTGACGTAGGATTTGTAACTGAGCATACTGACAGTGCTTTTGGGTGGGAAGAGTTGCTTTGGAAACAGAATGAAGAAGAATTAACTCTTCAGTGCCCCCCATACAGGATATAGGAGGAGTGTGAAGGCCAGGAAAACTCACTACAAAACATCCTAATCTGTTTTGCTCAGAAAAAAAAAAAAAGTGAGGGGAAAAAAAAGTCAAGGTAGTTGTTACAATAGTTCAGCTTCTGCATCAGGAAAAATATAAGCTGAACTCTGGCCACTGCATTCTTCCTCTTCCCTGTACATCCAAACACGCATAGTAACCAGTAACCATATCTGCCTTATGGCTGCATACACTGAAATAAACATCAGTCCCAAAACATCTGTAGACTGACCAGTGATGGAAAACACTACAGTAATAATAAGAACAGTACAAGTAGCGAGTTACTAGTTTGGAAATCTTTTGATGGAGGCAGTGTATGGACAGTTTAGATGTGATCAAGCCAAATATGTTGCACTGGGCCTCTACACTGTCCAAACACAACTTCACTGTCAGCAATTAGCTTCATGCTGCAGCCCTCCCACACTGATTTCTGTGGGTAGCTGAAAGCATCTTTGTCCCACTGCCTCCCCTGCATCAACACAGGCAGTAATTTTAAACCAAAAAGGCACTGAGGAGTAGCTCCTGGGCTGTGCTATGCGAAGCAGCTGCAGCCCTAATTGCACCACGTGGGAAGAGTGAGCAGGGGCTTGGAAAGCTGTGACCTCATCTTCTCTCCTACACAACCAAATCAAATTGTAGGGCTTCCACCCACTCTCACAGGCATATTCTGCTTTCAGCCCCCTTACATGATGCAACCAAAGAAAATGTCATTTACATCTTTACCTCCAAATGTGGGGAAAAAGAGTCAAACGCAGAAATAAATGCCTTTTACTCAGTATTTCTAATAATAAGGAGACACAAGGCAGGGAGATGTGTAATAGCCAAAGCCAGTGTAAGCAAGAAACCCAGAAATATTTGTGTGAGTTCTTTATAAAGTTGTAACAATCAGAAGCAAATAAAAGCAACCTTTTTATTTCTCTAGCACATTCAGCAGGGAATTAAGCACTTCATGGCCATCACAAATAAAACAGGATCAGTTCTATGGGATTCCATGGAATTGCACCAGTGCAACTTAGACAGCAAATTCAAGCTCTAGTGAATTACCAACAGATTTCACTTTAGGATCATAATTCCTCTCAGAATGCTGTAATTTTGTTTCTATAGCTACCAGTTCGATGGCTCTCCCTTACCTTCTTCTTGTTAGTGGGACTGACATACAGGTAGCTTAGCACAGTCTTCAGGCCCACTTTGTCATTTAGCTTTTCATAGGTAGTGCCATAGTCTGTTGACCTGGAGAAAAGAGGAGACAAAAAGAGTTTATGTGGTTATTAGAGCTCAGGGGAAGGGAATGACTGTGTGAACAAATGCTCAAAGTTACAGCTTGAGCATTATTATGCGTAAAACACAAGATTTTGTGTTTCATTCAGGGGGGCCAGCAGAAAAGAGAAGAAAACTTGAGTCCTTTGGGGCAGGGTCAGTGTCTGCATTCATTGATGCTATGCATCTGGGGAGCTGTGCTGCACCCATGAAGGTGGACTTTGGGGGCAGGCTCTGCCCTCCTGTGCCAGTGTGGGATTGCAAATGATTACTACACATAAGAAGACTCTGATATCAGCAGCACTCTTAGCATAAATTCTCTTTTCAGACAAATCCAACATAAGAATCCAAATTAAACCCATCTACAATAGTTTTATTTAGGTAGGCTGATTTTTGACTTGAAGATGGGGATCCAAATGCGGCTCAGAATTGTAACAGCTGAACTCATGTCTAGATAAAAATGTGCCTAAACTGGCATCTTGAGTCCTCAGTCACCCCCATCATACTTTGTGCCAGGAATTTAATTTTTCTGTGTTACAGAGACAGATTCAGACCCCTACACTAGCAAATCCCACCCAGAGGAGCAGATGATCTGGGGGTGGTATTACCCATTCGTGACTGGGGAAAAGGGCTGCATCGTCACAGAGGGTTTTCTGTAGTGTCCTCCTCCTCATTTGTGGGCATGTTTGAAACCTCACTTCGCCCTGCTTGTTTCTCCACTGTTTTCATACTTTGTTTTCCTAACAAACAAGATTTTTCCTACCAGAACAACCCAACAGCTACATCGTGCAGGATCCCACCCCTGAAGAGTGCTCAACACCAGCTTACTTTAGGACGGAGAGGTGTCAGACCCTGCCTGAAAAGCCCCCCCACCCCATGCAAACACTGGGGAGGGCCTGGCTCCCAACCCTATAGCATCTGTCATAAGGACAGAGCAAATAAAACCCTGTGCAGATGGACAAGGCCCTCACAAAAAGCCTACCTAGACATACCTACAATTTTATTAGGATGAGAATCCATGGCCCTTGCCCTCCTCTCTAATCACACTTTTTACTGGACAGATGATCAGAGAACACGCAGCAATTCACTGCCTTTCCCAGTAACTAGCTCCAGTAATTTGGTTTCCTAAGTTCAACAAGCCTCTAGCATTCACAGTTTTATGGTTCTGCCTGAGACAAATCCTCTGCTCCTTGCCTGTCTGGCAGAGAAATGGTCCAAGCCACTTCTGGCATCACAATGAACAGTGCAACTCACGTGGCTACAGAAACTGAGCAATGCCAGAGCCTGCACCCAGCTCTGCTGCTTTCCTTGCTGCTAGCAGAGTCCAGAGTGACACCAAAAGGGCTAAGCCACAAAACCAGCCAGCTGGTTTCAGGCTTCTAAGCAGCAGGAATCATGAAGTAAAAGGCTTGCTTTGTCACTGATGTGGCTCCAACACATTTCCTTCAGTGCATCCTTCAAGGACAATTCCTAAATACTTTGTAAAGTCCTTCTTTCATCAAATGGGTTGAACCAACATTTCTCCTTTGAACAGTCAGCAGTCAGGGTGCTCCAAGCCTTAAACAACTTCATTGTGTTTTGGTTAACTTTTTAATACAAAAATAGAGCTAATACTAGCTCCATTTGACTTACCACTCTTCTGTACTAATGCATAGTAGTATCATCCGCTGGGCTTCACACAGATACCCCAAAGAATATGACAATAATGTACTGTATTTTCATAGAATTTTTCCCATCCCAAGTATCTGAAGCTCTTGTCTTGGTATTGGTATCAATACCAAACAAAAAAAAAGAAGAAAAAATAATAGCAGCTTTCCCTCTCCAGCCAATCTTGAAACTGAAGCAGCTTTAATAATGAAACTGAATAATCCAGGACAATTAATTCCAGTACACAAGGCCTCCTATAAATGCAAATTCAACAGGTCAGGAATCCTCAAGCAACACTGAGCTCTAAGCAGAGGATAACAGAGAGAGGGCAAGCAGAGGTACTTCCTTGATCTTACCCTTCCAACAGCACTGCAGCTACGAACAAGCCACTTTTGTGACTACACATGTACCAATCAGCATTAAAAGAGAATACAAATAACAGTTTAATATTCTGACAGAGCTACTTTGGGTTTGTTCTCTAAGTAATTTTAAGATCTCCCAAAATGCTTGCACTTCTAAAGATGCAGGCTGGATGCCCTAATGACTCTTCCTCATTAAACAATTATCATTCATTGCATTTGCCCTTTCAAAGGATAGCTAGAAAGGAAGTAGGATCATTATTTCGTTAGCTTCTCTGAGGCTTTCTTTGTTATCATGACAGTCACCACTGGCTTCACAGAAACATCTCAAAGGATATCACAATAATATACTGTATTTGCATAGCACTTTTTCTAGCCAAAAATCCAAACCTTTTGTCTCGTGCTAGTCCATTCAAACTAACAAAGTCCCAAAAGCCGTACTGGGAAATACTATCTCTATTATAGAGATGAAGAAGCTGAAAGCTTGCATAGCTAATGATTCATTTTTTCAAAAGCAAGCATTTCAGATTCTGCATCATGTAGTGTAGGACTCAACTCTACCACCAAATTGCCTAACTTGAAAACAAGCATTTAAAAAAAAAAAAAAAAAAAAGTTGGCTGCTAATTTTAGCTACCCAAGCCTGAACATTTAAAGAGATGTGATCCACAGGTGGAACAGAAAAGTTTTGAGTCAACTTTTAATCTTAACTTGTAAAAATCTCCTTTACTAATTATACTAATTATGTCTAATTCCAAATTAACTAGCCCATACCTCCTTACAATTGTTTGACACTACAAGCAGACTGGATACCATATTCTCTCCCATTCCTCTGGTTACAATATGATCCCCTTCAAAGCACATTACTAAAACAGCGGAGGGAAAGAAATGTTGTAACTACATCAAAATGACAAAAGACTCAGTGATATAAAAGGCGGTTGCCATGAGTCACACCCCAAATGCCTGCCTTAACTTTGTTTGGGCCTTTTATGGCAAACTGATCCTGCCTACCTGGTTCTCCTCTGGGTTGCTCCATTGAAGCCATCCCTGAAATCTCATCATCTTGGAAGGTTGTTACTGTCTTCAGTCTCAAGCTGATATTTGCATATGGCTTCTAACCACACACACGTGTATACATAAAAGTGTTTTTAACAATGCTTTCATAAAATGCACCTCAATACACTGCTGGTAGCACAGAAACTCTTACAGTGCAGGACTAGGAATGTTACACTGATTCTTCCCCTGCACTCAGCACTGGTGAGGCCACACCTTCAGTGCTGTGTCCAGTTCTGGGCCCCTCACTACAAGAAAGTCATTGAGGTGCTGGAACAAGTCCAGAGAAGGGCAACAGAGCTGGGAAGGGTCTGGACTACAAGTCCTGTGAGGAGTGGCTGAGGGAGCTGGGGTTATTCAGCATGGAGGAAAGGAGGCTCGGGGGCGACCTTATCACTCTCTACAACTTCCTGAAAGGAGGGGGTACTGAGCTGGGGGTCAGCCTCTTCTCCCAGGTAAGAAATGACAGGACAAGAGGACATGGCCTTAAACTGTGTCATGGGAGATTCAGGCTGGACATCAGGAGGAATTTCTTCACAAAAAGGCTGATTATACACTGGAACAGACTGCCTGGGGGGATGTTGGAGTCACCATCCCTGGAGGTGTCCAAAAAGAGACTGGACGTGGCAATCAGTGTCATGGTGTAGTTGACATGGTGGTGTTGGGTCACAGGTTGGACTCGATGATCTCAAAGGTCTGTTCCAACCTAATTGATTCTGTGATGTGGAATGGACTCTGGCCATATATAACAATCCCGTAAAAACTCAGTCCATGCGTTTTGTCCCACATGTCTGGAATAATATGGGTTTGGCCCTGTTTCTGATGGTGACCTCGAGGGTCTAGGCTGCATCAGACTTTTGCTCCTCACCAAATTCTGCATATTGCATTTGGAAAAGCAAGGTTTGTAATGTAGTGCTTTATTGGGATACTGCAAATTTTCCCATAATTATACTCTGTTTCAAACAGTTGCGAAAAAAAAAACATCTGCTTGACTCCATTGCCCTCCCACGACAGGCTGTGATGTGTTTAAACCATTGCAACACCCCAGTCTGGCAGAGCAAGGTGCAAGGGATACACCCAGGCAGAGAAGCTTCTCTGTACAAAACCTGGTCATAACTCAGTGCACCACAAGCTAACAAAATCCATCTTGTTCCTCTAAATCTGAGCCTGAGCTTCTCTGTGAATCCAGCAAACCGGCCTGAGCCAGCAGACTTCATATTGTGATAAGACTTGCTCAGTCACAGAGATATGAAGTAGAGGTGTGGAGAGGCAGAAAGAATGCCATGTGAATAGCTTTTAGAGGAGTTCTCCTCTGTGACACTTTCCATCTCAGGGCTCTGTCAGACAGAGAAAGGCAGGTTTGTTTGTTTGAAGTCTCATCTATTCAGCTATGGAGATAGGCTATAAAACATGTATCAGTCACTCAGGAGAAAAAGTGCTGCAAATGCTGGCACTGAATAACTGGGATGAAAAACTCAACCTCCTCCACCAACCCTCCTGTCAGGGGGTTTCTCCTCTGTGCCTGTGACTCTCTCTCTCTGTGGAGAAGAACTCATCATGCTTTTGATTTTAGATTTTCAGCCATTTTCTAAGCATTTCTAAACCTGATGCATTCATCTCCAGACCAGAGTCCCACTACACATACCTGCAGCCCCACACTGAGAACTGTGTGGAGGCACAGCTCTGCTTAAATGAGCAGAAGAATATCCCAACTCCCTGTGCACTTCAGAGAGCAACAGGAAGATGCCAGATTAATATTTGCTTCACTTCTCATGGGCCTGTAAACTGTCTGCCTGCAGCGTGCTTTTCTCTCCAAACCCCCCAAACAGCTTCTTGCTTTTACTCACTGGCCAATTTTCTCCCAGTTTGGCAGGAAAACAAAAACCCAAGAGGAACAAAGTTTCTACAAGTTTCATGAAAATCAAGAGCCAGCAAAAGGAGAGCAATTATGAGGGCTCTGAGAAAAGCTGCACCATAAAACTAAATCCCATGAAACATGAGAGGAGGCACATCTCTCTGAACATCCAGCTGCAGGAAAACATTCAAACACAGCTCACATATCAATACACTACAAAGAACTCAACTGCACAACATAGGAGATCAGGCAGCCAGTCTTTCGTCACTTGTGGAACATGCTTCCTTCTTTTCCTTCCCCTTCCTCCCCCTCAAATTAACCTCCCTTTCTGAAGCTACAACAGACTGAGAAAAGACCCCTCCTGAGTCAGAGTCTAGTGAGACAGTGGCCAGAAAGATCCACTATTACCACTGCAAGGCTGTCTGGTTGACCTGGTCACACACAGAGACACTTTTGCTGACAAAATAAAATAAAAGTCTGTACAAAACCAACAAAAAAACCCACACACAACAACAACAACAAAACCCACAAACAAACAAAAACCCGCAAATAAAAAAGTCCAAACAAAACAAAAAACAACACACAAAAAAAACCCCATTTAACTAGATCATGGCAAAGGAACTTCTAACCCCACAGCCAGAACACCACTGCTACTGTTATCTGACAGCATCAAAAATGGCATCAGTGCAGGTAACAAACAAAATCTGATTCTTAGTCCTTCCCTGTCTGGAGCTGACATTAGTCTGGATGTGGACATTTTACAACAGAAGTATCCACAGAAGCCCTATGGAGCTAAACCTACTTACTAACCAAGGAAGTTTCAGTACGTGTACTCTGTGAATCTGCCACTTAAGAGACCAAAACATTTGCTGAGAGCTTGTTTTTACCCTACCATGAGCTTAGTGACTGCAATAAATATAAAACCAGGATATTTTACAGTTACAAGCAGAAAGAACTGCCTCCCTTTGTCTCCATGCCACTAAAGGAAACTAAGGGCCACAGTGAAAATCTCGGAAAGTGAACAGAAACCAAGCAAGCATGTGGTGCTGCTTCCTGGTGTAATGTCCCAGCCTACAGCAATATCACAGACTTCCTAAATTGAAGATGATGCCTTTGCATGCAAGAGCCATCAGTGGGCTTTTAGTTCCACAAATCTGTCTAATCTCACAGGGAAACTTTTGGCAATTTCGCTATCACATGGTAGTAAACACCACAGCTCTGTGCTGTGTGAAGAGAGACTCCCTTTTGTTTTAACTGCTACCACTTAACGAGTACAAAACCATGGAGCCCCATGCTGCCATTTGTGATTTCATTGATCGTTGTCATATTCTCCACAGATTTTTTTTTTCCAGTCTCAGGACTCTCTGTTTATTCAGCCGCTCTTTGTACATGCTATTCATGCCTCTGATCATTCTATGACTAGTTTTACTAGTCCAATTACATCTTTTGTCATGGATGCCTCAGGGACCAATCTTTAACAGGAAGATCTTTCTGAGAAAAAAAACCAACTATCCAAGTATATCAGCATAGACCCAGAGTATTTAACACAATCTAAATAAAACCACTTTCTACTATCATACACAAGGTTTTACATTCTCAATACTTCTGGAACCATAACCCATCAGCTCTAGTGGTCTTTCAGTTCCATAAAGTTTCAAAAGTATCTAAAACCAGAGATCCCACTGGGGAAAAAGAAGTTCAAGTAGATCATAGTTTTGGTAGTTTCTCTTGAAAAAAAATCTTTTTTTTTCCCTTTTAGTTTGCATGTCATGTAAACAGCAGAATATCCACCTCAATTACTATTATGATTCCAGCACCCTTCCTCCACCCCCTTTCTTTTTTGATTAATGGTGATTCCCACCACCAAACATCAAAAAGACTTGAAGATGACCTTTGTTGATAAATTTATATCTACAGTGTAGAGTGGAGACAGGCAAGGAAAAATGAGCTGCCGTGATGCACTAGTGATTCACAGTTCAAAATGAAGGTGAGAAGAGATAACTAGGAACACTGGGTTCCTCTTTTTTTTTTTTTTTTTTTTGGGTTTTTTTTTTTTTTTTTTTTTTTTTTTTAGAGTCTTCTCTTTATTTTTTTGCAGGAAACGTGTCCTCTCTTGTTTATTCAAAATGAGCCTTTGGGAGGACACTGGACATCTCAGAGGTTGAACAAAAGGATGCAGAATATTCCACCTCTGGATTTGCAGCTAATAAAACACCGGAGTTGGGAATATCAGTCACATTTCTAGTGGCTGATTGCTCATCAGCATTTCATTTGATCACTATCACACAGGGTAGGGGGACTGTTCACACCAGTCACTGCCTGGCAGAGACGACTACTCAGATGGGCATGAACAGTCTATGGAGATGCAGTTTTTGTGTATTAACCCTACAGGGATGGCAGGGACTGACTTGAAAGCCATGTTTGCATAGTGCTTGTACTCGTCCCGTAGGAACACAGTGGTGCTTTGGATATCACCAGCAATCACTGACCACCCAGAACATGCCACAGGGTGCCTAAACAGCACTCACCATCAGAAAATGATGTGCCCTTTCCCAATCCCTGCTCTTTTCTGCACGCTTACCTCCAGACACACCATTTCTGTGGAAAGGCAGAAGTAGTTTCAGATCTAAAATAATCTGTAGGACCACCCAAACAAGCAAGAGCCTTTTTTTGAGAGGTGGTGAGGGAGGGCAAGGAAATTGCAGGAAATGGGTAGAATGGCAGAAAAAGTGAGGGATGCTTGGCAAAGCAGAATTAGGAGTCACCAGATCAAGCAAAAAAACACCTTAAGCACCTGAGTGGCATTCCCTGCTCTAGGACTTTTAGAGGCACTACACCTCAGCCACTGTGGTACACACATTTGGCTAAAGGCAGCTCTGAAGCTGTCTCAACATTTTGCTTCTACCAAAGGATGGCAAACTCTACTCTGAAGCAGAAATAAACCCAACCAAACTGATGGATCCTAACAGATGATGGTAGGCAAGAGCCTGTACTATAAAAGCCTATAGCAAAGAATCCTTTCAGAGAACCTGGGAACCTGATCAAAGCAAGCAGGCTGCAGGTGTAGTGGTTACTAAGCTTCACTTTATACTCTGCTGCTGAATAGCCCACAATAAGCAGGCACAAAAGCAACAAAGATTGGTGCCTCCTACTGTGAAATCGAAATAACTCTACTCCTCCATTTTTAAGATTCCATCTTCTCTCTACCATGGCCATTTATTTCATCTTAAATTTAGCCACCTACAAATCAGGTAGCTCTAGCTCGCAAGCCTGTCCCCATTTTTTTTCTACCTATATACAAAGACTGTAAACTCAGAGGATGACTTATTCACCCTGAAATAGATGAGGATATATTGCTCTCTTAAGGTGTCTTCCACCTTTCAGTGTTAAAAGAGACCAAAGCAACCAACACACAACTAGGAGAAAACAATGTGTATCTCACCACAAATGGGTTAGAAAATTGCATGCACTGAGCTCGCAGTACAAACGAAAGGGAAGGACCTCAGCCATCCTGGCTGAGATCAAAAGTTCATGATTTATTATAATGTTCTAGTGCTCTACATTTTAAATGCTATTATTCTGGATATGTATGAGAATTATTAGTAGAAGCAGGTGCCAAATGGTATCAGGACTCCACTGTGACTTACACAATTTATCGCATTACAGAATGAAGAGAGCAGAGATAAGAAAAGAAGTATGATATGGATTTCTCGACAGTTGCTAGCAGCATAAAGAATATAAACAGAGACCTGATAAAATGTGAAATGGCTTCTCCTCAAAAGCTAGAATAAGCCCTTCTCTTCCTTGCACGCTTGTCCCATTATACCACTGATGAACTGGCAGTCCTTCTTGTGGCCAGGCAAAGCTGATGCCCGCTGGTAGAAATGGTACCTCACAGAACCTCATCACATGAGATTAGGACACCACATCCCTGCAGACACAACCCAAGATAGAGTTCAGCCACCTTGAAATGGGGGCAACCTGGAGTTTAGAGAGTCTGACCTTCCAAGGGTCTCTACTTTTCCTGCTCTGGTCAGTTCACTATTGTAAAGTCTTGTAAAATGTGAAAGCATTACTTTTCACAGCTCTGAAGAACTACACTTCATCATTACTCATTTTCCATTTGTACTGTCTAAAAGATCTGACATATTTATCCTGTTCTTGATTCTGATATATTCTAATTTTCCAAAGAAGTGTTTTATGCATCCCTGATAAGGCAGCATATTGATTTGATTCCAAGCACTTGACTGACTCAGCAAAGATGGCCTTATCAACACATATTCAAGAAATTTGGTCTAGAGGACACTTTAATAGCCTCAAAGATAAAAGACAGCTTTGATGACAAAGCCTCATTAATTAATCAGATATTAATTAGATAATTAATTAGAAACAAGGCCCTTCCCAGGCCCTTTTCTACTTTTATTACTATAGCTAAAAATGCTTCTCTAACGATTCTCTGAAGTAGCTAATCATTTTAATTTGCATTATTTTATAGCAAAAGGAAGTGCTTTGAATGTAGGATTTTGTGAAGCAGTTCTCGAAGTTCCATTTAACATCTATGCTATTCCGTGCATAATTAAACTGGAACTTCTCTTAAATGTGTCTTGAACAAAATGTCAAGGGGAGACTATGGAACTGCCCCTGTGCTCAACTCTGCATTTTTGTGGTAGATGGAGATGACAAAGAATTCCTTCCAGCCGCTTGGCGAATAAGCACACTCTGGGTCATACAAACTACCCTGACAGGAGCTCGCCATACCCTTCTAAAAGAGGGGGATTTGAGTGACTCGAATCTCAGTTTCCCAGCTGGGGATGCAAACGTATGTCCACTCATGCCCCCTGGGAAGGTTATTTACCCGAAACTTGCCTTTGACACTGTCTGCCTGTTTTGGCATCAGTGGTAGGCAGTACTGTGGGGACATTCAACGAAACCTGAGTCATCTCTAAAATAACACAAGGCATGTTAAATTTTTCAAACCATCAGCAAATCTTTGCAAAACTGATGTAATTAAAAAAGAGGGCAGTGATAAAGATAGTTTAGTCCAGTTCCTTAGACACAGATATTAAAAATTGCAGGCAATTCCCAAACCAACTTTTACAGTCAGCCTGCAGCTCCTTCCAGTCCCTACCTCAGCTGACCCCTCTCCCACAAGCCTTATGTCTACCCCTACTTGTGACCCACAAAAGTTACTGTCCCCAGCAGCACACCCACACAATCTGAACATAAATACCACAGAATCCTGCCTGACCTCAGGCAAGGCTCCCTAGCACTCAGTTTCACATTAACTTAGCTTCCTGGGAAAAACTGACTCTTACTGTTCCCAAAAATAAAAAATCCAAAGCCCATGAGATGCAGCCACCTGAGACAGCTGGAGACTGCCAAAGTAAGAAGAACCTTCTAGACCTAGGAACACATCTTTACCTCCAGTCACAACATGACTGAGAGCCTCTACGTGCTACTTTTCCAAAACTAATGACAGCACCAGATCCCCAATTAGTTAAAATCAATATGGCCCTACCACATACAAGTGAATGAGTACTACTGGCAGATTTACACAAATTTACACAATAAAGGTCAGGACCCACTATATCTGTGTGCATCTATAAACATAAAGACTAATAACAATATTAACAAGAGAATGTAATGCATTTTGCAAGCACTTCACGATTTTGCATTTGTGAGAATTCTGCACTTCTGAAAATCTTCAAAGTTTAAATTTGCATGTACAAGACAAAGCAATAGTGCAAATTCAGTTTTCTAAAGAAGCAAACAGAATTTGGAGCCATAAAAGAACACAAGTCTCAGGCTAATACTGCTCTCAACAGGTATTTTGCAGTGTTCATATTCCCACCAGAACAGACTTCAGCACAAGTTGTCTTTCAGTATGAGAAACAAATATATAAGACATAAAATCATCACATTCCTGAATCCTTCAAAGCTTATGCATTCCAGTTACAACTGAAATACCCATGACAGGGTCTGCAAACCCTCCCAGCCTTTTGAAATAACATTTTTGAGCATCACATAACAGAGACATCATTATTCACCAGACAAGAAGGAGCTTCCAGGCCAGATTATACAGCTGACAATGCTCTTCTGTAGGCTGCACCACTTGCTTTGCAGGGTGACCTGGTTACACAACTGGCTCCCCAGGCAAGAAGCTAGGGTTGTTCTGAATGCTCCCAAATGACTCTGGTCCTTTCTCATCCAGACAGTCAGACTGTGACACTATAGCCTCTCCTAGTTCCTCAGAGTGAAGAATTTTGGTTGAGAAATATAAGGACAGGGATATAAGTGCAAAAATGAAAGAGAACTGTCACCCAGTTTCTTGGCTTGGGCAATAAGCAGATCAGCAGCTGGATTATGCCTCTCCTAAATCCAGTGCTACACTGCGTTTAAGTATTTCATAGCAGCAGTGGTCGAGCGTGAGTTTTATTCATTCCCTGAGCACAAGGATTAACAGCTTTGGCTCCGGTTACCACGTTTTCAAAATGCAGACACTGGGGTCTCAGCTTGCATCGATACAGACTCTCCAAAAAGGTGAGCTTGCAGTTTATCATCAAGTTTAATAAATCGCTGTGATCCATAGAGCAGGGGTCCCCCTCTTCCCCACCAAACATTTGCCAGTTGTGAGCAGCTCCGAAAGCACACAGCTGATCACTCCTGTTCTACTATGCCCTAAAACCTCACTGCCTAGTATCTTTCAAATCACCACGTTGGTTCAGTCATAATTTCACCCCAGAAAAGCCTCCTTTTCCTGTCATCTTTTGCACTCAGCCCTCAGAAGCTCATCTAACACAAAACACTTTGCCTTTGGGAGAATAAACCTGTTGGAATTTTTTCAGACAGAAGATCAATACAGTGGGAACAGCTTGAAAAGTCAATCAGCATCAGCAAGTCCCCCAAGAGATAGCTGAGTGATTGTCTTTTTAACGAAGGAATAGGAAACGGAGCACAAGGAAATCCACATCCCCTTCAAACTCACAAGGGAGGCTGAGACACAAGGAAAGAAAAGGAAGCACTGGAAGAGACCAGTCATTTCTCCAGTTTGATAGGCTGACTCAAGAAATAGTCAGAAAGATCCAACTTAAACTTGTTCAAACTGAGAACCGGCTCCAGTACTACACTGCAGATATTTCCTCTAGGTGTTAGAGGAGGAATACTTTTGTTTAGAACTCAAAACACAAGGATAAATATCCCTATGCCTTTACTCCTAAGTACTGTGCTAAAAAGGTGGTTCTTATTCATGAAGTCTTGACTTTTATCTAAATTAATTTTATGAAGAGCTAAGTACCCTGCATATTATCAAGGCAAATGAAAGGAGAAAGCTGTCCATGATCCAAGATGCTAAAGTCCTTTTCCTAAACACACCATGGACTTTCTTTATGTCTTTGGATTTAATCGTAGAAAGGCTCAAACACAAACAGTCAACGTGCAGACTCCAAGGTTCACTGAAAAAATGGTTCTGTTGTACTAAAGGCATTGGAGGGTACCTTGGGAGACCTGCAAGGTTCCTACTTTGCCACAGGCTTCCTATGTGGTTTTCACACAGGAGGACAAATTTTGCTGCTGTTCCAACCACCTAGGTTGGAGTACGGTATCTCCCACAAAGGTTCACAGAGAGGAAGACATTTCAAACTGTAAACTGAGATCCACACTTTCCTGTCCGTGGCAGATGGATTGGACTGTGTGAGGTCGTGTGCCCTGTGTTATGACAGTGTCCAGAGTCCATCAATGTACTTGCCTATCCAAGCATTCAAGTCTATGACTGTATATTTTGGGCCTTCGGCCATATTTTCCGCTTGAACTTGGGCTCCAGTCTAACTCAGGGTATCTCTCTAGTGATCAACCAACTGTTGCTCCTGTTACTGACAGCACTGTCCATGGACCCATGCCTAGAAAACCAAAAAATTAGACCCAAATTCAATACATTGTGAAGTCTATCTTTCATTTTGCTCTAACCCAGCATGATTCATTCAGAGACCCTGGAAGGTTTCAAAGCAGTGGCACTTAAGTTGTTCCAGTGATATTATTTAGAACAGGAAAGAAATGGCTTTTTTTTTCTTCATTCTACTCAACCTGATACTTCAAAAGCCAATGACAAAATGAAGCATGATATTACACTCCTGGAAGGTACTATTAACTCCCCCACGGATAATGTCAGCATAAAGGGTCGCCCATCTTTTAGCAGGTAAATTGCAATAGCCTGTGATTAATTAGGAAATAGTGGCAACTTATCATTGGCCATTTCCTTATCCCTTTTAGCTGCCTTACCAGAAGGCACGTGGTTTGTTTTAACACCAGCTTTAACATTCTGGAAATTAATCTTCCTGCAGGCTGAATAGGAATGCTCTGATAATAAACCCCCTGCAGTAAACAGGGATCTGATTAACCACTTGGTGCAGGGTCAGTTCTGCAGACCTGTCCGTGCACACCTGTGCAGGTTGTATTTACTCTGAGGACAGTGGAGAAAATGAAATATGGGTACAAAAGGGGATGATTCACATGTTGCCATGATTTCTAGCATAAGCATTTAGTCATGGCTGATACATCAGTGAGCAGTGCACGGACACCCTGAGCATAAGAACCTGTAGGAAAAGTGGTTCATCTCTGCAGCTTATTCCAAAGAATCAGGGCAGTGATGAGTGGCCAGTGGCTCAGAACAGATGAATTTTCTTCCCCCACCTTTGTCCCTTCAAAGGCTCCCTGTGAGGGCATCTGGACAGGTAACCTGCTGGATTCACACCACTGCCTTGAGTATGCCACAGATTGCTCATGTTCTAACATTAGGCCCTCAGCTATTAAATGTCTAAAAGCAACTACTCATCCCATCCAAAACTGGAAGCCTCAATACAGTACAGCATGTTCCTCAGAACATCCTGCATCACCCACTTTTAAATAAGCACCACAGTGAACCTGCATCACTTAGCCAATTGAAAATAGAAACTGGTGAGAGGATCTCCCACTACAGGAAATCTGCTGAGTTTAACCAAGCTTCCCCTAATTCATTTCACCTCAACCCTCCCTCTCCCAAAACCTCTTTAACCCCTCTGGTGTGTGCCTATATTAATCACAGTCCATGAAGACAAAAAAAACTTCCCCAGAGTCCATTTTACACACAAATATTTATTTGTCCTTGACTCAGATGCAAGAGAATAGGTCCGTGTTAATGAGCTACAATCATGGATCAATAGAGTTCATACTGAGCCTTAAGTGCAGTGATTACTGAAAGAGGGAACGCAGAAAGAGATATAACATCGTGTACATATGCATCATCTACTATTACACAGCTGCTAAGCTTTAAAACAATGTGTTTGTAATAATCAGAGCAGCGTGGTGAAATAGCAGCTGTCTTTTCAGGCCCACTGTAACAGCACATTGGGAGTGCTTTCTAAAGGGGTTATTTCTTTGTCCATACTTTACTCAACTGATGCTGAAAATAGAGAAAATAAATAATGATGGGGTTTTGCTACAAGTCATTATTTTGCAAAGATTGCACTTTAATAGCTCTAGTACACAAAGTTTTTCATGAATTATTCTCCTTTCCTCATGGATGAGGGCAAACGATAAACATGGGTTTCTTTAACCCCCACCTTCTCTCTCTTTTTTTTTTTTTTTACATCTCATTCTGCCACCACTTATCAGTGTCCCTGCAGCAAAAAAGGGGAAAACATTAAATGCATTTCCAGGAATTCTATCTCATCCTTAATGACACCATCAATAATTGCTGTCACAAGCTAATATCATAGTTGCAACCTTACAAGGAAGATAAAGAGGCAGAGCTTTTCACACCGAGGTTTCTAGACAGGCTCTAAATGGGATTTTGCTGCATGCTTTGAAATGCCTCCTGGATAGCTCAGCGGGAATTGAAAACAGGTTGAACCCAGGCAAGTGAGTACTAAACCAGTTTCGTACTCTACGAACTTCCTGGAACGATTTTGGATCCAGAAAGCAGGATGTACACAAATACAGCAAATGCTGTCCTTACAGCAAGGCTTACACCTTTGGACACCAGGATATCCTCAGGCAGCTGCAGCTTCATGCATCAAACAGATTCCAGTGATGCCCATTCAGCATTACCCAGATGTCCTTCAGTCCCTATGCCACAGCGTAGGTAAGACCTTGTCATCACAATACACACACCAGTAAGAGAATTTTTTCTCCAAGATGCTTTTAAAAAATAAAAAATTGAATGCCTCCTAGTTGAAACCTCTGGCTGGCGAGCTGAGCAACTTCTCTTCACACATGGGTAGCTTGTGGGCCTTGACACAACCTGCACCCCACACAGACCTCCCTCACACCAGTAATCTGCAGATGAGCAGTTTCCTGAGAACTTCTTGTGCACATGCTGAAGGGCAGACACTGACAACCATCATGTATCGGCACATCAAACCAAGAATAGGCCAGTTATTTGAGTGGTTCTCTACACCCCCCTAAGTGCATCCAAGCATGTCCCTCAGGCTTGAACAGAGAGGGAGATAGGCTTAAGACTGTCAGACTGAACTTGAGCTGGGAGGTAGCAACTCCAAAGCTGAGATGTTTGGGGTCCTTATGACTTCTCAGGTGACTTAATTATTAATTCTCAAATAGAATTTAGTATACTAATCAAAAGAAAACAGAGGAGAGGGAAAATCATGCTGGGAAATTACCATTAATTTTGTACACTGGAATCTCCATGTAATTAATACTTAGTACGGCACACTTGCACTTTTTGTTGCAACCCCTGAGAAAACTCCCACCAAGAACTTTGCCAGACAATGTTTCATTTCTAGTTCAGCAAAGAAGACATTCCGTCTGTTTTTTCTTAGTGATGGCCAGCAAACACAGTTCAGACCTTCCCTCCTGAACAGTCTAGTGATGCAGACCCTTTCCCTAATTTGGTTAGAAACCTCACCCTGCTTTTCTTTACTCTATGCCATCAGCCAAATACACCATTCAGTAAGAGCCCAAAAACAAGTCATTAGTCATAGACTGTAGTGTTTCAGTATCATAAACACACTGTCAGACATAAGAAGTCTCTGAATCTGGCAGAGGGAAATTGGAGCTGAAATCTTATCTTTCCACAGAACACAATGATTTGGTTCACCTTTTGAAAAAGGTCAGAAAATTAAAGAAAAGACAGAGTTAAGGTGACAGCAATGTCTACAGCATGGATCCCCTCAGTTCAACACACTGAACCCAAGAGCGCAGTTTCTGAAGTGTCAAAGTTTGTTATTCTGGAGCTCTTTAGACCCCACCCCGTGACAGTCTGGTCCAAGTTCATGCCAGTGCAGTCAGCTCCAAGAGTCAGAGCCTCTAAGCAAGAGCACCAATCTCAGAAACAAGGAGTGATTTGCTCCAGGCTAGAGAGCTGTAAAATTTTTTTTCCAATGTCAGTGTCTCACTCTAAGCAGGACAAAAAAGGCAGATCTTATCATTCCAGCATGAAAAGAAGTGGAAAGGTACAGTATGATAATTTCAGCAAAAATAATTGCTTTGCTCGTGCCTACACACTAAAATTTTCTGCACTGCATTACCTTCCCCAGACCAGTGTATATGCAATGCAAATCAACTGCTGAGCAGTATTTGTACTACAATAATAACTTGGAAGAACTAGTTTAATATCAGAAGACTTATTGGAGCAGATGAATGGCTCTGACATGATATCCATGGGATAGAAATTCAATTAAAAACTGCAAGTGGCACAGAAGTGGTAGTTATTGTTCAACATGTACCATGGGACCTTTGCTGAAATACAGCTATTAGCTGTACTGGTTGAGAAATTCTGGGGTTTTTTTATGGCAATCTGTTAGCTTATAGAAAGTTAAATTAATAAAAACACAGAATCACTCTCATGTTAAGAGAACAGAGCAAAGCCAAGGACTAGTTGCATATTTTATAATTATGGATTAAGTGAATTATGCCAAGCAAATTAGAGATGTCACAAATATAATAAAAATGAAAGATTGTCTGGCTCTAGTGCTGATGACATGCTGGTTTGAAAAGGCAGTGCATGCTGGTTTGCCCATCCTTGCCTCCCCAGGATGTTAATAGTTATTCCTAGTGCTACATTCATGAAGCGTTCAACCTTCAGTGGAGATAGATGTGGATGAGAAAGTTAACTCCCTGCCTGTTAGCAGCATCCCAAACTCATCTTCTGTCTTGTGGAGTTCCTTCTGCTCCCAAAGAACAAGAATAAAAAGGATAGAAGGAGAATGGCTTTTGTTCTTGGTTTGTTTTTAAGTTAGATGGAGGACAGACCTCAGTGAGAAATAACTCCCTAAACCCATCCAACTTTTGCCAAGTCACAAAGATGGGATAGTCAGAAATCTCAGGATGAAAGTTTGGTTTCCTGAGATCATTTCTTACAGTGGACAGACAGCTAAGCCCATATTCTCAAATATGTATCCATCTTGCCTCTTCCGAGCAGAGAACATGAATTCTTAATCTCCCTTTCACTCTTTTTGTAGGAATATTGTACTTGCTTATGTATGAGGAAGCACAATTACAAATTCCTTCCTGCAAATGGAATATCAATCCTTGTAAGAATAACCTTTCATGGATGGCAAAGTTTACTGTCACAGTGCTATTTTTCCCACCAGGAGCTAGATGCATCATGCCACCCAAAATTAACGCCACCTTAACACCTATCTGTAATAACATGTGACAGCTGCCATTTTTTAAAATTCCAAATGGAACTAGGGATCTCAAACTAGTCATTTGGATCTTTCTGGTTTAACAAAACTAGTTCAGGGTACACCTGTCTTGGACTGAACACATCCTAGTTACTGGTAGACATGAGCAGAGTGCAAAGGGAAGTACGTAGTAAGTGGTGTGGGTACTCTGCAAGCAGCTCTTCTGCCTCCAGAGAAATAAGGGATTATTCTGGTATACCAGACTTTTTTCATGCAGAGTTGAGGATTTTAGCAACCAGCCTTTGAACAGAGATTTCAGTTTCTCCCAAAGGCTGTGTTTATTGCCTGTGCTGTGTAAACACAATGAATGGCCTTTGCTCGAGGGAACGACCTATCAGAGGATGCCATGTTTCCCTGGTACAAGAACTCTTCAAGTCTAGTGCCACATAAATGCTGCACAGGTCAGAGGACAGGGAGTCTGGGAGAATGAAAGGCTTTCTGCTTCCTGTCCTTCCACACAGCTGCGCAGATGGATTGTGCTGAGTGGGGAAGAATAAGCAGGTTACCAGACAGGCTTTCAAAGGAGAGATCTCTGGAGGCACCCAGACATATTTGAGACAATCCATGACAAAGGGCTACACTGTGCTGAGTTTGAGGGGATCTATTAAAACATCAGGGCAATAAAAAGAGCTTCCACATGTGGTTTTGTCAGGTGCCATAAACCTGGGTATGAGCATTTCCTCTATTTTTTTATCTCTGCATTAAGAGTTATTACCTCTGGCTGGAAGAACGCACTAGGATCATGAAAGCGTCATGTCAACTCCTCTGCTTCAGCTTCCCACTGAAGAGAAATGAAGAGATGAGTATGGACATATCCAATTCATCTTTGCAGAAAGCATCGTCTGAGCTTATTTGCATGAACAAAATAGCTAGTGTGACCAACAAGACCAAATAAGCATACAGAAAGAAAATAAAGCCACAACACAACCACTTCCCTAGGTTATATTCAGATCTGTCTGATATAGGCACTTAGCTGAAGAATCATAACTTCCACTTCAAAAGCATAAAGAGCTATTCGATCACCTGCTGCCCAAGGTTGCCAGGACACTGGTCTATATATAAGCCACAAAGAGAAATCATCACACTTCCACTGCAGGTGAGTACAGGTGTGTAACAGGTGTGTTACAGGTGAGTAACAGTGTAGCCCTGCATCCCCAGACAGAAGTGTCTCACACTTTCCCTGCAGCTCCAGGACCAGCAATAGCAGGAGGGTCTGCACAAGCTGCCTGGGCATCCTCAATGTGCAGAGTATCATTGTGAGCACAAACAAGTCAGCAGCCTGTTTGTCATCATCAACCACCACCAACCACCCTCGACTTCTACCATGTCAGCTTGGCAGTATTCTAGCAAAGAAAAAGAGAAATCCTTCCCTTGCTCCTGCCACATGCTCACCTCACTTTCAATCCCCAAACATTGATAGAAAGGATTAAAGTGAGTGCTGCTTAAAATAAAATGGATATAGGATTCAAAACCAATTACCAAAGCATAATCTTGCTCAGATGGGCATGCTAAGAATAATTACTATCCATAAGATGAACGCTTGTTGGAGACACAGTACAGAAGACTGTATAATTAAATATAGCAACTGATCCTCATTTATCTGCCAAGCAATTCACATTTAAAAGCTCACCTGCATGCATTTGGGCAAAAACCACCTGGGAGTTTTCATGGCAGTTGGAAGTTTGGGGAAAAGCAAAAGCAGGAAAACAAAACACCAGGAAAAGTAATCAGCTTGTCACCAGAAAAAAATACAGAGGGAATGGTAAAATCCTGCTCTGGGCACTACTTGCCCTTTAAAATAATAACCTTTGAGAGAAGTGAAAACATCTTTGATATCAGCTTACAATTGGCCCAAAAAAAATTGTTTCTAGATGCAGAAGCAAAAGAGGGCACACTGCCAGGTAGGGTTTTCTCAAGATGCTCTCAGTAGTGTCTGCACACTGGAGGAAAGCAACAAAGGCAACCAGTTACCACATCCCAACAGTTCCTACACGGCACCAGCCTTCCCCTACCCACTAAGCCAAGGGACAGCTGACAGGTGACCCCCATCATGTACCAGGCACCATAAAGCCCTGCCAGCCCAGCTCCTGAAGCACAGCACCAAGCTCTTCCCTTGACATATGTCACCCAAAGCTAGTTATGCCCTGGCTCTCCTCTCCATGGATACTCCTTGAAAACTTTGCCATGTGGGGTTTTCACAGAATCATGTTGCCGTGACTCATGATAACTACACCATGCTGCCAAACAGGCGAGCTAGAAGCCAGAGAAGGATCTCCAGCAGTAAAACAAGATGCAGAAACCCATATTCTTATTGACTGTGGTCCCAGGCCACGACAGATCTCCTAGAGAAACTGTCAGTCTCCAAAGATACAAACAACAACTGTTCACTGTAAGTTTTAGTACTGTTTTCCAAACATGCATTCCAGTTCCAGCTGTCATTTTTCAGGTGTTTGAAAGATGCAAGTATGAATGCTTGGTTGGGAGATATTGGCATTAATAAAATATTCCAATTTAAGAATACATACTGAGTCCCAATGAGAATATCAGAACAGCAATGTTCATTTTATTAAGTGATTTATACAAATACTACTAGTAGCTGAACAGGACAAACATCTACTTCATCCCATAAATAAAATATTCATCTAACTTTTCCCTTAGTGAAGAAAAAAAAAAAGCTTTACAATTCGGAGGCCAGATGAATTTCTGTGGGTAATACTGTCTGTTCAGAAAAAGAGGAATGTATAAAGGGAAAGATTTTCAAAGCCACGTACCTAATACAGATGTCCAATTAAACTTAATGAGAGTTGATCTTCAGCTTAAGTATGCAGCGTTGATGACCTTAATCAAAATATACTAAATTTTCCTATATCTATCTTCTGAAACATCTTCCTTCTTAAAATCCATTTTACTTTGTCCCTGAGAGATTAATTTTCTCAGCAGCACCTTCCCTACAACCCTCTGATCTTACATGTGAACCCCCAAACAACTTGAGCAATAAACACTGAACACCAAACATGCAAAATTTTTTACTGCTTACAACCAGTGAAAGAAGCAGAGGCTGTCCTTTGAAAACTGTCAGTCAGTGGAGTGTGACAGCATTAAATCCTTGAAGACATTACCTGAAAAAAAATGGCTTTCATGCACCCAGCCCGAGGTTTGGATACAGAGGTGAGGCTCTGGGGGGCTTTGTACAGCAAACGTTTTTGGTAAGTCTATGTTTAACTTTGTATAGAAAAAATACTGGTACAGACAAGCTTTGTCCTTAAGATTCCTATGATGTTCATATCAATAATGCAACAGTTTCCATTTCCACCATAATCTGAATGCAGTGATTTACACATTCCTCAAGCGAATGAGCACAACCATCTCCATATTGTCAATGTGAAAAATACAGAAATCTCAGTTTTATTCCTGAACTTTGCTCCCACCCAAAGAGTTTCATCATTCTATACCAACTGCAAGAGTCCAGAGATGAGGCATTTAGATCCTATTTCCAGTGAACTTGCTTTAAACTTGAATAACCAGTGCAAATAGAAATGCACTGAAATGTAAAGCTTTCCCTGCTAAAGGCAGAAAAACCTCCAAATCTCCCTCACGGAGGACTTTGAAAGCACCTGTAAAGACTTCTGAGCTGCTGTACCCCAAAGAGGTTGACTTCTCAATTCAACCGCAAGGCAGGGGAACAGTCAGAAGGTCTTAAAGGTTGAAACATGGCTCAAGTCTGTTAGAAAAGATTGGTGCCAAGAAAGAAGAAAAAAAAAAAAAGGCATATTTGCAATATTAGTTTTTGACAGAAAGAAAAACATCAGCACAATTCAATAAACGCTCCATTTGACCCACTTTCTTTCCTACATGAGCTCTGGTTAAATGAAATCCTGTGAAGAACATTGTCTACATTTTGTCTGCAAAACGCATTTGAAACCATCTCTACCCCATGACACATTTCTTCTTCTTCTTCTAGGTTATTCGTACTCCAACACAAAGAAATCCAAAACCGTTGAAATCAAGCTTCTGTTTAATAAAAACCACTATCACCCTGACTGTTGTATAACCAATGGCTTTTAAGGAAGAAACTATTAAAATATTTTCTCCCTAAAATCCATCTATATATAGCACTGGGAAAACTATACTTAGACAAACAAATCTGATCAGATCTTAGCTATGCTTTTTTAGGAATCTCCAATGGATCCAGCAGATTTATTCTCAATTCAAAATCTGTTTTTAATCACATTGTGAACTGAATAACCAGAATTTGGGCAAAATTCATAGAGTAAATAGAATTAAGTGTTCCACAGTGAAGCATACTCTTTGTGGGTGAGATTAAAATAATTAGACATGCAATTTCGCAAAGCAAGGACAGGGAGCTATTAGTAATCCTCAGAAAGTGAAAGGTCTAGAAGCTTGATCCAATTCCTGTTGGATTCAGCCAGAAAAAAAAAAACAAACCTATTTACCTCTTCAAAATGGATGCAACACTTGAAACTAAAAAAAGGAAATATTAGGCCAAATGTCACTAAAATCCTGTAACTTGCACCAGTGGTGCCCATTGGAGATACTTCATCAAAATGTCTAGATGGACTAAGAAATTGAAACATCTCTGTCTTGTCAGATAGAAAATTCAAGTTTGGGACAGCTCTGGCATTTAAGACATGGAACCGGCTGCCAAACAAAGTGACAGAAATGTCACTGCTTAAACACAACAAAATGTAATTGTCACGTTAGACCTGTGCAGCAAAAAGAGAGCACAAACTTGCAGGGAAAAGGTTGTTCTCTGCAGAGCAATTTGTCAAACTTGCCTCTCATTTGGGCCCTCCCTCAGCATGCAGTACCAGAGACACCAGTCCCAGAATTCTCTTCCATGCCACAGCGATCAGCCACAAACACCCCAGCACCACCACATTATTTCGGCAAAGGGAATGGAAGTGAGTGACATCTCACAATTTCCTTCATAAAAACAGACTCTGATGGAAAAAAGTCGTGTTTGCAGAATGTAAACAGAGATTTAATGGCACCAAGTCTTCATTTTTATCACATCAGATAGCTCTTTCTTTCTAAAGAGAACTCTGAGGAAAGATAACTAAAGGTTGTTAAGTCCTGCTGCAGCTTTGGATTTATGATGGAAAACCATTTATTTTCCTAAACTACTTGCAACAAATGTTGCTAGGCAGAAAAAGCCAATAGAAACACTTGTAAAAGCTCTACTGAGAGGCAGAAAAGTAGAAGGTGACAAATGCTGAAATGACCAGATGAGGTTTTAATTTTAAAACACTATAAACAACATAACAAGTACTTAATGGCAGGGAATCAAAGACAGCTTTTTCTCCTTAATGCAGGGGGATCTGCAATCTAATACAAATAGAAACTATGCTTTATTTTGCGAAGTGTGCATCTTTCCACCACACCTGAAAATACATAAAAGAAGTAAATACTACAGTTGTAAGGCTAAAATAAAATATCCTAGTCTAAGAAGATAAATTCAAACACATGTAAAAAGAAAAGAGCTATTTTCAGGTAAATAATAACATAAAGAAACACAAGCCAGTTGTTCCAAAATGTGGAGACATTTTTTTTGTGCCACAACAGTCAGACTAGCCAAGACCATATCTTTAGAAAATATTGTATCAGTTCCTGCAGTAGAAAAGCTGCATGCTTTTATCTGCACCCTCCTGATCTTATAGCCACAGCAAATAAAATCCTCCAACATTATTCTGCTGTTCACCATCTCCTCCTTCAGTAGAACAAAGCCATGGAATTATGATTTTTTTTCTCTTTTGAGCTAAGAGGAACTTTTGCAGGGGAAACAATCTAGAAGGAGCTGGGCACCTCACACAGTTTTCATGAGAGCACAATGCCTTTAACCCTACAGCTGCCCTTATTCCAGCCAAGGCACACAGGACCTTCATCTGCAGGGGTTTTCTGACTGCACCTGCGATTCAATGTACTGAGCACCTGCATTCCCAGCTGGTGATGAGGAGTTGGGACCACTCAGCACTACTTGCTGTTTGGTAACAGCTCCCAGGTGATGAGAACCCTGATGGAGGCTGCACCCAGGCTGCAGATGCACCCACAGAGCACAGGAGCCAGCAGACACCACAGCAGTAATGGATCCAACAACGCATCCAGCAAAGGGATGCACCTATGCTGGTGGGTCAGCCTTGTCTCCTCTGTCCAGCCTTGGGGCTGGCTGCGTCCGAGGTGCCTGCACGATGGAATCTTAATAATCTATCTTACAGCAGCACCAAGCTCAGGTAAAGATTCTCCTTTCCCTCAGGCACCAGCAGCCAGATCCAAGATCCACAGGGGACTTGAGTCTCTGCACCCCTCCCAGGATACACTCGTCAGCCATGAAGCCTTTGGCAGAGTTGAAAAGGAAGAAAAACCTTCTCAATCTTCAGTCTCAAGAAGAAAAATTCCCTGCTTTCAAGGGTCTTTTAAAGATAAAATAAAAGCGTCTCAGGAAAAAAAAATGTGATCCACATGAATGAGCCAGTGCTTTATTTCATCCCCCTGAATTTTATGCCCTCAGCTCTTTTTGCAAATAATTAAAATGCCATGAAAGGGAAAGTGAGGAACAAAGAGCTCCAAGGCTTGGTTTTCATCATCAAGGAATCATGGCTGCAATTTGAAATTTCACAGGTGCTGAGGCTCTCAGATATATAGCAAACCAGCCTGTCTTTCAGCATCACTGAATTTGGCCAACTCAGCCCAGAGTCCATTTGCTGCAGCATCAAAAATGAAATGCAGTTCTAGCAGCAATGCAAATCAGATCACATAATTGAAAGACTATAAGTATTAGTAAAGACTGAGTATGTTTCCAGCCAAGAAGCAATACTTCAAACTACACTGGGGACTCAACGTAGAAATTATTGAGTAAGATTCTCTGGACTGCACTATACGATTAGATTATTATCATTACTTCTTCTCTGTGCTTTAAATCTATGTATCTGAGGACGTGCAGAGCTGCACTTCTACAGAGAGCACCTTTCTGAGAATTCTCTTCCCACATTATAAACTGGAGCATGAGAAATTTGAGGACATTGGATTTGTTGCCATTTGTGAAGAGAAGCATCACCCAAACAGCAATCATTAGAGTAGAAAACCTGCTGCATTATGAAAAAAAATTAGTCTTTAAACAGGATGTGAGTGCCTCCTTGGGGAAGTAGAGGGCCTTTCCATTCAGTACACAAAAGCACAAAGAGATAAAACCTGATAAACTCAGGCTAGACAGGCTAGATTCAGGCTTTACAAGTATGCTTAAGAAGGTATTCTGTTCTATTTTGGGTGGGTTTTTTTAAAAACAGGAAGGGCAACTGTTCCAGCAGACTTTACTAATGGATAAGGTAAATTCTTCATTACTGCTAATTTTACAATCAAGATAGGATGTTGTCCCAAGAGTTTTGCTCTTGATCAAGCAGATGTTAGATGAGGAATTAATCTCTGCTTAGTGTCTGTGACTGATTTTCTTCTCCTGCGTGATCTTGCACAGTGTCTGAGTACAGTGCTCCTTCTGCCTTTATAACCTAGGAATTTTAAAATGGTTACACATCCATGAGTCACCAGTGACACAGTTATTACTTCACAGTTTATCCCTATAGTTGCTCCTAGAGAATTTTTTCACTTTACTTAGGATTACACCAAGAGTGTAACCCAGTATTTCCAGAAGGTATCTGCTCTGAGGAAGACTGTAGTGTCAAAAGATTCCTTCTCTAAAATGTGTCTTCCCATGATAAAATCCCACTTTGCATACAAGTAACTAATCACTTGGTAATTTTGCTCCATGAAGCAGAATGACTCTTGGAAAGCAAAGCAACAGTCTGTTCCAGTGAACAAGGTCCGAAGACTCTCAATATTATGGTCTCTCCTACCCCACCACCACGAGCTAAAAAAAATCACCATCAAGGAATCTTTGCCTATATTCACCACTTTCCCTAGTATTCTATCTAAAGATCATTCACTGCCTCACTTTACAAACACAATAGCATTTTGCCACAGTTTCATGCCTATTTAAGAAAAAGAAGTGAGATTCCAAGTTGCTCAAGATCCCTCACATTTCAAACGCATCTTTCTGCTCTTCCACCAGCCGTTCAGCCAGCACTGTTGGCTTGAACACAGTCGCTTTGACAACACTCACATGTTTCCAGCATTGCTCCAACATCAGCCAGTTGATTTCTGCCTTCTGTGGTCTCCACTGTAATCAGCTGGAGAGGGCATCAAAGAGGTGAGAGGGGAACTTTTCATGTTCTCAAGCCATCAGACCCAAGCATTCTATCAAACTGCACATCTGCACTGCAATATTTTGCTTGTCAATGGGATCTAAATCGGAACAGTTGCACTGCAGAGAGCACGGCCTCAGTGTCAAGTTAACGCTTTTTATTGCATGGTGTCCAATTTCCGTGCTGGCTTCACTATCCCATTTACATAACATTCTAATGGGGACATTTCAAGACAAGGTAGGATAGGTCACAGGATGGTGATAGGTTAAAAGTGTGCTGAATGCACTCAAGGAAAAATTATTCAGCCTCTCAGCTCCTTTCATAGTCAGCTTCTAATATCAAGCCTGTTGTGCTGCTTTTCCCAAGGGATACGGGTGAGAGGCTCTCCTATCACGGGACTGTGGAGACAGGGTTAAGAAAAAGCCACCAAAGTTCACCCTGTCTCCCAAAGGCACGACTAACCAGAAGCAGACTTCTACCTCAGAAGGCTGTATAACATGTACCTTAAGTCTTTTAAAATGGACACTTTCCACCTTCCCAAGCAATCAATGCTCCACTTTAAGGGTATTTTTCCTAAAACCTGCCTCTGCACTACTGCAAAGTACTCAGTAACTGGAGAATAGATATTGGGAGGCCAGGCGGGGGAGGGAATGATTATGCTGTATATATTTGCATACTTACAGGACTGCTGTAAGAACAAAGTGTCCAACTGTTTTTCCTTAACTGAGCTACTGTAGCCTGGCACCTCTTTTCTAAAATTAGCTCCACTTACAGATGTTGCCATAGCAGTTGTTGCCATACCAAGGCACACTTCATAGGTGATGTCATTTGTCATACAGCAGAACGCCAGAGCTGTTTACCAGTTCTGAGCCCTAAGTCTTGCACATTTCCTAAAGAGCATCTGTCACCTCCAGAGGTACCTACACAGGCTATGCATTATTGGAGGCTTTGAGGGGAAATCCTGCCTGAGCTCTGCAGCAGAGCATCTGCACCCAGAAGCCAGAGCTCTGCCCTGACACCCAGCCTGGGCAGCAGCTCCTGCCAGCTTCTCCTGAGGTACAAGATTCCCACAGGGCTGCCCCAGGTTTGGCTCGGGGAAGTTTCTCAGGCTAAGTACCTGATATATGAAGACATGTTTCTCTTCATTACTTTTACAAGACCTGACCCAAAGTGTTTGGAAAAATGCCTGGAAACACTCTGACTTCCTTAGAATCATAGAATAGTTTGGGTTGGAAGTGACCTTTAAAGGTCATCTAGTCAAACCTCCTCCAAATTTGGATACTACATTAGTGACCTACATCTAAAATAGGTTCCTGTACATATTTCCTCTCTCCAGATTAAATAATCATTGTGCAATCCACAACCATGCTCAGACTTTTAATATTTCTTCTACCAAGTTTCCTTTACACTTCTGAGAAGAATTTGCATCTCAGACAGCAGGCAAGGAAATTCTGGGGGTCTGGATTGTTTGTTCTTGCACTCACTTTCTACTACTTCTGGAATCAGATGTATGATCAAGTACTTTTTAAACAAATCCCATTGCACTGGGCTAACTTTTTGCAAAAGCTGGAACCAGAGTTGAACTTCTGACATGTTTTCTCCTTGTCCCTACTCCCAAGACCTCTTGCAGATTTTTGCCAAGAGCAAAGGCGAACGTTCAGAGGTACAGAAAAATAATCAATGTTGTTCTGACTTCAGTCAGCCCTGAAGTGTATTCTCAGATTTCTGCTGCACAAAATGGTTTTGAGGAAACATCCAGCCTTTAGGATTCTAACCAGATTTTTTTCTGGATCATTTGACCACAATGAAAACTCTCAGAGAATAAGCAGCAGGAGAGAGAGATAGATTACAAACGCATTCCACAATAATCACAACAATGCATTTTCCCTTCCGCTAAACAGGCAGAGGCCCTGGGCCAAACTCCAGAGGAGAGTCAAGTATAACTCATGTTTTTCCTGGCCCTTTCACCTACACAAGTTGCTTTACTTTCACAGTATCCTGGACTCCCTTTACATTCCAACATGTTGTTGACAACTTGCCCATTCTATCCCTTGTGAATTTGTACACATTGCAGACCATACCTTAAACAGTCAAAACACAGAATCATAAAAGGGAAGCAAGAAAGAG
Organism: Rhagologus leucostigma; assembly: GCA_013397725.1. NCBI lineage: Eukaryota > Metazoa > Chordata > Aves > Passeriformes > Rhagologus > Rhagologus leucostigma. The sequence continues at coordinate 3,123,574 of VZTD01003877.1, read as the reverse complement.
CAGAAACCAGTACGTCGGCCCTGATCTCTCCACATATTCCTCTTCCATACAGAGATCTGGAAAATCTCCTTCACACACTGGACTGTAGCCACCATCCTTGCTCGCGTGGGCCACGCATCACTGCACACCTTCCTGACCAGGCACAAGCAACAGATGGTTTTAGAAGAGACACATGTTGAGACACTCAGGTTGGGAATAGCCAAACACTGGCTGGAAAACCGTGGCCATTGTGTGCAGCACCAGCCCTGCTCCCTCTGCACTCTGAGCCAGCACAAGCAGCAAAGGCTCTGCACCTCTGAGTGTCAGAGAGAGCACAGAGCAATCACAACATTTAGATTCATAAGATTAAGGTCACTTTATGAAATACTTCTAAGGGGAAATCCTTTAGAATTTAGAATCCTTTGGTGCCTCCCCATCTTGTTTACAACTTCCTTACCCTGAGAACTATAATTCACATGAAGAAAAATAAAATCAAGGAAAATAGTACCTCACACTCCAGCTGTTCTTTGAAAAGCTTTTAAGACATTACACGCTAACTGAAATTCACTGAAGTCATTAAATCATTTTTCCCCAAAGCCAGCTCTCTCCCTGAACACCCCCTACTGTCTGAAATGGCAAAGAGGGACAGTGACAGGACCTATTTATGCCTGTTTGAAGGTGAGTCTATACTATCTGATTTTTAATTCCAATCCATCCATCACAATTAGGTACACCACACTGGTCCCTCAAACCACATGTTCCCAGCAGCCTGACCACTGTGGCAGTGTCAAATTCCTTCTCTCCACTCACAAAGGCACCTTATGCTAACTTTAGAGCACCACTTTCCAAGATCAATGATAATTGACTGATTAAGTATGCCTAATGCTGCCAGAATGTGAGCTGATTGTGTAATGGTGCTAATTAGTAACTGCCAGAGCTCATTCCAATTATTAACCTTTATGAATGTCATTTTTGAAGATAACAGTTTGCAACACAGCCTACTGCAGCATTTGTAATGGTTTTTGTCACACGGGATGAGAAGGACCACAGTGACCAATGAAGCTGAGATAAAACACAAGAAAGGGGCCCTAAGAACAAAGGATTCTGCCTTTGCTTTCTGCAAGTGATACAGGGACTTTAACAATAGAAAACTGGAACATCTGTGCTAAGGAATTCAAGAACCCACTTTTCCACAAGACCTGAGCTCCTCAACAATTCCACTGCCAAGCATGCCTCAAAAGCTTCCTAGCAGCGCAAGTAACAAACCAGTTCCAGATTTACCATGGGGACATGGCAGAGTGCCATGTCCAGTGATGCTCTGGAACCAGACAGACACAAGAAGAACAAGTTTGCTATTGAATATCGAGGAAAAGCACCATTCCCATGTCTGCACAGTCACAACTCTGATTCTTCTGATTTGTTATGCAACAGAGGACATCTCATGACAAACCACATCATGCACCCTGCCTGCATCAGATTTAGCTAAACAACTAAGTTAGACCACAGCCTACTTAACTTCACCCTCATCTGTCCCCTGAACAAACCACATGCCCTGTCACTATTTAAAATGAGCACTTCCAAAAAGAAATATGGGCTTCTTATAGATCTTCCACCACTATAAACAGGGCCATGTTCTTGTGCCCATCACTGTTTAAGAGCCACAGGACAACGAACGTATACGAACTTTTTAGATGGTGTGAGTAAACCCCTCAGCCCCTACGATTAGGTAGTGTTGGTGCAGACAACTCTCCAATCCTCAGAGAGGCAAACGGTCCACTACAGTCCCCCCCACCATGTACTCTTCCAGAAAAGAAACACCAAAGCAAACAAATCCTTTGTTCCCCATGCCTTGTACAAAATAGAAAATGCACACTTGGGGGTACAAAGCTAAATGTGCTGTGGTAACTCTGTATTCCTCATAGACATCCCTTTTATCTTTATTGGTTACACATAATAGAACCAATGGGATTTTAATCTTCCAGGGGACATTTACTCTCTACTTTGCTAGAGGCACACTGAATGATGTACTATGGTCCACTGCTTACTCTGCAGCTTAACTACTCAGTGGCAATATAACATTATAGCTGGAACCTTACATTTGAACAGATGATCTTACTGCCTTGGTTTTCCTCAGCCACACTTAGAGCTGCCAGTATTCCAAAGAAAGGACAAGTTCTCCCATATAGTGGCTTTACAGAGACTTTTGTCTGGGGCACCTCAAGGTCAAGGTTGTTTCTGATCCCTGAAGTAATTACACAAGACCCACAGAGGGATCATACTTTATGAGTTCTCAAGGGAGCTCATACACCCCTTTGTGCTGATGGATGTTGTGTGATCCTCCTGTTTTCACACCAAGACCTGGGACATGTTACCTGTGTGCGAACTGCTCTTTTCCAAGCTGTTCCTGACTTCTGCTCTGGACCTGCTGCTTACTCACCCCCTTCCAGAACCAATAATCATCAACCAGGCTCCCTTCTTGAAGCAAATGACTTCTACAATTTCTAGCATTTCAGAGAAAGAGGTGCAAGAGGACCGATGTGCATTTCTCTTTCCATGGCACTGATTACTCCTTGTGAGCTCAGACTTTCACAGGGCCAGAACCCAGGTCCCAGTGATGGGTTGCTCTTTCTTTCTGTGTACTTCTCCCTGCATGGTTTTGGAACCTCCAGGACTTTTTGTACAAAGGAGTGCCCTGAACTCCTGGCAGTAGTTACGGGTAGCTGGAGACTGTTGCATTTTAAACGCACCAGAACTTACCCCCAGGCCAGTTCACAGTGCATCTCCCAACCCTGGACAAACTACCTGACTTTGGGGTAAGGGTTGGCAGTAACAGCTGTATTAACAGCCCAGCCATCTTCCTGTTACCTGTCTCTTATTTTCATCTTCCTCACACATACCCTGAGCTAGACTACAAGATCCAGAAAATAACATTTAACAGTCCTGTTACAGATGCCAAAGGATATTCTTGGATTTATCATGGGATAATAGCCCTCAACCTTTCCAATACACCACCACGTCCGCATGCCTGACTAGACCTGCAGGATGCTGAATGCCCAGCTCCTGCAGATAGCCTGCTGCTAGATCCAGGCATCTGGACAGCAAGCTTCAGTGATAACTGGATATAAGTGACTACTAGTATTTATGGAGTCAGTTTTCTAAAGTAACTGGCCTTCAAAGATCCAGAAACAAGGCCTAGCAATCTGGTTATGGAAAGGCCTCACTAACATTTTACAGTTTTTATTCAGAGGCAGAAATCCTACATGTAAAAATGCACTAGCTTCCCATGATCTAGTAGTTTACAGGAGCTTTCATTTTCACTTGGTCAGGTATATACTGTAAAAGAACTGGCTGACAGATCTTACAGATGAAGCACATGTACTAAGTAAATAAATCAAAGGCTGCCTTCCAGGCTGGGGGAATGTAGCCCTTTGTAAATATTATTTGGAGAAGTGACCACTTCATAAGGGCACTTTTAACTTCATTAGAAGCCTAATGAATCTACCATGGACATAATGAGAGAGACAGACCAGACTAAAAGAAAGATGGAAGGATTTCTTGCATGTTTTTTAACGGCTTTTCTCCATCCTTCAGATTATTTATAGCCATTATAAAATGGCAGTGCATTTGGAGAAAAAAACAAAAACACCACAACATAATAAAACTTCAATATAAACAGACACAACCCATGTGAAAGTACTAAAGTACTAAATTCTACAAGCCACTGTACAAAGCATCCAAGATTTATGGCTTGCTCTGAAGCCTAATTGGAAAGAACAGAAAAGTCAAGGGAGGAAGGAGATGGGAAGAGAAAGGAAAAGAACAGCTCGGTCAAAGAGAAACAAATCTTGTAAGGCCATGCAAAGCCTAGTTTAGTGTGGATAGGGGCATTGCATCCTGCAGCACGCATGAGGTGGCACCAATGCAGAAACTGTTCTGTGCAAGAACCTGGTGGCTCCTTTTCCAGGCCTGACTGCCTGGACAGTATGTGGCAGTATCTATCTCTGTGTGACTCATCAGAGGCCAGGGAAATTTATGAGCCACAGATTAAGTCTTTGCATGTACTATAACCCTTGACAGATTTTGGGGCTGATTCTAGGAATCCATTTAAACTTCACATGAGTAAAAACAGGCTCCAGCAAGGAGATGCACAGATTAAGTACATATTGTCCTATGAACCAAATTCTTCTACTTGCTCTGAACCTTTGGCCAATGCTTCTTTATCCTTCTTGGACCCAAAGAATTGTTGAGGTTGGAAGGAATCTTTGGAGCTGATCTGATCCAGCCTCCTGCTCAAGCAGGGCCACATAGAAGACATTTTCCCAGGATCAGTCCAGATGGCTTTTGAATATGTCCAAGGACGGACATGCCACAACCTCCTTGAACAACCTCAGCCAGTGTTCAGTCACTTACACAGTAAAAAATGTTTCCATCATATTCAGAGGGAAGATTCTGAGTTTCACTTTGTGCCCATGCATTGTCTCTTGTCCTGTCACTGGGCAGACACTAAAGGAGCATGGTTCCATTTTCTTTGCCCCCTGCTTTGAGGAATTTGCACACATTGATGCGATCCACCAGTCACACTCCAGCCTTCCCTTCTCTGGGCTAAAGAGCTCTTTCAGCCTTTCCTTATACGAGAGATGTTCCACCCACTCGCCTTAGCGAGACCCTGTCCATACCACATGATATCGTAAGATTTTTAACATACTCTTTTCTGGGCACCTCTTTTCCCAGTCCTAGTAGACGAGATCTAGTATGGAAGTTCTTACGTAATTTATTAAGAAAGTTTTATTTTTCATTTATCTATTTGCATATTTATAAGCAGATTTAATGTGTGGTTTTCATGACTACTGGCACAAATTCCCATTGAACGCATCAGCTTCTAATCTATGCCAACGAAACCACTGCACAGCAAAGAGTGATCAGAAAAAGACATTAGTAAGGTCAAAACAAATTCATCTTTAAGTGTGGCTTCCTGCAAAAAGTTTTGCAGTTGACATCCAAATCTCATTAGAATGTAAGATTAGATAACTCAACAAAAGGAGCAGCTCTTTAACGAGAGCAATGGAATTGCTGCTCCAAACGATAAAAGAAGAGATGGAGTAGCCAATTCCTGTTAACAGGTGCAGCTCTGCTGATGCAGCAACAGTCACAACACCCACAGGATCTGCAACAGCAGGTTCTTGGCTACAAACTCCCTCCTGAGCACTGCCTTGCTGCTTCTAAACAAGTAGGCAAAGCACTACAAACACACCTTACCTGCCAGCTCTGACAAGATGACTTCATAGGGACACTGAGGCTTCAAAAGCACATTTGCTCTCAGCAAAGCTTCCTCTGACCTTCTCCACCAAAGCCCCAGAATTAAATGCCAGGGAACATGACCAGAGCTCAAAATTCACTGCTGATGAGATAGGATGTCTCCTTTCTTGAGGAACCGTAATCAAAGAAATTCACCAACAAGGACAGTAAAACTATAACAAATACATAGCACATATTAGCTGAGAACACAGGCACAAGCATATTCTCCCAGCTTTCTAGAACACTTTATTTTTTTCCACAACAAATTTCATTAGTTCACACTGAGATCCCCATGCTTACAAATCCACACCAGAAATATCTTTTGACATTAAATTCCCTAAATTTCCCATTTTATCATCTAGTTTTCTGGAATTGAATGACTAAAGATCTGAACAGGTTTAAGTTTCCATTGACCCAGCTGAGTGCCTAAAAGGACTGGCTCAAAAATTAAATTATGCCAAAGATATTTTTTTGGTTGGTTTGTTTTGGTTTGGGGTTGGTTTTTTGTGGTTTTTTCAAACTACAATTCCAAAGAGCACTTGTAAGCCAATGAAACACCTTTACTTACAAAATGTGGTAGCATCGAAGAGACATCAATCGATAGAGAGCTCACCTGTGATGCAGAAGATTCAAATCCCTTGTTTGAATTAAGACAGCCACAGGAGACACACCAAATTACAAATATTTGTATTACCTGTTAATCTGCCACAGAATGTTCTGGGGAAAGTATATGAAAGATAAAAGAGAGCATGATTTCTTCCCAGGGTCTGTCATCCAGTTCTCTGGACTTAGAAATCTACAAATCCCAAAACCACTAAAATACTGTTGAATATCATGTCTCCAGCACAATCCCAGCTATTCTATTGGAATACTTAAAGCATGAGTAGCTCATTGCTGACAAAGAGATAACAAAAAAATATATGTTTCTGCAGCTCTGATCCAAAACCTGTAGATGTGCCTGTTCCTTCAATATTATAAAATAATTAATGTAAGCCATAGGCTACTGCCACACTACCACGTTATTCAGCCAATAGCAGAAATATCCTCCACTAATTCACCGAATCCTCGTTTGAAATCCATTTATGCTTTTATTATTTCTGCCTCACAACATCCTGTAGCAATGAGTTACACAATGTAATTACTTGAGGAATAAAAAAGCACTTCTCTTTATACTTATTTGGAGCAAGGGCTTGAACTTGGATCTTCCACACATAAGATTAGAGTGAGTCTCTCCATGGGGAGATTCTCAGTCTCTCCTGTTGCAGTTCTTTTGTAGAATATAAATAATTCAAGAGGGATGGCTGGGGGTCTTACCTGAATTGTGGAAAATTAAAACAAAAAACAGCATGTTTTTTTCTCTCTACATTTTGTTTGGAATTCCACTTTTGTCCTGAGAACATTCCCTCCAGAAGTCAGGAATTTGATAAATTGCCTTTTCTTCTTGCTTCCCTGTATCCAGCCAGAAAACAAGACGTATCCGAAAGTTCCCAGGTCTACTTATTAACAGGAGCATCCCAACAGCCGAGTTATCTATGAGATCAACACATACGTACAAACGGATAACCCCTCTAGACCTGTCCAACGAGCACATTCCTCACCTGAACATTTCTGCAGCATCCACTGCCAGTGACCAGCCCAGTCCTCCCACAGCCACACATTTGAACATCACCATCTTCAGCAAAGCAGTCACACTTTCAAGCTGCAAAAGCTGCCCGAATGGGGCACAAAGTGGGCATGTGTAGCACAGGTTGGACCTGCTCTGGACAGGAGTTACCTGCACACAAAATTGTGAATATCTGTGTGCCCACCATGCAACACCAAAATGACGTCTGGGGCAGAATGCAGCCGCAGCCAAGATTTACCTCTGTCTTCAGAGATTCACAGATATAAATAAAGCATGAGCATTTTTTTTTTAAATTAGCAGACTATCTGAAACACCATTACAATCTGCAGTTCTGTTTCTATTAATTCTCTCCAATTCAGTAGGAATTTCAACACAGAATAAGGATGAGCAGATGCAGGGGGAAGCACATTAATAAATCATAAGTGTCATTAAAATTTGTAAACTAATATCTTCTGGGAAGTCTTGACAATTAGTCTCAGAGCTTTCTTGGCAAACAAAAAATTATTAAATCCAAAAGGCCCCCTGTCTGATGACATCCCTGGCCCCACAGAAAGGTCACTGATGAAGCAATTAAGAGACACAACAAATGGACCAGTGAGCAAGCTCGTTCACAAAAGACAAATGAGCTTCATGAAACAAGAGGACTAAGACATCTTAATAAGCAAAGGTGGGACTTCAATCCACACACCACCCTGAGACATGTACAAACGCTTTTAGACTTATTTGCTGGGCTAATACTTTTCACATGATTTTGCAGTGTCCCCCTTGGTCTCCACTATCTCTGAGGCAAAATTAACATGATTAAAGCAAGGAACCACCAGGAAGCAGAGATGTGAACATTACCATTCCCTTTTTGGAAAATCCTGTGGGATATAACAGGGCTAGGGAAACACTGGGAAGGAGACAAATGAAACTTCTCTACAGAAGTTAGTCTTATACTTAAAGAATAAAGTATTAAAAAATGAAGTCTTATCTTAATTACCATTACTGATTTTGCCTAATCCTAAAGCATAGCCCTGAATTTAAGATAAGACTATTAATTTTTATTATTGGTTCCCAAAACAGACATTTAAAACAGTTTTAACTCACACTATCCCTTTGTTGCAATGACAGCATCTCCTCCTAGTTCAAACTGCAAAGAATGTGTGATCTGGACACTACCTTGATCTCTGGCACATTCAAGGAGGGTTAAACCTATGGTTTACTCTGTTCAATTTCTTGAATACACTTTTTTTTTTTTTTTTTTTTTTTAATTACCATGAAGCTTCCCATTCAGCTACACACAGCCCAAGCAAATCTGAATAATCTCTTTGGTGTATTCCTGACATCCACAATGAAATATTTGTTTAGCTCACATTATTTAACAAAAGGCTACCATCTTCATTTGGCAGCAGCTAGCTCAGGAGTGGGCCAACATGCAGCTACTGTGCATGTCCCAAAGAGTTCCAGTGTGGCTCCCAGGCCAAGATGACATCTACGGCATCTTTGACTGACAGCCAGGCTGAACTGAACCAGGGTAAACTGGACCACCCACTGTGGGGAAATGACTAATCATCAAGAGTACTGGAGGATAAGAACTGCATAATTCTGGGAATGTTGCTGAAGGTGTGCACTAATTGCAACTCCGGGTGCTGGGAGCCTCGAGGAACAACTCTCATCTCACACTGTGGTCATCTGCTGTGGTTCCACATTCCCTTGGTTCTTCAGCAAACATAGTCTGCACAACAGCTCTCAACTACAAAGATTTTCGTAGGTGGCTCCCACAGCCTCAAAAAACTAGCCATCATTAAGCTAAGCTATTTATACGTTCTAACAAACAGCAACAGTAGAGATGCCAAACTTTTGGTTACCCTGGTTTTCAAATCCAAGAGAGATCAGGGTGCTTGCACACACAGCTGGCTCCTTCCCTCCATGCCCTGATGGCTGACTGCAGATACAAGAAACCCTTCTCATCAGCACAGGATTTCTGCACTTTGCAGCATTATTAAAAAGTGCCAAAGAAGATGCAATAATGGGAAGCATTACTACTTTGAAAATCAGCTCCATTAATTTTACGCCTGAATACAATCATCCAGAAAATAGCACATATCGAAGATGCATGTCATCAGCATAAAAGTGGAAAATTATAAATGTAATCAAATTTGACAATACTGAGAGGAGATGTCAGCTGCTGGTCATGGAGACTGCACTTCAATACAGCAAACTCCAGGAAAACTACAACGCCGCAGTGGAGCCAAACCAGGAATAAGCAAGAGGTTGTGGCACAAACCAGAATCTGCCATTCACAATGCAGTCTAAATAATGTATTGGCACTGGGATAGAAACACTCTTAAGAAAGCTCTGGCTGTGCCACGACCTATTTCAGGTTTAGCTTGTTCCACAGAGGATGATACCGAAATTTGAGTCAGGCTTTTTGAATCTCCTGATCCCTGACTTCTTACTCACCAGTCATAGAGGCCACTACATTTGGAGCAAGCAGACTAAGCCCCAGTTCCCAAAGGGCCCTTCACACCACGTTCACCCTTTCCCACCCAGAGCAACCATATCTGAAGCCAGCTCTATGTGCCACACATAAACCTAGGGCACAGAAATCAGCGTGAGCTGGGAAATTATTGCAAAGACAACAAATGCTAGAGGTACACTGACACATGCTGAGGGGTCTCTAGGGACTGTGGGAGGCTTAAGAGGCAAGCACATGGGAGGAAACAGTGTAAAGCCCTCTGGTAATTCAAACAGAACTGAATGAAACAGTGATGCATGACATAAGGCAGCTTGCAACCAAGCTGAGGGGTTTTACTCCTCTCTGCTCCAAACTTGGGTTGCAGCTGCTGCATTTTGCAGCTGTCTCTATTAAAAAGCTGAAAGGGTTTTTTTTCTAACTCGACAAAGAGACTAAGACAACACACTAACCTTTTTAGGCACAGCAGCCACAAGAGTAAAAAAATGCTTGGGGATTTTTGACTGCTGCCATGGAGACATAATTTCTTGGTTAATAAACAAGAAAACAAGAAGGAAAAAATATACATATATAAATTCCTTCATCAGCATTTTAGGCTTTTAAACAGAAAGAGTTAGTCACAATTTTGGGTTAATGCATGGGCCAGCATTACGTACAGTCAGATACTTTAGCTGGGACCACAGCCAGAGGAGAGGAATTCCAGGGGACCCATCTGAGGTGGGTAAAATGGTAGCAGGGACTCAGAGCTGACACATGCAAGTGCTTGCACTTTGGAAGAAAATCTAAACTGCTCCCCACTGCCCAATTAGCTGATGTGTTGCAGTCATGGCTGTGGCATTGATCATAAATAGCACCTTGCTCACTTGTGCTTCTCCTGTCTTCTGGATCACCCTGTTGTCTCTCTGTCTTCACCTGAGATTGAGAGCTCCCTTGAGAGGGAAGCTGTCTTTTTAGCTACTGCAATCCAAATAAATAAAATAAATGAATACATTCCTGAGTACTGAAAAAAGGCAACAATGGAAAAACTTTCATTCCAGTTATCTAAGCAGAAAGAAACTGCTCAATAGGCACTGGTTGAAACAGCTGAATTTCTGACGCAAATATTACAATATCAGCTTTAAATACTTATCCAGAATGTCATGTTCCCACAACCCTATTTCAATACTGCACAGTTTAAACAATTCCTGTGAAGCAGCCTGGCACCTACTCCGTACAAAGAGAGTTAATATTTCATGACAGATCACTCTCGTATGCTTACAGTTCTTCATGGACAATGAAGTTTGATGCAAGGATCCTGGCCTACAGAGAGTTTGGGAATTAGAGGTGCTCCAACAGCACTTAGAACCAAAACAATGTAAGTTTACAGATTTAGAGGAAAATTTGTTTTCCTTTTGTTGATGGAGAAGAGGTGTTAATAGGGTGAAAAAAAATCTGCAGAAAGCATATGTCCATTCCCTAATTCATTTTTTATTTAAAGCAGGCTGGATTCTTAACTACACAGTTTGATAATCTGCTAGGCAATGAGAACTGATGAAGGTTTTGCATGTCTAAAAGCTTAAATAATTTTTACAGTTATATTTGTTGACCTGTGAAAAAGACCTCTCTCCAGAAATTCACAAATGACTCACGCCATCACAAGTATAGCAAAGTAACAATAAAGTAGCTTCCTTTCATAGGAGGAGAATTATCACCTCCACTCAACTCAGTGGGAAAAACAAAAATCTAAACCACAACTGACAGGTATCTCCTGTGATGAACAAGAGATATGGCATTCACAAGGAAGAGGGCGTGTGTGGGTGTGTGTTTTTTCCTTGAAGATGGCTGCTTCAAGACTGGCTGCTTCAGTAGCAACAGAGACCTTTTCTGTGATTGTTTGAGCCCCAGAAGCATGAATTTGGATATCAGAGCAATGTCTGTATTCCTGCATTCAAATTCTGACTAGCATTTCCCGTGTCTAAGCTCATATCAGCCTGATATAGGAGCAGTTTCTTCTATATCTTGTAACTTCTAATTCTCCTCTCTTCCTCTGTTGCTCTCGCTCCCTTTTTTAATTACATTCAGGATGTTTTCTTATTGATTTACTTGTTTTTGTATTTAGATGCAGGGATTAGAAATTCTTTTTATATGGCAATTCAGTTTTCCATTTAAAGAAGCCTCTCATGCTATAACCCAGAGGGAACTGAGGAGATTTTGACGCATGAAGCAGGTGGAGGCAAGATGGTATTTGGAGATTGCATTGCGCTCTGCTCTATCTCAGCATCCTGTGCCATGTGATTCATTGCTCTCTGCCACAAAAGCCACACTCCTCTCTCGTGGAAGCAACTGTATTTGCCAAATGGTCAGGATAGATATCATACAGCATCACTGCTCAGATGGGCAGGACTCCTGGCTAGCAGAAAGGGTTAGTCATATTTCCAGAACACAGGAAAAAACCCAAACCCCTTGGAAATGTACAGATCATTTTCTGATACTTACTTGAACTTGCATTCAGTTTGTGACCCATCCAGGGGCCCAAAGAGCCTACAAAAAGTAACTAAGGAAAGCAAACCTATTGCCAGGAGGCTTACACTCCTGCAAAGAGAAATCCTCCTTTTAAAAGTTTCAGGGTCTCAAAAATGAAAAGAAAATATTGAAAAACACCAATTTAAATAATGCAAAGATTTAGGGGCCTGAATGTGCAAATAGAACAGGAAATCCTGAGAAAAGGAGTATTTCTCCGGCTTATTTCTTACACTTAGTATCTATTTGCATTTCTACAATATCCTTTGCAGAGAAACTCATAGATGCTCTCTAAGACTTCATGCTCCCCTGTCAAGTACAGCATGGATTATTCCTGAATTTTCCAAGCAGAAAGTAAGGTTTAGGACCCAGGAGCTCTACCTACTAGCTCTTACCCTGAGCTTTCCTCACAGACCTAGGGAGAGAACATGGGAAGTTCTAACTTCTCAACCTCTCTGGGTCTCCACGTCCCCCACTGTCCCCTATTTCACTGGAGACCAGATGCAGAAGTGTTCCAGAACACGCTGAAGCACTCCCACAAAGGAGTGAGTTTTCTCAGCTGACCAAGTGCTGGATGCTTTCAGTTGTATTGATGACTAATTACATTTCCATCGCTTTGGGAAACCTCCAAAATGGGAGCTGCTATTACCTTTCTGCAGAGCCCAGGTGATGCCACAAGCTCAGGATTAAGACAAGGTTTGCCTGTTTGTTATATTATTTATGCAGAGCAGATTGCTTGGCAATTACATTTAAAGTACAATCACAGTGCCATTTGTACTTGCTAAGTAAAGAGGCAAAAGTTTTTTAAGGCATTAATACCTTGAAAAGTACCAAGGTAAGTGGAAATGGCTGTTCTCTCTTATTAGCTGCATGGTTATTTATACTTTTGCAGATTACCATGGTGCAGTGCAATTAGGCTTCTTAAGTACTGTTCAAATTGAGAAGTTTCAACAGCTCTACTTGAATAATTAACCCTTAAATACATTTACAGGAATAAACCTGCAGTGACTGGCCAAAGCCTGCTCCAAATAGGGGCTTTTAAATTATCTGTGAAGAAGGAAGTACAAGAGACCATCTGCCAGGAAGGGTGTGAGGCAACGGCTACGATGCTCTGACAGTTCCACCAACTACATTTTGAGCAGGTTTCACAATAGCTGTAATACACCGGGTGAATCTGAAACAAGACACTTGGCCTCACCAGCCCCGTCTGCCTTTTTTTTTTTTTCTTAATGTCCTTGGGGTAAAAAAAACACCTGATAACAATTCTGTTAAAGACATATCCTTTCCATGCCAGGGGCAGGATGAAACAATTTGGTGATTTCAAACATCAAGGAACTGACCTGTTTATAGGGGTCAGTTTGGGGGCTGAGGGGATTTTAAGTTATTTCTTTATTTTAAATGCAGACACACACTTCCGAACACACACATGCTTCTTTCCAGAAGCATGTTTTCCCAGGACAAGACAGTCCATCTCTCATGCCAGACTAGGAACATGGCAACTACGAAACACCACCCAAGTACATCCACAGTGGAGAAGGCACCAGCACCTCCCTGTGGCATCTCTAGTCCTTCAGCAGCTACTCTCCTTACAGCCCAACACAGAGTCATTACCAAGGTGACCATCTCAGCTCACAGGGGTGAGGAACAAGGCTAAGATCAGCTAAGATTATATCAGCACTGTGTTTTCTACCTTCTCAGACACAGTGTGTACCCATCTATAGCCTCTATTCTCATTGCCAGCCTCACGGCAGAGAGAGGAAGGAAGAGACTTGTCCAAGGACACTCAAAGGTGAGAATGAAACCAAGCTCCTCTGTGTGCCAGGGAAGAGCCATTACGTGATGGAACCCTCTTGTCTGCAGGCCCCACTTCATCAAAGGAATGTGTCTTAATCATGTACCCCTTTTACAAAGAACGACTCCAGTTGTCTCAGATTCTCTCCCAGCTCCTCCTCTGATGAACCCAGATACTCCCCCATGCCCATACCCCCGGTCAGCCCCCAGTTTTACAAGAGACACAGTGCAACCCCTCCATGCCAGCTACTGTGATTTCCACAATCCACATACCTCCACAGTGAGCTCTCCGTAACGCTCCCCAAGTTGAAGTCGTAGAGCTTTGTCAGGATGAGAATCACCTAGAGAGGGGAAAGGGAGGGAGGGAGAAAGAGAGAAAGGGAAAAGAGGAGAAAAAAAAAGGTTGCTGTTAGATTTTATAATGATACACAAGGCATCTGAAACCACCCAAAGGAGAGCTGACCATTTATCCATTAAAGTTGCAGTATTATAGGATAAAGTAGATTTAAAAAATAAAATGGGAAATCATTAGCTTAGTGCATTGTATAACCAGTAACACTTATTTTAATCCCAAAATGTTTTGCATTTGAAATAAAACATGCCACCAGGAATTAATCAGACTTTGTGAGCTGACCTCTCTGCAACTACAATTATTCAAAATCAGGGGTGGAATCAAATGCACTCTTGTTAATTCAATAGCTCAATCTAAAATTACAGTCAGCTTCTTTTTGTCTCTCAACATACTATCACTAATTATTGAGTCTCCATGGAAAGAACTGGCAAGTTTGTTAGTGTAGATCCCCATCCAGCAAAACAGTCCATCTTGCCTAGAATCAGCTTTGTTTTCTTCATCTGCTGTCACTGACTCAAGAGCATGGGAATTCCTACATGCCATCACCTTTCTGCAGTGGTAAGAGAGACATGGAGCACGACATTCTGCTTATGCACTGAGCAAAACAAAACTTCACCTGTATCTTTAGTGCTCAAGGAGAGTCAGAGGCTCCAGGACTCACTGACTTTCTGAAGAGAACACTCCTGAGTCATGCCCCTGCAAAGCTGAGGCTGGGGGAGAGGGGAGTTAAGCAGTACATAGGGGACCAGAGAGGAATATAATTTCTCTCTGATGTACCTGGTGCTCTGACCTCAGATTTCATGGGTAAATGTAATCCTCCTAGTTACAAGCTACATTGCCCAATGCCCTTCTCTCCAGAAAGGCAGTTGTGCATTCTGATAGCCTGGGAGCCTCTGTGCTCTCTGTGTTGGGATGGGAACTTGTGCAGAAAGAATAGAGGTTTCTCAGTGGAAGTTAGGAGCATTTGAGCATCTGCTCCTTGCCATTTTAGCGTAACTAATGTCATACATTTCATTCCCTTGGATTCTACAGCACCAGCCTCAAGGAAGGTGCCTCCAGGGCACCTCTTCATTTTCGTTTTGCATCATTTTAACATTTCATCATCATTTCCTCCTTGCAGGATTCAAGCACAGTCCAGTTTCCCTCACATCTGCTCTGGCTGTGAGAGAGCATCTAGGGCACTGAGCCCCACTGCCTGGGTGGAGTTTGTTAACAGTTACTTCATAGTTTGCCTAAAAGGTGGGTCCAAGTGAGAGATGTGGCTCAAATGGCTGAGTTCATTAATGTTTTCCTATGCAACAAGGATCTTTGCTCATACAAAAGCCAGGCCTCCCTCCCTCTCCCTCTCCCTCCTCCCACAGCAGTGGAACCAGCCATACCTTTCATTGGGCTTTCCCAGCTGAAAGGCTGATGGGTGCAGAGTTCAAAGCTTTGCAGAAAAATGCCAAAGGATTAATCAATATCACAGCTGCTGCAGCACTCGTTTACTGTCAGCATAATACCAGGAAAAAACCTGTTCAAATTGTATGGGACCTTGATACGTGACTATGCAGTCAGTGCCCAACTTAATGACTTTAGAATAGATGCTCCGAGCATTCCTCCCTCTACTGGATTCACTTTCACCATCCCCTATTGCATTTTCTCCCTTTATTTCCCCACGCAGAGACCTTTAGGAAGAAGATAATAGCCAAGCTGCTTCCAGCGGGGTGTGAAAAGAAACCTGCCAGGCAGATTTGAGTCAGCATATGCAAGTTCATGTCAGCTGAAACCAACGCTATGCTAAGGGGAAATAAGGCTAACATCCTTTTTATCGCAGCTTAAACCCTGCACACACCTTCCTATACAAAGGAGGAAGAGCCAGCTGCAAGCTGCAGCAACCAAGGTTGGTACGGTTTGTATGCCTCCTCCCCTTACATCCAGCAGGGCAGCCTTCTCCCAGCTAAAACCCGATGAGAATGACATTTTTAGGATGTTCCCTATATTCCCACAGGCAGTCAGTCAGGACTCCTCTCAAGAGTCTCTAGAAAGCCATGCACTACAGCACAAGCCCTGCCCTGCCTGAAATTATACCCCTCGTATTGCTCACAACTCTGGTGAGGTTTCACAAAGTTGTTTTCAAGTTTCAGAGTCTAAGCACATTGAAGACAGCTGAGTTCAGTGGATCCTGGATCCATTCCTAAACATAGTAAATAAAATCTCCAAGTCTTGGTCAAATTTCAACAGATTCTACCTTATTTCTACCCAAAATTGCAATTACAACTAAAGGCAGCATCCATACTCTCCCAGCTCTTAGTGTGTCTCTCCCCAGATCTCCTATGCCCTGTATTTTTGAAGACGTCACTTATCTATTACCACGCTGCAAATCCCAGGATAACACCAGCTTTACAGAAGTGGGCTGAATGCTACTCAGCTCCTGGGTAGAAATTCATAGTAAAAGCACGTTGTTTAGTATGACTTTTCTGGATTTTCGCCCAGGATGACTGACTGAGATCCATCTCTGCTTGTTGGTGATGCATGGAAAGCACAAGCGTGAGCATCTCTTTGCAGTATCTTACAGAGTCCCAGGAAATAGCAGGAGTTGCCTGAGGCAGTGGTAACACCTACAGCAACCTGTCCCTAAAACCACTCACCACACAAGCCCAGGCCAGGAAACATTCCCACACCACAACCCCAGGTGGCTTCCACTCTGCTCCCGCTTGCTTTTGAGACAAAACACCTCAAATTCAACAGAGGCAACTCTTGCAATGGTTTGGGAGTTTGAAAACTGGAGAGGATCTGAGCATCTGAACCCACAACCTTCCCAAGAAAAGCTGCAAAAGCACTTTCCCCCCACACACTGGCTCAAAAGACCACAGAGCAAACACAACTGCTCAGGAACCATCGCAGGGCTGAGACACAAACCAGAGCCTGAAAACCAGAGCTGGTTCCCGAGCTGTCTCCATGGGGTGTGTTTGACACAGCTCTGCAGAGGAAACTTCAAACCCTTTCAAGAGGACATTCTGAGGCCCCATCGGGCTGCCCCAGCCATGCTAAGAAGAAACAAGGAGCAGGGGCAGATGTGGGAAAGTACCAGATTTTCTAAGACATCCTGTTGTTCGAATGCTTTAGTTGAAAAAGAATGGAACAAAATATAAGGAAAATCAGACACATTTTCCAAAACTGAATTCTGACAGGCGAAAGAAAAATTAAAAAAGAAAAACCTTCGTTGACTCAGGCTGAGATATTTGCTTCCAACTTCTGCTTTGTAGTTTAAGAAGCTCAGCTTGTTTTTGTCAACACTAACAAATAACCTTGTTTTTTCCATGCCAGTGTAATTTTGCATGAAAATCTTGATGGTTTTCATTTTTAAACCTGAATTCTACTGACAAGTGGAGATTTTACATTTAAGGCACTATTTCAAAACAAAAATATTTTCTTCTCTGAACTGAGAGAAATTTGGAATTGCCACCCCATAGAAAATACCCACTCTGCAACATAAATTAACACATTTTGCTCTGGGGAAAAGAAATACAAATAAATAAAGTTCCAAGCAATTCAGAAACAGCAAAAACTTACACTTAGGCATTATATAATCAAAATAAAGAAAACACCTTTATAGTGCCAAATTAAACTCTTTCTATTCATCAAACCAATCTTTCCAAAATTCATTCCAAGACAGCTCAATGTTAAACTGCATTTTATTATAGGATCATATTTCTCACTTCAGGAAATATAGCTCAGATATGGAATTTCCTCATCTCCTGCAGGCCAGGCTCCACACACTACACGGTGCTTCCCAGGACACCGCAGTGCAGGTGTCCCTTGGGACATCAAGCAGCTCAGCTGGTTGAGAATGAAAAAAAAGGGAAAGAGTCTGCAGGACGGAGCATGGACATAGGGAGACTGAATTACAGCTCCCTTAAGGCAATACAATCCCTCCAGAAAATGCAATTTCAAGCTGCGCTTACACAAAACTTAATGACCTGAATAATTTAACAAACTGTTTTGGTTTTGTAGACAGAAATGGGAATGGAGAAAGCATAATCAGAAAAAATATATTTTCTTTGGAAAGAAGTGATGTTCCAGTCCTACAAGAATTTTCTTATGTAGTTTGTTCTTCACAAATGCATCTCCACAGTGCATATAGGTTGGGGTTTTTTTTCACTGTCCACTAAATACCCTTCTTTAAGGCTTATATAAAAAAATGCCAACACCTGTCAATCATTTACCTTCAATGGTCTTTACTTCAGTACAGATTAAGAGCCTCCGGCACTGAGGAATCCTGATATAATGTTCTATAGCATACTAAACCACTAAATCCAGATTTAATATGATGGACCACTTCTCTAAAATAAGGCCAGCAAGCATCCAAAACTGTCCAATTCAGCAGCCTTGAGTCTTGACACAACTTAGCTGTCATGAAAGCAGGAAAATTACAACCAGGAACGTTAACCCGCGTTTCATTCCATCTCAAAAACACATCCCTGAAGGGATCCCGATTGTTCAGACAGTTATCAGGAGTCTCCAAGCTCACAAATCACAAAAGAAATCAGAAGCTTTTCAGAGTATTTGGTGGCGTAACAATCTTCCATGCCAATAAAATTTTACTACAAAGGAAAATTACTCTAGTTCATTAAACCCACCTCCAGATCTTGCCAACTCTAAACTGGCAAAGTGCTTTGCATATACCCCACAGTGGAATATATAATGTCTGTTTCCCACAAATTAGAGTGCAAAGGCACTGCAGTTCCTTCAGCAAGTTGGCAGTGAACTTCAGAACAGGTGAAAAGCACCACACCAAAGGCTGTCATGCTCCTGTGCAAGGGGATACTCATATTAGAGACACAAGAGGCAAGAGCACAGCAGCCAGAGAAAACAGGTGATCATTTCAGATAGGCATCTGAAAGGCCAGCTCTGATTCACTTCATGAGACATCTCTTCTCTAAGTGATCCTGCTCTATCAGCACAGAGATTAACACAACTCATCAGTAGCCCTGTGCACATATTTGCCAAGTGTAATTAATAACGAGTACAGGGATGATCACTAGGCAGCACAGAGCACAGCAGAAAGAGGGCAGGCAAATTTACATGAGAAAAATGAAAGCTCTCCCCTCGCTTGCTCTGGCATGCTGGGATCTCTGTCTCCTGCCCACAGACGTATTTCCATGGTGCTTGCAACATTTTCTACCCTCCAAGCCAGCCACAGGAAGCTTGTCTGCAATTTCCATCTGCCATTCCCTAATCTATATGAGAACAACAGCATCCAAGACGTAAACTTCAAATATGAGCAACCACAGGATACACGGAACCAGTGTCAGTAAAATGCTCACAGTTGAAGACAAGCTGGCTTAAAATGCTCTGGGAGTTAAATGCCAGCATCACTGATCTATGTAGGTCCCTGGTGTTTTCTTCTTTGGGATTTTTGGGGGGTTTTGTTTGTTTTGGGTTTCTTTTTTGTGGTGGTCATGGCTGGTTTTCAAGGCCCAAGATTATTAACTAAAGATGGACTGATTGGCACGCACATGGACACGATCATTCATGATCATGAGTTTGCCAAGGCACTCTTTCATCAATCTCTGCATTCAGAGCTAATTCTGTCAAAAGCCACCAATACCAGCCTAACTTTCCCCACACAAACACTCAAAAGACGGGGAAAGAACCATTTACATGTTCAATATATATTTGTGCTTAAGTGTGTGGTGGGTTGACCCCAACCAGCAACTAAGCACCAACCCAGACACTCAGTCTGTCCTACCCCAGGGTGATGGGGGAGAAAACCAGAAAAGCAAAAGTGAAAAGAACTGGTAATTCCTGACAAAGACATTTTCATTAGCCAAGGAAAGGGAAGAAACTATAACTAAACAAGTGGTACAGAGGCAGTCACACTGACTGTACCCCCCAGCAGACCAATGCAGAACCCGTCCTAGAACAGAGTTACTATTGGTGAGGATGATGTACGGAACACAACACCTTTCTGGCCTCGGGTGGGCAGAGTGAGAAACAGAAAACCTGACACTGTTCAGCTACACCTAAAACACTGATGTGCTATCAGCACTGCTTTAACCAAGAATTCAAAACACAGCATGGCAGAGGCTGGTCTGAAGAAAATTATGCCAGTATGATTGTTTTCCTAGGTCAAGGTAGAGTGATTCTCAAAAACAATCATTGCTTAATCCTGGTCTCACCAAAATCTCTTCACACAAATACAGCGTCAAAAAATATATGTGAGCATGTGAGTGATCACACTATGCAACATCACCATCCTCATTTACACTGGAGGTCTGAGTGCAGTTGCCAATACCCAAGAGTGCCATCTCCAGTTGTGAGAAGCATATAGAACTATTAGGAAGCTCCCAGGAGAGGAATTCAAGTTTCACAAGCGTTAACAGATTCTGTAAGCATCACCACTATGAAACAAGGCAAGTAATGGCATCTTTGTTTTACTGATGAGGAGGCAGAGGAAGATTAAGTGAAAGTTTAAGCATTTCTCTACATGGAAACGCTCAGAAAGAAGAATCCAAATCAACTTTTAGGAGTTTGGTTCAATCCACTTTGCGAATACATACGAAAAATCAAATTAAAGTCCACTTTATTCTGAAAAAGTGTCTCCATTGAGAAATTTAGCATAGCTGAAATAATCCAATTCAGCACATTTAGATAATTTAAGGTAAGAGGCATAATCTGGAAGATAAAACACCAATCTGAGTTCACTCAGAGTAAGAGAATGATTAAGTGAAAAGGAACACATATGCCCTAAATACCAATCTACCCCTTTTTCCCCAGCCTGGTGAGCATAGCTGAAGAAAATTTCTCTCCAGATAATAGGAGTTAATGAACATCCTAAGACACAAGAAGAAATCAGCAGAGGTACTGACAACAAATGCCAAATCCCGCCCCTGGAAATCAAAGTAACACTTGTGTAAGAGTAAAGCTTTGCCAACTTAACCTGCAGCAAAGGACTTTTACTTTTTTTTTCTTTTTCTCCTGCATACAGACAAGAGGTAATCTGTGAGGGAGGGGGACTCAACAGAGCAAACAAAAAGTGGGAAAACAGAAGGGAAGAAATAAGTGTAAAGGAAATAGGTCCAAACTTACGATCTGAGCTGAAGTCATCTACCAAAATGATCTCCTGGATGAGACTGGGAGGGGTGCGGTTCAGAACACTGCAGGGACCCAGGAAAGAAAAAGCCACTTTGTGAGCTGCCATAATAACGACAGTGTTAGGACTGATAGAAATCTGCTGTGCTATGCATTACAGTAGGAATACCAAACTCCAGTAAGGTGGAAGTAGTGACCTTGCCCTTGTAACAGTGTTCCTTGGCAGGAACCAAACTGCAAGTGAGAATACCCCAGAGAGCTATGGCATCTCAACAAGACCTTACAAGGACCCACAGCCAGGAGCTGACTGTGGCACTTGCCTGGAGCAGCTAGCAAAGGACGCTGCAGCATGCTCTCTGCCTCTAGACAGAGGCAAAATGTAGAGCACCACCTGCCCCGAGGCAGCCCGATGGCCATTCCCATCTGCCAGGCTCTGGGCAAAACCAATCAGTGCTGGGGAGCATAAAGAGCTGCCACTTTCCCCACCAAGGAGCTCTACCTCAATGCAACAGGTGAGACCTGCTCGGGTTCCTCACCAATTCACTTCTTTGGAAGGAAGTATTGCCAGTATTTGGATTTGGATTTCTTTTTCCCCTCTCTTTTGCTTGTTACCTGTCTGTCTTTCAAACCAGCACCACGCTTGCTGAAAGCACCCCCTTTCCTCAGGCTGGTTGCACCATACCATGTAATACCCTTGCGTCTGCAGTGAGGTTGCATCCGCAGGACACTCACAAGGAGAGCCCTCCTCAGAGGTCAAAGCATTCTGGTATCCTGGAGTCTGAGCAGTTTGGTTCTGACCTCTTTATCAGTCTCATTCATTTAAAATGCTTGAACTCATTTTCCATTAACTTCTTCAAGTCAATCTCTTGGCTTTACTACCATCACACAGCATATTCCCCCTTCAAGCCTCCCCCAATGCCTCTATGCACACACAGGTCCTCATTAACTTCAACAAGGTTGCTCAGTGATGCTTAGGCAGTCCAATGAAGAGGGCAGTTACGCAAATTTTAATTCTAAAGACAGAGGCAAATACTGTCCTCCTACTTCTAGCAACCTTTCTCATTTCAGTGGCACCTGCTCTTTTGAGCAATACTGGAGAAAAATTCCCGGATTTTTTTCTCTTTTGTATTTTTTGTTGTTGTTTTATATAAGAAATAGACAACAAGAATAGTCCCATACTCCCAGCAAAGAAGGTGTAGAGAAATAAATTACCAGCTTGTTAAGTAACATCCCTGATGGCTTTGCATACTGAGACAAAGTTGGAAGAGTTTTCTGCTTTCTCAGACAGCAAAATTCTGACTGTTCTGCTGCTCAGTATCACATCCCACTCTATTTCAGATTCACATTGCTTTATACGCCTGTGATAATGTTTGTGTTTTGAGCTTACATGTCCCTAGATGACTGAACTTGCATTTTCCAAAGCTGAATCTCATTTGCTTCTCTTGGCTCATGTCTCTCTGGATCCTCTAGTACGATGGGGTGGGAGGATGTTCCTCTGCCATTCTAAGTGCAGCTTCTCCCAGCACAACCATCATCTGCATATTTTACAGACAAGGTTGCCCTGCACTGAAATTCTTGTCTGTGCAAACACAATGCAAAACAACCCAGACAGACTGCAGCAAAATGGCTGTAAAATGGTATTCTACACCTTCTTCCACTAGCTTGACTATTGGCAATGCTCACATTTTCTCCACAAGTTTCAGGTCTTTCGACTCAACATAACAGGGGAAAAAAATCCATTTTGTTCTCTCTTCTTTACCTGTCCACTGATTCCCCAGCAGAGAGAACACACCCCTTGAGGAGTTCACAGCTCATTGAACAGTGCCCTTTTCTTCTCTCAGCTCTGCAATAACTTGCTGTGGATCCCTGGGAAGGTACTTAATCTTCTTTGCACTTTGTCTTCCCTGTCTTTTTAACAAGGAGCACAGTAATCCTAATATTTCCCTTCACTGAGGTGAAGAGACTGCCATGACAATCACTTTTAGACATAAAATCGTATGATTAGAATTCCAAAATCCAAATGACAATTGCCTTTTACAGCAGAAACATGGACTGTTCCCCCTTCATCTCATGGATTCCCCACCTACTTTGCCTTTTCTCACAGCTTCCTTCTTCTTTCAGTATCAAAGTCCTTATCCTCTTGCATGACACGACATCAGCACTGCCAATGAGTTTCTCTCCGCTGTCCATCCCCCCTCAGTTCACAGATAATCTTGTTTATTCTGGATATTAGCAAAAGAGTATATTTTTTCCCTTTGCTCTAAAATAATACCCTTTTTGGCCATTATTTAAATTGTCGTTGTAATGAGATACTACACCAAATGCTCTAGCATTACAACAGCATCCTCTTAATCAGAATTTTTACAGGCTCTCTGCATAGACACTGAACCACTGACAGCTGTTCAAATCCACTGACTTAGAGCCTGACAATTCACCTTTACATTTGCACCAAAACCAAACAGTCCCTGCAATAGTGACTGAAATCAGGAAGAGAAAGAGAGGGACCAAACAACAACAGAGTTGACTTTTTCTTCTCCAAGAATGGTCACAGCAGCAGAAGTGATGGTATGGCTTAACGATTAATCATGCATAGACATCAACCACACAAAATGCCTTTTGAGTGGCAGTTGTTTCTGAAGGAGAACAGGATGCCAAGCAAGTGACTGATTTGAGAGTGACAGCTATGTCCTAGCAAGGAAAAGAGATCAAAACAGGCAAGCAGCTCTTGACTGACACACATCTCCTGCAGGACTGAGGATGCCAGCAACAAGCCATTTGAACTGGCATGTTCACGGGTTTTGTCTGATAGCCCATTTCCCATTTTTTTCCCCTATTCCCCTTCTTAGTCTCTTGCTGGATATTTTTAACCAGTTGTCTCCCTCTACACTGAAAGCATATGGCTGGAGCCCACACTAGAAGGCGGGTATGCAGCCCATGCTGCCTCTGAAGACCAGGAGGGACAAGAAACAGGGCACTTGAGGGAATACATTATTCCTCCTCACGCTCACTCCTCTATTTCCCCCTCTCCCTCATACACACACACATATTCTCAAGGAGCAACAACAGCACATAGTTTCTTCCACCCAGCAGCAGAGATCCTGGAGACAGCAGGGAGAAGTAGGCAATTGCTGAGCTGCCAGAGGCATTTAAAGTCCATGTGTTCACACGTGCATGTGGGGTTAGCAAGAAGGGGCAGATCAGGATCTGGCCCCTACAGCTGCCATGTTTAGATCATCCTGAAATAAGCCTGTGATGCAGGAGTATCATGCCTGGGTCACTTCCCAAGGTCTTTTGGTACCAGCATTGCCAGTTTGTTGAGTTACCTTGCAGTAAGCCAGTATCTGGCTCAGGGGAGCACATTTGGGCTCCCTCTGGGTTTAAGATCAGTTCAATCCCAGTACCCTCTTCATGTATTTCATTCTAGAATTTCCCAAAGTCTTATGCCTGGTTTTTGAGTGCCCAAATTCAGACACTCAAAACCACACTTACAAAGGTCTCACGTATGAAAACTTCAACTGGTAATACATTTTCTACTCACCTCAAAAGATTCAGCCTCTAAAAATGCTTTCAGACATAGAAAATTTTGCTTTAGTGCTGCTCATTGCCATCGGTTTTCCTCTTTCACACTCATTTCTCTTATAGCATCCCTACAGTGTAATTATGATAACTGAACTTGGGGAAAAGGCCCCTAATAACAGTAGAATCATATTCAACTTTCACCAGATGCATCTCAAATGGTTCATTCTAATTATCTAAATAATCATGCTCTACCTGGTTTAAGAAAGCTCTTACAGATATAAAAATAATGTCAGGCTTGCAGCTTGTCTAGTCAGCAGGTAAGCAGGCAGTGCAATTTTCTGCTTCCTGTTGCTTAATATCACTGTGGTCCTCTGCAGACTCACAGCCAGGTCATAAACCCAACAGAACAGAACAGTTCTGTCCCTTTGATACTTGACTTATCCCAAAGTGCCAGGGATGCAAAGCAATTACATAGTGCTGGTGCACTGACTGTGTATGTGACTTGACCAACAATTACACTCAGAGCAGTAACTCAGCCTGGCACATTCAGATGAGTTTTCCCAAAAGATGGGACTCTCAGGTTACAGAAAAGGCCCTGAAGAGCTCTGTCAAATCCCTCTATAACATCAGTGTCAACCTGTAATTCAGACTTATGCCTATGCCTCTTCTAGCAGTGCAGCCATGACCTGAGCCTTTACCTCTGTGCAGGGTTGTCAAACCTTCAGTGCTCAAAGACAAGGCTACTAGCCAGTGCTTGGTTGTCTGGCACTGCAAATACTGTAGAACCCAAGAAGAACTCAGCCTTAGGGATCTCTCATGAGACAGGGATATACTATTGACACTTCTGATGTGATTTAAGGAAGGAATAAATCCATCACATGCACTGGCTGTAAACCATCTGGCAGTGAAGACTCCAGCTGTAGCCAGAGGCCTGGGAGGAGATTCCATCCACTACACCATTCACAGCAGAGTGCAGCCACTTCCTCACAACAGCACTCCTCCAGTGGCAGCAGGATTGCAGGGACCAATCTGAATAGATGGCTCACCCATTTTTCAACATCTTTGTTGGGGGCTCTGGTTGCAGGAGACCACATCTGAGAGACTGGTAATATCACATCTTAAGTGCTGTGTCCAGTTCTGGGCTTTCCAGGACAAGAAAAACTGGGACATGCTGAAACAGGTCCAGTGAAGGACCACTAAGACAATTTAGGGACTGGAGCATCAGATGGATGAGGTGAGGTTGAGGGAGCTGGGATTGTTTAGCCTTGAGAAGAAAATGCTCATAGAGTTTGCTGAGTCTTCATCCTTGGAGATATTAAAAACTCACCAGGCACAGCCCTGAGCAGCCTGTTCCAGTTGACCTTGCTTTGAGAAAGCCTGGCCTGTTCAGGCATCAGTGACACTCAGTAGTACACATCACTTTCATAGGATCTGGATATCAATTTCTCTCTCTATGTAATATTCTGCTCTGATTATCATCTTCTCTTCATTTGAACTATGACGGCATCTGGCTGCTTGATTGGCTACTTTGAAATTTTCTTAAGGATCCTACTACCATGGTTCTCAGCACCTGTTTACTGTCTGACCCATGAGTGAAAAGGCAGAAATCTCCTCCAGCTGCCCTAGCAGCACCATGAATCCAGACAGGTCTGCTCGTTTTCTGGACAGTGACTCTGTAGAACTCATTGTATGGTTCAAATGAAAAGGAAATTTTGAAAAAAAAAAAAGACAAAATGTGCTAGTGCAGTATATACAGGTCTCTGGAAACACAATAGCACCAAACTTGGCAGGCAGAAACCCAGCCTTCTAGACATGCTATTCATACAGCACATTTCTTTAAGTCCACAGGACCTGTCACGGGAAGAAGTGGCAAGGATGAATAATGCATTCCTGTTACTGATACCACCAGCTCAACCTTCTACACAGACAATTCACTCTTCCTTCAGCCTCAACAGGCTGTTCCCAGGCCTGCTTGCAGGCTTCAGAGACCCTTTGAGAAATTACTTAATAAGTCGGAGAAGTCAGAGGGCATTTTTTTCTGTGGAAACTAAAAGGAAAAGAGCCTCCCTGGGTTCTGCAGGGGTGATGGAAGAGGGCAGTGAAGAAGCAGCTGGAACATCGCTTTGTGGTACAGATGACTGCAAACTCCCATCTATTTGGGGATGCTGACAGGCCCTATGCCACCTATTCACCTAGCTAGATTTGGCCACTGCTGATACTCAGATATGAGGAGACACTGGTACAAGATAGCAAGTGCCCTGCAGGCTCAGCAGAGGCTGTGCGCAAAGCCCCACGGAACACCTGGTGGGCCATCAGGTTCAGCAACTGTTCACCAGCAAGGGACTCTGAGCAAGAGTTTGCTCTCCTCGAGACTTGTTCACCACTTTGTACTTGAGAAACTTGCCAGCTATGCTCCTGCCCGCACTAAGCTAGCCTCAGCTCCTGTAACACGTGCCCTAGGAGGGAGCTGGCTGCTTATTTTCGTTTATGGAACGCAGTCCCTCCCAAGCCTCCATTCCTCAGTTGCACCTGGCAACACACTGTTCTCTTTGGTCTCCCTGCACTCCTCCAAACCAAGCTCAAACAGACTGTTCTCACCTGTGGATGCAAGCCCAGCTGCCCTTTCTTGCTGCTCATGACTCCCCCAATTGGAGCCATGCAGTGCCTAACTGCAAATATGTTCTGCATTTGAAAATATGCCCACAATGCCAGTCCAAGCCCCTGGCCTGTCCTAGTGGGCCACCTCAAGAGTAGAACGCAATCACTTCCGGAACTGCAGCCACACTGCTTGTCCAGCTGCCGGAAAATGCCTAATTTTCCACCAGAGCACTTCCAGACTCCACCACCTAGGCGCGGCACCCCAGCTGAACTCACCTCTTCACCGTGCGGAGCAGCGTAGATCGCGCCTCATTGTGGAAGGTGATGATGAGACTGGTGGCTGGCAAGTCAGTGTCATAGCGTACAGAAGTGCACCTGCAGCACAGGAGAGCAGAAATGTTAGCCAAACATTACCCAGCAGTAGCCACTGCAGCAGTGTACCTGGAATTTCTAACAAGAGAGTAATACGCTAAAATCAGAATCAGCACAGTTGAGCTGCAGCAAGGGAGGCCTCAGCAGCCCCCGCAGCAAGGCTGGCAGAGCTTAAAAAGAACTGTGCCTATTGAAAGGCAACGTTTGGAGGCTGTGATAACTAAACTCACAAAGCTGCATGCTAAGGAGGCCATGTGGGTTTTATACTGAACTAAGTTTCAACACTGTGGACTCTAGTCCCTGGATTTACCTGAGATTCACATAAAATCTTGTTTAGTCATGCACAGGACATGCACATGCTAAGGATGCATAGAGCTGGTACACCCAGGCTTTGCTGTATAAAGCACTTCAAATTCTTTGGACACTCAGCTTTACAGAAAGGAAAACACTAGACAGTGCTGTGATCTGCACTGGGGAGTTGCTGAGGCTCAACACTAATAGCCCCACTAGCAATGAAGAGCAATCCCTTCTATCTTCTCATCTGACTTCGTAATGTTAGGTACATACATACATTCTCACACTCAGAACCAAGGATTGTCTTGCACTAGGCTGCTTCTCCCTGTGGAGAACAAAGTTTCTGTGAGGGGATCAACTCACAGATGTGAATCCTGAATCCAGTTCTGGGAGATGCTAAGCACAGCAAATTTGGGCTGACCTGCTCCTCCAAAGTGTCTGTCTTCTTAACTTCCAGACAGTGTCAAACTGCAGCCAGTCTGCTCTAATTCCCTGTCTGATGAAGAACCCATACCTACTTTTAATAACTCAAGGCTTTGCATAGACTGAATCTCCATCCTGAGAGGGAATACAACTCACTTCTTAGACCCACTACTTGTACTTCCACATTTACTTACTATTCTTTTATGGCTATTGTTAAACTGTTACTGTTCTTATCATCACTTTCAATCCTACTGGTTTATGACTTTTTCATTGCAATGTTTTTTTAAGGGGACAGCAGCTTCATACAGCAATTTTCAAACATACAAAGAAACCTTGATAAAGACTAAAGTGGAAAACATGAGAACAGACATGAGACAGACCGTATTTATTATTGTTTCAAAATAACTCCATGATGTGATGCATACAAAATGTATTAAGGAATCAGGAAGTGGAAAAGCAGAAGAGGCTGGTATATGTGTCATTTGGGGAAGTTTTCCCAATATTTCAGCATTACTACAGCACCATAGAGAACAAGGACAAGGTTCGTGGTTGAAAGTTGACACCAGCAACTATTCCAATACTGTTATAACATAAGATACTCAAACACAAATTGCTCATTCCCAAATTGCTCCCCATAAAGGGGAGAAACGTGGAAATAGGTTTATTTTCTGATTATGTACTACTTTGGACTCTCCACTGCTCAAGGGAAACCATGAAAAGCTGGGTCTGAAATGGCCATACATTTACAGGGAATCACATATATGTTGCTCTTCTGACTGAAGTGAACAGATGAGGCTCTGCACAAAAAGCATGCCATCATAGATCAAAATAAACAATAATTCACCTTTGAAGTGGGCTGGTTTTAGGCCAGAATATGTCAGCAGATTAACAAAAAACAGCAATTCTGCATGGCGGGGAGGCTTGTCAGTAACACAGGACATGGCACCAGTGCCTCTGGGTCATTAGGAAGCCAATCCCAAATACTATGCTGGAGAACAGGAGCACAAGCCTTGGATCCCACAACCGAGGTCCTGACTGCTTGCCTTCACAAAGCACTCTGATGGCTGTCAGTGCTGGCAGGATGACAAAGCTCCATGTCTCCTGGCATCTCTTTCACAATTTCAATCAATTTAGATGCCTGGTTTCCTGCTCCCAGCAGCTGTGAAATGTTGCTTTGCAACCATACCTAGAACCATACATAGTTCTAGGTACAGTCAAGGACTGAAGTAGACTATGGCACGTTACCCTATTGCACTATCCTATTACTATTAAACCTTCAGTTTTCAAGACCCTCTTTGTACTAAAGCATTACCTTTTTGTACTCCAGAAACTACAAAATAGTTACCTGAGCACTATTAGCAGTTTAAGGATGATTTTTTTTCAGCAGAATAAATTCACCCTTAATGAAACAAGGACAGAACAATTAGCACTTTGCAAGCCATGAAACACTGTATTTGCACATTAGTTTCATCCCTGCCCCAGCAGCCCTCATCCAGTGATGTTCAGGCTGGAAGGAAGCACCAAACCAGCTTCAGACAGTCAGGGCACAGCAGGTGAGAAACACCAGAACAAAGCCAGGCTGCAACAAAGGTGCACTTTGTGTGCAGCCAGGACAGAAGGACGCTGAGGGAAACCATGAGTGTGGGGGCAGTTGGGCAAGAAACACCTGTCCAATGAGCAATTTGAACCACAGTGGAGGGGCTGTGCTAAAATTAGATGATGCTTGGACCTGGAAAAAGAGATGTTAGAAAAGTCACAAGCTGAGACTGAATTAGTCAAGGTTCTCTGAGCATTTGAGACCTTTTCAGATGAACCATGAAATTCAGTGAAGTAGTGGACCACAGCTGGCAAAGAAAAACCCAAAATATCTTTTGTCGACATTGCAGACCGACACAGGAGAGCTGTGGACTACCTGCACCAAGCAGCAGCCCCAGCTCGGAGCAGGGGCTGCAGGGTACCTGTAGTGCCTGGTGTCCCGAATGGGTCGATCGCTGCTGAGTTTGTCACTCTCCAGCTGGTTAAAAGCGTGCTGGCGGTAGGGGTCTTCTCCAGCCTTCAGCACCTTGGAGGACAAGTAAGCCTTCTCATCAAAACCCCGTCGGCTGGCCTTCTCTCCTTGGGGAGCCCTCGTCATCTAGAGCAGAGACAAGCAGCAGAGCATCAGGGAGAGTAGCCAGCCCATGTTTAGAACAGAGGTAGTAAGTTCAGACATTGCCACACATCTGGAAGTCACTCAGGTATGGGTGAAGGCAGGACAGGCAAGAGCTTGGAAAGGAAAGCAGGATGTCCTCACAGATAGGGTGTTAAAATTGCCATCTCTGAGCAAAATTGCAGGCTTCGCTATCCTTACTGACTGAGCCTGGGATGGAAGCTGCTGTTCCTGATAGCACAGGGAGAGCCAAATTCCCTTTAGCACTTGTTACACAGAATGTGTGAGACTGCAGGCATTTGGAAATCCTTCCAGGCAATGAATGTCTGAGAGCAGTCTCCAGCCGAGGTGGCTGAGACACAGTATTTTGAGGAAAAGCAGTTTCAGCCTTTTGACAATCACTACTGCATACAAACACAGAGGCAGCTGATTTAACAGGTTCCCTGCTGTGCCTTGCTCAGACTTGCCCAGTCTCACAGATGTCCCTGATACAGCTGAAAGCGACATGTGACTGTCCCCAGTACCCCACAAGAGTTAAAACACCTGGGCCATCCCTCTCCTCTCCTAATTTTCTTCTAACCTCCCTAGGCCATAGAGTCAGTACAATACCAGCACCTGAAAACCATTCACTAGGGTCATCAGGAGGGAGGACACACACAGCTCTGGCCCATGCTGAACTCTTAAGTTCGTGACTCTGGTTGGAAACAACCTACAAACTCTAAAATATTTGCTTATAAGCAATCAAGATTGTTTATACAATAAAAGTAGTTTAACAAGTTGTCCGTGGTAGCTGTTTCATAGACCAAATCATGAAGACAAAATACTCGCAGCCTTGCAAGGGAGTGTGAGAGCGCCCTAAAACTGCTGCAAGACGCAGATACTGGCACATACACATCTCATTCAAAGCACTAGATAATCTCCACGTCCTGAGATCCTTTTATGTAAAATAGCTTGGATACTCTCTAATACTAGGCTTGATCACGTTTCTCCCTCTGCTAAAGCTCTCCTTTTAGGAGTTACAGAGGGCAAGAAACCAGAGAACGGTTCCCAGTATCACACAGCGTGTTGGCTGAGCCATCCTAGTGGGTTGGGAAAGAATTCAAGAGACCCAACACCACAGCAAATTCCTTAAGCAAGAGAGTGCTTAGGAGAACATTCATCTCTGCACCTCTCTCTGACAAGGGCTACTCTGCAGTGCAGACAGCCCTAGGAGAACCAGACAGTCAGATAAGATGATGGCAAATGAAATTCAGCATAGAGAAGTGCAAGACAATGAACATTAGAAAAAATAAATTGAACTACTCATGTACATTGATGGATTTCAAATGAACCGTGACCACTCAGGCTACAGATCTGAGCATCCACGTGGACAGCTCAAATGAAACCCTGCACTTGGTCTGCCAAGATGGGAAATGCAGCAAATTGAGTGCACTGCAAACGGGACAGAAAAAACTGAAACCATTGTGAGCAGTTATATGAAATCAGTGACAGCTCAGCAGCCATGGCCAGAGCACAAGCTTTGTCAAGCCTGTATCTGGACAGAAGCTACTGGAGGATGAAGAGAAATTAGAGGTTAGGACTATTCCATTTGGAGAGAAGATTAATTAAGTCAGAAAAAAAATTGAAGGTGGCCCATAAAATTATGCCTAATACAGCCAAGGTCAGCGTGATGCTCAGATTTCCCTTTCTCACCATACAAGAATGAGGCAAACACCTTTCCATGGAAGAAAAAAAAGCACTACTATTTTCAACACAGAGAAATTCCTTCAGCCACTGCACAACCAAGCCGATGCTTATGGATTTGCCCTTGTGTAGGACACACATAGGCACACTCCAGTGGTGAGCCTGCCTCTGCTCTGCTCCTCCAGGCAGAGAGTGCCCCGCTCTGCCACCCCTTTTCCAGGGATGCTGCCACCATCCTCTCTGCCCCTTGCAGGCACTACCACATCACCTGGGCATGGTGCTGGGTTACAGGAACATCTTGGCTACTTTTATGGCTGATTTCACCGCCTGCTGCCTAGAATCTTCCTTGAAATTGTATTTTCAGCATGATGAGAAAATAATTACTATCATACCTCTAAAAACTGCAATGTTTTCTTTCCTTAAATCATACAAGGAGTTTTGTCAAACTTAGCTTCCATTTCTCGTTTTCCTTTTGCCCTAGAAAACAATGCTGATTTGCAGCAAAATCCCAGCTTATCACACACCTTTAAATATTTTGCAGTCACTCGCTTGCCCTTTGCTACTTATCTCTTGCCTCCCCAAGTCTCGTAAAAGCAACAGCTGTTTTTGGTTTATTTTGCCAGGAACATACTAGAAAACGCTGGTAATGACAACATATCTTCAGGAGACATTTTTCTCAGGACACTGCAAGGGCTGGGTGCTCCCTATGGTAGGGAGCAAGGTCTGGCAGCCAGGGACCATCCTACGCCCCAGCCAGAAGTGGGCACCGGGGCAGGGGCACCAGGGCAGCCCCACCCCTGGGAATCAGGCACCTCTCTGAAGAAGGACAGGATGGGGACCCATCTTGGCAGGGCCCATGGCTGGGCAGGGCAAGGCTGTTGGGAGCTGCAGACCAGCCCTGCTGCAGCATCACTGGGGCAGGGGCTGTGAGACCCTGGGGTCCTGGCCATAGCAGAGAGGGAAGAGTCCCGAGGAGTGGGCAGGGACAGGAAGGCCCTTTATTGCCCTCAAGGCCATGACATATTTGAACTTGAACCATCAGGGGTAATTCCGCTAGATACTATGGTTCTCACATTATTTATACATCAAAAAGTGGTGAAAGAGCACTTGGAATCGATTGCCAGTTAAGAGTTAAGTCTCACTTGCAGTTTTATCTCAGACAGTATCTCTTTGTGCTCTCTTCCAACAGGGAAAAGGGAGCATTCAGAGGATGACAGCTAGGAGGGCCTGGCTTCAGCTACCAGAAAGGCAGCTAATCAATAGATAATCAACAAGTAACCAAACATTCATCTATGAGCACCAAGAGGATAATAAGGTAATAAATAGGAGCCAACTGAGATTTGTCAAGACCGGATCATGTCAGACCAATCTAATTTTCTTCTGTGATGGAGTAATCAGGCTCAAGGGTATGGAGAAGCAGGAGATGGATATATCATGACTTTGATAATGTTTTTGGTAGGGGCTGTTAAGATGCTGTCATTAGCAAGATAGAGAAATAATAGTCTGGGTGAAACTACTGCAGAACGGGTGAAAATGGTTGGAAAGCTACTGTTGGAGCATAATTATTAGCTGTTCACTGTCAGAGCAGAGAGGCTTTGGTAAGAGCAGGTCTTAGGGGTTTATTCTGGATCCAGCACTATTCAGTATTTTCATAAATATCTTGGACATTCAGACACAGTATGTTTGTCAAATCCATAGGAAATCCAAAAAAAAAGTCAGACACACTGGGTAACAGGATTAGAATTCAAAAAATTATCTCAACACAGGGAAAAAATGTCTGAAAACAGTAAATGCAATTCAGTAAGGGCACTGCAGACCTTTACAGTTCACCAGGTCTGTGCTGACACTAAACATGGCAGAGACAGCACAGCAGCAACTCCTCAGAAAAGCCCTAGGCATTACAGCTCATTACAAACCACACAACAGCTAAGTCAGATTAAAAAAGCAGAGCAAACACAATCCGGAGTGGAGCCTAGACAGCTATGAGCTAGCCTGACAAAGTGAATATAAAGCTCATCTTTAAGGACTGACTTGTTTTATCAGATTTTTTTCCTAGAACATAGATGTTGGACTACAGGACGTTTATTACTGTGAAGTCAAATGATACTTGACAGGAACAGTGCAGGTTCTCTATGAAACCCTGCCAAACCCTGTGAGAAGGGCGGACTAATGTCTAACCCCCTCTTTCCTGTCTCTTCACATTAACACCTCTCACTTCAGAAGAAGTCAATATAAGCAGATACTAGCTTTGGTATGTTAAAGGCACAGTATGTACAGCTGAGCGCAGTCAAGACTTTTACCATCCCAACAGGACAGTTCATACCCCCAGGTCCTTTATGTAGTTACGCACTCTGTATCCCCATGCTTGGGGCTGGAACTACAAGCGCAAGTTAGGGGAGCAGAAGAGCCCAGTTCCTTATGACTGATGCTCTCTGATAGATCAAAAACAAAAAAAAAGTGCTACATGAAAGCTGAAATAAAGATGAATAGGCACTGGAAATGTGAGTGTCTAGACTAGGGATTAGCAAACAGTTTGCACGAATTAAGTTTTGTCCCAAACATTGCTGAGACCTCAAAAAAAATTCACATATCAAAATTTCAGGAAATACTGTAAACCTTCTAATCTTAATTCATTATTTCTCATTTTCACATATGCTTTTCCCTTTCAGTGACAGAGTGGACTCAGATGCTCTTCTGCTGTTGAAAGCATGTTCTTATTTGTGTTTTGATATAGTTCAAGAGGCCAGAAACTATTTAAATAGCAAAATTAACTTTGTAAATGAGGGATTAAGGAAAAGGAATTAATGCCATGCATCTCTATGAAAACTTGAGAGCCTCATTTCTCAGCTAACACAGGGATATTCGTCTAGGCCTGATTCCTTGTGAAATAGCAAGACTAATACAGACAGTGCCATTCATCTCTGTGCATTGTCACAGTCTGCCATCAGACACAGGCACAGCTGCCACATCATGCTAACAGCCACTAAAACCAGAGCTGGAGAATTCAGGGTCCCAAGATGTGTTTTCTTAACAGAAGGCTTGGCCAAATTCAAAAAGAATAACCATACTAAAGCAGTCACGAGGAATCATTACTTAATTAGAGTAAGGTACGTAAAACTCTCAAAGGTAACTGCAATTAATCATTTTACAGTTACTGTGAAATTAGTCCAACAGCAGTTTTATGTGACAGGACACGTACTTTGCAGCTCTTGCACTTCTTACAAGTGTTCAGCGCCAGTACAACTAATGGAGCAGGGGGTGCCATGCTTCTCCTTTGTTTAAAGCTCATTTTCACAATTGCTTCAGCTCTGTCAAACCCCGGAAGGGAAAAGCACCAATTCCAAGCCATTCCCCCAGTAAGTGTCTTTCTATGGAAGACCTAACTGACCAGGAAGGTCTAATTGACCAATATGGACACAAAGCAAGCCAGGGAGTAACAACTTCACCAAACCTTCTTCCCTCTTGAGGCCCCCCTTCAATTTACCCCGCTGCTACAGCCTCACACACTGTCACTGCCACAACTCCCAACCCTGCAGCACCTCCCTCCGACCAGCTCTGCACGTCCAACTCCCCCCAGCAGATTTCTCTCCTCTGAACTGGTTTAACGCCAATTTCAACCCATCAGATTGAGATAAAAACTCGCTGTGCAAATCCTCATCCCTCAGAACAAACATCAGAGCCGTCACCTCTGCAAACCCCACTGGTGCTGCTGGGGCCTGCATGGAGTGACACCTCTCTGTGGGCTCACTCCACATGCTCCATGCACTGTCCCAATGACCTGAAGACAAGTCCCAGAGAGGACAAGCTAGCACAGCACCACCACCAGCAGTGAGATGCTGGGAAGCAGAGCAGTGCTTGGGGATGCTACGGAGACAGGTGCTGCTCAGCTCTGTAACCCATACGCTGGCACATGGATGGGCTATGAATGGCACAGATCACAGACAGGGCAGGACTGAGAGCTGCAGCAACTCCCAAAAAGTTCCGAGGGAGCAAGCTACTCTCTATGGGCTGAACCTGCAAGATCACGTGAGCTAAATGCCCGTTGCCAAAAGCGTTTGCTTTAGACAGTGTGTTGCATTTCCAGTTGGGCCTAGTAATCGTGTGCACATGGCTTTTGTTATGTCTCATGAAATAGTCTGTACACTTCTCCAAAAAACTTCTCATAGTCCTCAGAGACATAAGCCTGTGCCTGACAGCACAGGGCCTATTTTATTCATGCTTTGTTAAACTGTGTAAAGCATTTTAAATGTGGTTTGGGAACCATGCACTTATGGAACTTCTATTATGAAATTTTAATAAAAATTACCACAGTTAAATAGAACCATCACTGTTCTTGGAGAAGTGCAAGTGCTGACAGCAGAGCCCAGAGACCAATTTGAATGTTTCATTTGTAGCTTGCACAAACTGGAGTAACACAATGGAAACAGTAAAGCAACTCCATCAGCTCCCACAGTACCTAACTGGTCACAAAACAATTTCCACTGCCATTAACACTGAGCAATCCTGAGGCCTGCTGCTAGTTCCAAACTGGAGACCAGCAGCAGACGCCCAGCAGGGGCTATTCCCAATGCCCTCCGAGAAGAGCCCGTGGTCACCAGCTCACAGGGCTTCTCCAGGCCCTGTGACAGAGCTGTAGTTGCCATGGGATGGTGAAAGTGAGAAACAGGTTGTCTGCTGGGGCTTGCTTTCCAGTACTGATGCCTGCCCAAAGTGCCTCTCCATCTCCCTATTCTTTTCCACAGTCTCTGGGCATTTATTGCCTTCTGTGCATGTAAAGGCAATTCTCCGTCAACTCTGCAAGACTTGCACCTCTACTCTCTTCTGGTTTTGCCGTGAGAAGACCTTTCTCTCTATACCTGCCTCATGACTAGAAAGCCATGCCATTCCACCAAATATTTTCTATTTTGTTCTTCTTTTCTTCCCTCACTGTTTTGCCAGACATTGAGTTGTTGACAAGGAAAGTGCCCTCAAGAACCTGGCCTGCAAAGGTGAAAACTCTGTTTAAGATAAGAAATGAAAAACAACTACATTTCTGTGTTTGGTTTCCACAGCAATGTCCTCCCCACAACCAGCAATTTTTGGATGCTACTTTCAGATCCTCCTCCAAGAGACAAAGAAGATGGCACAATGTATTCCATGTTACTGCCTACAGCATGGATTAGGTGAATATCACACACTACCATGATGTCTGTCACAAGCAGACATGGGTTGTTGCTGTGAAGAGTTTAGAAACAGGATGTTGCTGACTTACAGGTCACAACAGTGTGTTGATGGACAAGGTTTGGTCACTTTCCAGCAGACTTGCTGTGGTTTGACAGCTGGTCTTTTGGGCAGTTTTAGCGAAGAAAGCAACACAAGAGAGTAACACAGTGTGGGGGAAGTTCACAGGGGGAGCAGAAAACAAAACCTCTCGAGTAATTAAATTACTGCCTCTGTCATGAGCAGTGGTTCTCTGATACCCTCATCCAACTTCTCAGGACACAGAAAGGTGGTGTCTGTCCTACCACACCCCCAACTCCTTGCTTTCATGTGTAAGTACTCGCAGTCTTGCTTCTGCCATGTGGCCTCTGCCTAATGATCCTACTTAGCCACCTCTTTAGTGTCTCTGTGGAGAAGCATCCTTCCTGTAATATTTCATCCAGATCATGCATGCTCTTGTCCATAGGAGGGAAGATATGCTTCCAGGAAGCACGTCTGGATCACTTTGCCCAACTCTCAAAGATATGCAAGGCAGCACGGGTTGACAACTGAAGGACAGCAAAAAGTAACAGAGTACGCAAGTGCCAGCACTACAGCACACATTGGTGTCATTCATCTTGCAAACAGCAGCCCCAAAGAGTGTGGGGCACTTGCTGCCCTGCTGGTTACACGAGCTCAGCACCACACTGTGTGCAAACAAGTTACTTCCACGTGCAGTGACTGGCTTCTGCACCAACTAACCTCTCTGCATGCCCACCTAGATTAACAATCAATGCATAAATCCTGCCAACTTGGATTCCCCTCTGAATACAGTCCTGACGTATATTCATTGTAGAATGATAACCTGAGAAGCTGGAATTTATTATACAATCTCTTATGTGACAGGTGCACAATACTACTGTTTATCCTGCTCTGCTGCTGGCCAAGGCAGATACAGTATACATAGATATATAGCAGGAGATGACTTCTATAAAATGTGTCCATCTTTGACCCAGCTATTCAATCCTGAATAGGCTTTCAGCAGTTAACAAGGGTTAGACCCTGAACAGTGTTCTGGCCCAGTTGCCCAGAGGCAGGAAGACATTGCCCATAACTGGAGGGAGGGGACATGATGCCCTAAGGTATCCTTTTGGTCTTTTGTTTTCAGGAGTGTCAAATAAAGTGAAGTGATGGAAGCCAAAAGGGCTTCAAAGACATATAGCTGACAGCACTCTCTTCCAAACAGCTTGGAGGAAATGGCTGCTCAGAACCATAGAAACCCAGACCCCAGATGAGGTAATGCAGTTGCCAAGGCCCATTTCTTCCCTCACTTTGAAGTCTAATGCACACAGATGTCTATTATGAAAACGTACAATATAATTTTTTTTGTTTACTATTTTATGATATTTACACACATTGATTTTGTATAAATACCCACATGTCCAGACTCGCATACATCTGGTTTCTATGTTTGTTCAGTCTATCTCATACCTTGGAGTAAGGCCATTTGTTCCCTATTTGGCAAACTTTGTTGTGACATGAACACTGTCACTTTTGCTCATAGAAACCTTTATGCTTTTGTATTCCACTCCAGGAGAAAAACAATGTGGAAAATCCCATGAAAAACAGTGAGTGGATGGTCTCCAAAACTGCTGACTACCAACACAAGAGGGGAGTGTGAGGTCTGCAGGGTTGCTGTTCCCTGAAAGAGCACTTGTTTTCCAAGCACATCTCCCCATATCCATAAACATCCATAAATATCCATGATACCACCTAAGGGACTAGGCCATTCATGCTGGCACCCGCACCCAAGCAACAGCACTGTCAGAAAGAGATCCCAGTGGGTAGCTGGGGACACAGTGCCTCTTGGTACGAAGGTTTTGCGTGGAGAAGATGGTCACATGGACATGAAGCTGTCTGCATTCAGACATCTGTTTAGTATCACACAGGAAATCTCCTCAGCAAAAGCCATCCAGGTTACTCACTGTATGTAGGAATACTGCTCTACTAAAGGTCATACCTACACAACTTGTAAAAGTGTGTTTCGAGGTCCTTCAGAGTAAAAAAGGTGCTACGTGAAGATGCATTTTTTTCTTTTGGAAAAATATCAACGTCTTCATAGACATTGAAATATGCAAAGAATACCTCTGGTTTCCCAGAGATTTTGACTTAGGAAAACAAAGAAGAAAAAGGAACAATATTTTGTTATTTGTCTTTTAAGTGTTAGATGCTCAGTGGCCACTTGGGTGTCACCTGAACCCTGATTTATAGCACCTGTACCAAGACAGACTGACATATAGCATTCTGTATCAGATGATGCCCCCATGGTCACCTAGTAACAGCCAAAAAGCCAACAAGACAGTTCAAATGAGGGTGGTCTGTGTCTTCATAAATCATCAGTCACATAAGCTGCATCTCTCTCTGCCCACTCCCCCACCTACGCTGTCTGCACAGACACAACATGTGTATGTGCCTGCCGTGCTGATGTACTAATCTATTCCCCTTGAACTCAAGTGACCTACATTCAGTCCTTTCCTCCCAGTGAATCACAACTGTCTGGAGTGACATATGCCACCACAGAT
This sequence comes from Rhagologus leucostigma, assembly GCA_013397725.1. Lineage (NCBI taxonomy): Eukaryota > Metazoa > Chordata > Aves > Passeriformes > Rhagologus > Rhagologus leucostigma. Next base: position 3,083,701 of record VZTD01003877.1, on the reverse strand, counting down.
ATTTTCACAGAAAATGAGAAAGCAACTTCAGGCTTCATGAGCTGCTACCAGAGTAAGCAGTGAACTGGTTACCTAAGAGATGAGCAGAGGTCAGCCAGCACTGAGAAGCGGGCACCACTCACCCAAAGTATTAAAGTATTTAATTATATTAAGCTTGGGGCTCATTTTCTTTTCCTTCAAGATCACCCTGTAAGGGCTTTTTGCTAAGGCTAGAGAAAGGAAGCTAAAGTACCTTTTTAATCATTCATCCTCAAGAGTTAGAGCTTTAAATGGAGTTTAGAAGATTAAGAATAAAATAGTGTGGCTTTGCAACTAGCACTCCACATTCACACTCCACAGAAATACTGTGCACACGCACATGCACAGCTGAGCCAGGAAGACAAAGGGGCACCTCAGGACATTTCACACCCCCACCAGGGACAAAGCCAGCCCCACAGCAGGAGGTGGGAATTTCTCCCTGTCTTCCAACAACGCAAAATTTTTCCCTCACGTGTTTTCGTTAGCGGGTCTTGCTCAAACAGTCATGATTTTAAACATAATCCAATTCTGCACCAACTCTCTCCTCTCTCCCCATGTTCATCACCAGACTGATCCTGTCACACCTCTCACAGTAGCTGCACCAGGCAGGTGAGAAGCACTGCACATCCTGCACATCAAGCCGGGTGGCAGCCTGGCCGCAGCAGCTACACTCCTTCCTGCCTTTGTGCCAGCTGGGCCCAGTACCATGCTGCTTCTGGAGGCTGGCCCACAGCCCCAGAGCCTGCACGGACCTTGTCTTCCCAGGAAATAACACCTGAGCAGGACCTGACCTTGATGAGTCAGATAATTTACCACAATGCTCCACACAGCTCCTCCTCACATTAGCTTTTGAACATCACAAAGAAAGGCTTTTGGCAGGACATACTGGTTGGGAGACAGACAGGCCCAATATGAAAATGCAAATTGTCTGTAAACCAACAACCAAAGTGACATTTAGCTGAGTGACTTAATATAGCTCCTCATGTCACCACTGAATCATGACCCGGTTTCTCAGAGAATTCCAAGAATGACCTTCAGCTCTCAATGTAGACTTGTATTTGTGAGGTTTGAAGCTACGAGATCTACTCCCAAAGACTGTACTGACATTCCTTCTGCAGTGACAATAGCAATGGTGCATATACATCCGTGATTTATTACAAAAATGAGTCTTTTCGTATAAGACCTTCTCCATTCAGACATCTTCTCTGCCAGGCATTCAGCCCTGCAGCATGCAACACTGTTTTCTAATAGTGGAAAAAGTCACTGCCTATCTGTCTGTGAAGATTTGAGACTATTGGGGCATTGCCATTTTGTTTAGGAGCCAAATGATATTCCATTTTAATTGATTAATTTTTCAGTTACTGCATTGCTCCAATTCCAGGACTTAGCTATCATTGTGAACTGACAAAACCCCCAGAGCTGCACTCTGCTTCTGCTTTGGTCGCCATTCACAAAGACGTTAAATTCACCTCCCCAACAGCAAATTTAATCAAGGATGCATACCAATGAAGAATCATGCAATGGGCTCATAAATGCCTTTCAAATATGAAAAACACCTGTGCTACGCTACACAGGCCTCTGTCATTCTAGACTTCACTCACACGAATAACAGAGGTCTCCTCAACCGCCCCTCAGCTCTGCCATTTAATCAGCGTCAACCAGGAAAGAGCTGGGCACGTAAGGAAGAGCAGAACCACCGAAGCATCACAAAAATACACTCAGGACAGGTATGGCCACAACAACTGCTCATGGAAATACAGTTCTGCCCATGCACAAAGTACCGCAGTCCCTCACACAGCCCCTTGTCTCATTCTGCAGGTGCAAACTGCAGCAAAACAAAGTCAATGATAGTGAGGATCTTTAAAATCCATTACTCGATCAATCTCTGTCCAATACAAAGAGCATCATCTGATTCTGTACATACAAAGCTCAAAGTTCTGTATTGCAAGAACATCTTGTAAAGATACAGCTCCTGGGTTATATGTTGTTAGGAGAACTCACAGCTTTTCTATGGGTAGGATAAACTTTTGCTGTCATAGTTGCAAAAAAGAAAAACGTGGATGTCTAAAAATTCAAAACCCAGAAGGTAAAGGACACACAACTTGATTTTCAGATAAAGTAATGTTTGAATGTTTTGTGGTCAGCAATAACACCACTACAGAAACCTTGGGCTATAGCTGTTTCTTTTGGCCTGGCTTAACCATAAATCTGATCAGGCCTGGCTTTTGGCCTGGCTTAACCACAAATCTGAGATTTTGGGAGCTGCTGGTTTTGAGTTCATTTATGAAAAGGTATGTCTGGCATTTTCCTCCACATACTCAACTAATGAAATCTTGCCCAAATTACATTTTTAAAAAGCTCCCAGAGTCATGCAACCAAGTCCCACTTCCCTCTCACCCAAAAACTGCACTCCTGACACAACCCCCTCCTTTTCCTGCCACCCAGCTGGCTCACAACCCAGTCATCAGCTCAGCAGTTTCCACTCTGTGAGCAAGTTTTCACTTTTCAAAGTTCATGTATGGGTCATAGCAAGAAATGTGTGTGTCTGTTTCTGATAGCTGGGGCTGTGATCCTAACCTTTGGCTTCCCAGAGGAGTGTTGTGTGAGTATAACCAATCCTGTCAAGAAGACAGTTTTCCCTTCTCAAGATCCACTGGATGCTTTTTTTAAAATTCTCCTCTTCCAAAGTATGATGGCTAAGCATAAGCAGTAGGATTGAGCGACCTCCATTCACAGCCCTGGGCAACACAACAGCCTTGCTACTTCCCATGGCCTAAGGAGCACCAGGCAGGTGCGTTCTTCACCACACAGACCTCTTTCACCAAAGAGAGAACAGCTTCAAAATGCCACTGGTCAAAGAACCTTACTCAGGCCTTCAGCAGCCTTACTAAATACAAATGAAAAATAAATGTAGACACATCCGGTCCTGTCACAGCTCCATGAAACCCACAGGGTTGCTCATGAGGATGAGCACTGCTCAGTGAGTTCTGCTTTCTCCTCTCCGCACAAAGCTACATGAAGCACATAGGCTTTGTTTGTGTTCAGAAGAACACAATGTAAAAGTCTGACTGACTGTAACTTACTAGTTAAATTCAGTGGTAAAATTGCCAGTGACATCAGCAGGACTTCAGCCACAACAAAAATGTAAACAATGAGAAACAAACACACACAGAGCACTCAGAGAGGACCCAATTTTCCACTATCTTTCAGAATTTTGGAAAAATTAAACTGCTTAGCACACTGAAGTTCCCTTTCTTTTAAGTCCTTATTTGCTCTGGAAAACAGCTCTTGTTTAGAAACCATTTTAACTATGTTGTAAATGGCCTTCATTACCCAGAAGACAAATAATGTATAAATTTTTAGCTGGAGGCTGTGGTGGTGATGTAAAGGTTAAAAGCAAAACAGCTTGTTTGAGATACGGAGTCTGTAAAATAGCTCATTTTCTCCCAAATAGAAAAAAAAGTGGAGACATTCTTCACATTTCTGGCTTGCTCTTGTTGGGCTTCAGCATTTCTGACTCCACAAAGGAACATGGGAGATGAACAAACATGAACAAAGGAAATGTGCTGACAGGTTTGTTCAGAGTAGATTAAAAAAAAAAAAACAACAACAAAACAAACCCCAACAAAAACCAACCAAAAGCAGAACTGTGGTTGCAAGCACCAAAGATATCACAAAATAAACTTAAAAAAACCTCCAAACCCTGAAAACCAACCACTCAAAAACTTGAAAGAACAGTTATAGATAGGGAACAAGATGCAGGAGGTCTGTCCTTAGATTACAAAAGCTGAATGAGAAATTAGCTTGTAATTCTGCATCACAGTTTGGAATAAGCATTTCTTACTGTAGCTGGTTGAATATAAAAAGTATTCTGTATGGGTCTGACCGTGGCAAGACTGTGGATCAGCAGCACCCAGGCAGTGTATTCATCTGCATGCCCTATTCCAGGCAGTTTCTCTCTGCCAGTGCTGAAGGTGGTTGGACCAGCAACACACCCAAATGCCAATAAAGAGCAACACTCTTTAGCAGAGCACCTTGTACTGAACAAAAGAGACTTAACTGTTCAAACTCTATTTTTGATTAGCACAAATGCATCTGCCAGCGAGGTCCCCGCAGCCAGAACTGCACAGTAGCTCTCATGCCCAGTGAGTAACATTCAGTGCTCACAATCCAGCCAACTGCCAGGACAGCACTCTTTAATCTTTCTCCCTAATTGATAGATACTTAAGCAACACATACTGATGAAGGACTCTTCATGATCTGTCAATATATACAGCTCTTTATACAGCTGTCACTCATACAGCTTACAGCTCTCTCTTGTCCATTCCTCCCCAAGCTAATATAAAAAAGGCATATTTAAGGTTGTAGAGTTAGGCACTCAGCAAAAAGAGTAATCCTGAATTATAAGTGTCAATACAAAGCTACTTCTACCATGCATGTCCTCTAAAAGCTTTAACTGGCACGACTGCACATAATTACATGCCAACGTGTGTCCTCATGCAGGAGAATGAACTCCCCAGAGTTCTTCCTCTGCTTCCCTGCAATCATGCGCAAAGTAGAACAGAAACAAGTGGCATGCCAAAAGTGTCCAGATCAAGTCCCCAGTGATATCTCACACACAGTAGCTTTAACAAATTTGATGCCTGAAATCGTAGTCAGGCCTGCAACCTGTGCCCAAGGGGAGCCAGAGCAGCACTAAGCCAGAGAAGTCTTTGCATTCCAAGAGGCAGCTTCCTTTACACATGCTAGGATCCTGTCAGGATCATCCTTAGGGAAGGATGTAGAAAACAAGACTTTTTTTTGTTTTTAGGAGGCAGCATTTTCACAGAATCACAGAATGGGCAAAGTTGGAAGGGACCGCAGGGGGTGATCTGGTCCAACCTCCCTGCCCAAGCAGGGTCATCCTAGAGCATGTGGCACAGGATTGTGTCCAAATGGTTCTTGAGTATCTCCAGTGAGGAAGACTCCACAACCTCTCCGAGCAATCTGTTCCATGTGGATGGTTACCCACAGAGGACAGAAGTTCTTCCTCATGTTTAGGTGCATCATTTCCTGCCCGTTGCCTCTTGTCCTATTGCTCAGCACCATCGAGCAGAGCCTGGCTCCATCCTCTGACACTCTCCCTTCAAGATACTTATATATCCTGAAAAGGTCCCTTCTCACTCATCTCTTCTAGAGGCTGAGCAGGTCCAGCTCTCTCAGCGCTTCCTCACAAGAGAGATGGTCCAGTTTCCTAATCATCTTTGTCATTTTGAGGTCTTTTCTCCTCTTCAAAGCCAGGCCTTCTCAGGACAGGACTTTTCCTCTTCTAACATCAGCCTCTATAACTACAGCAGGGTCCCCTACACCTCTGTAATTGCCATTCTGGAAGTTCCTTCCCCTTTTTCTCCTTATCTATTGCCCAGTCCTGCCGTATTTTCCAGCAGATGCTTGTGGAGAGGCAAATGGCTATCCGAGCTACCAAGAAACCCCATGCTGTAGGCGTGCTTTGGAAGGACCTGTTCCATCTCTGCCAGAAACTCAATGTGCTCTGCTACTGGCACTTTACCTCTAGTAGGATTTTAACACTGGCCAAAACAGTGCAAAAACGGAAAACAAGAATGAAAACAAAGCAAAACCCAGAACCACTGCACACATTAAAAAGCACCACACCAGGGAAGAAGCTGAACTCCCTTTGCCTTCTCCCAGGCCTGCGACTGAATGTGCTGCTGGAAGCTGCAAATGATAGCCGTTTTCTTCAACTAGTCTAAGCCCTTCGAATGTCTGATGAAAGACCTGAGCTGTTCTTAAATTCAAACTGCAGGATACTCCAGTGCTGCAGAATGCATCTGGCCACTCATCTCCCATCGCCTGGATGGCTAGCAAACAGGCAGTGACAAACACACACCAACAGCCTGCAACTGCTCCTAGCCTGCCACAAGCAGAGGGAGCAGTAAGGTCTCATATTTGAAAAGACCCCAAGGTATCATAAACCTGCTTTTGTTTCCCTTTACAGCAACATTTCTAGCTCTGCATACGCAGCCACCAGGGCGCAGGCTGTAAAGCCCAAGCCCACAGTTAATAGAGAGATCTGCCTGCATTTCTAGATGTTTGTTACCATAGCAATACCACAGTAGTTTTTGGCTTGTTTTGTTGCTTTTGGTTTTTTTAAAGCTAGGTCCTTATACAGTGCACACAGAGCCAGTTCCCAGCTATGTGAGAAGGAAACCTCACAGTGTGCTGTGGCTGTGGCAGAGTCTCCTCTCTGGGAGCAGGGTGCTGAGAGGAGATGTTCAGCTTCTGCCTCAGCCCCACTGCGATTGCAGGGCTCTGCCCACTGCATTCACCAAAGCCATTTCTGACGCCTGCACCCAGCATGGTGTTGCTTCCTACCCACGCTGATCAGCAGCACATCACTGCACTTCTTACCTCTTGGGGAGCTCTTGTGATTAACTTTTCTCAGAACACCCATCAGACTGTTAGGAGCATCCACTTTCAGCTTCTTCCCTAAACAGCTCAGCCAAAAGCACAGAAGACCAGCACAAATAACGTAAAGCCAACTTTTTCTTCAATGCTAGAGTTTACTTCGGGGTCTGGTAGTGATCTACAGGAGCCTTAAAACAACTATCATAAGACTATTTTCCAGGCCTGCCATATCAACACACAGCTTGGTCAACAGCTTGTTTTTCAGCATGTCATCCACAGGCTACTCCAAAGAACGTGAAAAAGACAAAAAAAGTTAATTGACAGCTATTTACTCCTCAAATATAACTAACTGTAGTCATGTTCAGCATCAAGGATACCCACAGGAGAATCTTTCCAGAAGCAAAAAGAAAGGTATCCTTTTGCCAGAACATTTCTTTTATCTTTTTTTAAGGGTCAAACAGTTGGTACATTTGGATAATTTTGGAAAGCTGACACTTTAGCAACCAATGCCCCAAGCTGGTGGAGAAGAGCTTAGCAGCACACTTCATTAGAAACCAGTGAAGTTAAACAATAGAAAATTGTTTACCAACCACCATCAAACCTTTGTGAGGTATGTCCCTCATAAAATGGAGCAATTTTTGTACACCTATCTTGCTGACGCATTTGGACTGCACACTACCCATGTCTGTATGCCAGTTCACAGAGGGTAACTGCCTGGTACAGGTCCTGCAAATGAATAATCACTCCTTAAACACAGGCAACAGAGGTTTGTACTGCAGCACTAAAGGCCTGGAATTGATACGTATCTGTCTGTCATGCGGAACAGAAAAATGAATAATTTTGTTAGAGGGTAGTAGAAAGGTATCTTTCAAAAGTTCATTGATCTTTAGTCACAGATTAGGGAAGAAATCATGTTTCTCATTGCAGAAAAGTAAGTTATTTTCCTCACTGAAGGCAAAATTGTAATATGAGGAAGACTGCTTCATAAATGGCTGCCTTAGAGAGACAACTGACACAGACCATGCACCGTGGCGAAGGCAATGCGATAGCAATTTATATCTCTGCATTAAGCAATGTCAACAGTTCAAATACTACTGTGCCAGGTCTAAGACATGCTGATAGGTGTCAAGAGAAAAGAGATAGCTGTCTCAAGGAGGCTGATTAACTTGGGAACACTAAAAAAAATCTATTAAAATCCCAAGGGCTGAGATACTACAACTCACATAGCAATCACAAGTAAATGCTCATTTATTGTGGTTTTAATCAATGGAGTTGAAAGCGCTTCACTAGTTTTTGCTGGTGGGGCCTCTGCTGCAAGGCTCAGAGATCACCTCCAGCTAAAGAGGGGCCTATCTGCTGCAAGTCACTGGTGACTTTATCAAAGGATGTATGTGTGAGTGATTCCATCTTGAGCAAGCCCGCCCTCACACAGGAGGGTAACCTGGCCTGTCCCCAGCTCTTGGATGCCCTAAATCCTGCCTATGGGTGCCCAAGACAAGAGAAGCCTGAGAGGAAGGAAGGCAGCTGGATCTCAGACATGCCTGCTCCACCATCCATTTCTGCAGGATGCATCTGGGGCTTTTAAACTAAAGGTACTCAAGACAAACCTCTGCTTGGTGGGGATGGAAGAGCATCAGCCAAATTGATCAGGTTTGGCTTCTTATTAGGCAAGTATGTCAATTCTTTTGGTAAATACAGGGAGGCGTTCTGATCTCCAGTGCTTTTGCTCAGGTGTCCAAATGGCTTGCCAGTATTTTGTTTGTACCACTCAAAGCAGTAGGAGAAACAATAGATCTGAATTACTACTTTAAACAAAACAGGAAAATAAGTGCAAAGAGGACAAAAATCCTCTGTACTGTAAAGTCTCTGCAACAAGAACCTCAAGGCTTTCAGTATATACCCAGACAAATAACGTACAAATCTCCCAGACAACTCAGTTCAGGAACTGTTAAAGCAACCATATCTTTGGTTTCCTAAAATAATTACTGTCCCTTTTTTTCCTCTTCTGAAAACAAGGAAGGTCTACAGGGATGTTAAATAACTGCTTTCTCTGCAGCCTAGAGCCAGGGGGAGAAGCACAAGGAAACAAAGTTGGTCCTATCTTGCCACTTGCAATATGCTTCCTGTCCAAATTAGCTTTCTTTATCCATCCTGCCAGGCCGCCTGCAAGCTCTTCCCATCCCAGGCCACTTAGATGCACTGAGTCAGAGGCTGTGAGACTTTTCTATCTATAGGTTAATATTCACTCTCTGAGTTATGGAGCCATTTAGGCCAGTGGCTCAAACTGCAAGGACATTTCCAGCAAGGCTGCTCCAGCTGTCCTTGAAGCTGAACTGAGAGCTGCTGGTCCAAGTGGCATCTTTCCACTCTGTCCTCCACTCAGTGCTCAGCTGGAGATGGGGGTGCAGCAACCACCCCAGCAAATGACCATCTCTACCCTGGTAACATCTTAACAGATCCTACAGTTACTCCCTCGCCCATCAGACACACCTTTAACAGACTCCTCCTTTTATAACCTATGGAGCAATATTGCCAGAACCAATTTCCAAATGAGTGATAAATTTTGTAGGAAGGCAGCAAGTGGGGAAAGCATATATAGAACACCCATCCCCACCCTCTGTTTTCCTACACACATCACCCCTTCGATCTCTTCCCACAGCACGGTGCTAACCTGGGTGAAGCAGTATGTTTTTAACCAAGAGGGAGAGGAACTCCCTCAACTCCTTTTAGTTAATAATGACTTTATGTTACCCTTCACTGCACACTTTCATGTTACCAGGCAAGTAACAGCCACCATCTCTCCCATACGCCCCCTGTTACCAGGCTAACAACAGGAATTCTCTTTGCGGTCAACCCATCTGAAGCAAAACATTACAGGAATGGTGTCTTCACCTCCACCCAAGTGCTTTAACCTTGAGTACAAACATCATGGCAACAGAGCAAAAATAGTTCTCCTCAGGGACCACAGGCAGCATCTGGTGGCGATAGCTTGGCTTTTGCTTCTCCTGTTTCCCCCCACACTCCTTCTAAATACAACTAACATCCCTCAGTGTCTTCTCAGCCCAGTTACTGGAAGATGACCTCTGTCTCTAGACTTAGCAGGGCCCACATCTCCTGTAGGTATGGGACTGTGCTGGCTCAGCCTCTGCCTCTCTCACAGCCCGAAGGAGAGGCAGTACCCAGGGACAAGGAAATACAGGCATTATTTGCAGACAGATAGAGGGATGTCTTGGTAAGACTAGTTCCTCCTGTATTGCACAGCCTCCCAAGCAGTGTCCCTACTGGCAGCTGGCAAAATCTGGCGGAATGGCATAGTTGTTCATCGTTACCTGCAGAGCAAAACATAAGATTTAGTGCCTTCTCAGAGCAAGAGGGGCAGTAATAACTGCTTGCAGGCTCTCAAATCAAATATTCTTGCTTCTTTCAGCAAGTCACCACAGCTGTCTACCCCTTCTGCCATTTGCATGGTCCCAGCAAGATCTTTTGGAGGACACAATCAGTGATGTTCACAAGACCGCAGTCATGTCTTGCAGCACCCTTGAGAAGTGATTAACACTCCTTTTCCATCTCAGCTCAAAGGGAAAACTGCAAAGCACAAAGCAGCTTCATCAAACATCTACTTCCAGAACTACCCAAGTCCTTCACCCAAAAGACCTTGCTAATCTAAAACCCACAGTGTTTTATTTAATTAACTGCTTCCAGCAGTGCAAAGCAGTCACTGAAGAGCAGGTCTTCATTAAACACATGGACAAATATTCGTCTCCTCTCCAGTAATACCACTGATGACCTAGCTTTTATGCTTAAAGGACAGAAGCAGCTGAAAATCCCAACTTTGACATACTGTGAGAGCCAGAGTGGGATTTGGCCCAGTACAGTACAAGTGTGTCCACCTACTACAACACTGGCCTCCTCAAAACACACTTACTCTGTTCTTCCTGTAAGCTGCCTATGTGGGCTTCCCCATCTGCCTCTGCCTGCCGCACTGGTGTTGCTCCTCAAGGCTCCAGGGTTAAGAGCAAAGTCTTTGCCAAGTTAAAAGAGGGCTCAAAACTCATGTCTGAGACAGCTTCCATACGTTCACTTCCTTTTTAGTTGGGGAAGGAAACATTTCTCCTTAGCCATCTGTTAATACCATGATAGCCATCTGGAGAGGAAGAAAGGAGACAAACCAGCTAAAAGAAAATTTCCCCAAGGAGATAAATGGAGGTTATCGGCTAAAAAACCCACCAAAATCAATTCTGCAGTAGTCCAATAGTTCCTATCTTAGGAGGAGGGCCCTGCTGCACCCCCGGCAAACATTTCAAATAATACTGATGTGCTTTGCAGCCAGCAAGATGTTCTTGCTTTACTCTCTGCGAAAGACACGGACCCTTCAAAACCTGAAGGTAAGCAATTAATCCCTGGTGCTGGAAGCAAAGTTTCACATAGAAGAACCTAATAAGCCATTTTTAACGTCTAATTCTTGAACTTTGCACAGACAATACACTTTCTCTTCTTTGAGTGCTTTCAAAATGGCATGCCTTGGCTACCTGAGGGAGGGCAGAGAGAGAACGCAGGGTGCAAGATGTGCCCCAAACCAAGCTGTTCATTTTGAAATTATCACAGCAAATTATTTTCTTGCACTCTATTCCTTCCTTTCTAGCGGCAGCATGGGAGAAGAGAACATAGATGTTTTAGGAGAGGGCTGCTGTTAAAAATTTAAACATGCCATGATTTTCTCCCTTCATCCCTGCAGATCTAGATATTTTTGAATATGCAAGTTTTAAGCATTTGCTGACCAACAGAAAGCAAGCCTTGTGGAACTACCTCAACTCAAAAGTCACTAGTTCATTAACTAATTAAAAGCATAGTAGTGGTAGCACAGCAATATCATATGGAACCTCATCTTTCTGCAGACATCAAGGATTGCCAATTTCATGAAATAGTAAACAACAGACACATTTCTGAGGAATTTCTGAGGATGTGATTAATCTCTATCCCCTGCCACAATAACAAGAGAAAGATGCCCATGTTTATGACGAATTCTTCTAATTAAGAACCCTGTGCAAATGCCACGTGTTTCACATGAGGGATTTTGCCTAAACCAGGAACCAAGTTCAAGGATAAAATTCAATTGCATAGCTAGGTAAGCACAAATCACAGTGACACCCTTCCTTCTGCCAGGCAGGAGCCAATAAACCATTCCTGGACAACTCATTACTGTCTGCCTCATTTGAGCCACTCATTACAGGGGCCTTCACCTCGCAGCACTGCAAGATGTCCCACTTGCAAACAGAGACCTGAGCACTCTCAATGCTGCATCCTAAAGATACCCAGTGAGGAGAGGCGTCATCCTTGGGGGGCAAAGCATGCTGGCGCTGTGCATCAGCAGGGTATATTCACTTCAGTTTTCCTTATTACCCCTGCCTTCCCTGCAGAAGAGCTGTGACTATTTAAACATGCACTGAAGCTCTAAGGAAGGGGATGTTAGTTAAATGCCCAGCGGGAAAGACATTCAAAGAGAAAGTCAATGGAGCCTGAGCAATCAGTGTAAATCAAGACTAACCTTTCTGAGCCTCCTTCAGACTCCTGATCAGTAAAAAGATGCTTAAACACTTACCACATTTCTGAAGAGTCAAATACACATGACCTGTCAATGCAAAAAATGTTTATTACCGAAAGTACCTGTTGAAGTGTTTCAGTCTTACTGTCTGTGGACTGTTTTCCCTGTAAAAACCATTGGGCAGAACAGATGCCACCACAAATCTGTTTAACGTAGATATATGGATTCACTTTCAACCTGTACATCTCTAGTAGATAGATCCTTAGCTTGATGCAATATCCAAGTCCTAACTAATCTGACACTAGTAATTAAGTCATAACTACAGCAGTCAGTACCCCAGCTTCTGGTGCATAAAACAGCAGTTTCTGTTTATTGACCAGCAGAGAGAAATCTGGCTGCCTGGCCAGATGAGAGCAGTCCCTTTCCAATGCAGCAAAGAAAACTTTCAAGGAAAATCATCCTCTATCCACTGCTCTCTGGGGTAACACAATTAGGCCATGACATACAGACAGATCATTTAATACAACAGGAAAAAATCCATTGATAGCATTTCCCTTGCCTGAATGAAAGGCAGGCTGTTAAATCACCTCTGAAGGAGCAGACAGGCCTCTCTAACAGCAATCCTCTCCTCCCAAACCACAAATCTTTAAAGAACAGCCAGCTCCAGCCCAGTCACATTGAATTCTACTCTGTAACCCCAGCATCCTTAGATAATTTTTCCTGCTGGTTCCAGACACTGGTTCCAATCTGGCTCAATATAGACTAAGACCACAGCACTGTGCTTCCTGCATTTTATACTGTCAACCTATTTAATGGGACAGAGGAAAGGAAGAGCTACCAGATGGTTTCTATACCTCCTAAAGCAAGCCAGAAGCTCCAGCAGCCATGGAGCCATTTCTGCAGGAGACAGTCAATACCTGCAGGGAGGCTGCAGTTATTTTACGGCAATATTAAGAGCCTACATTTCAGTAAACATTTAAGTATTTTAAATGCATTAAAATTGCTTTAAATATATTTTAATACTTCCACACTCTCTCTATACTAGGAGAACATAATAAAGACAAAAAAGTCCTTGCACGCCACACTTCTTCCTACACCTTTCTCATCCCAAGGAAGCACCAAGCAAACTCCTCCAATTCAGGTAAGCTAGTTCAGCAAATCAAGGAGAATATTGCCATCACACCATCATACTCTCAAAAATGTACCAAATCAGTTTAATCAAAGCTTAGAGAGTGTTTTTTTAAACATGTTTTTGAGAAATGCGCAGTGGCAAGTTCTTTCAGGTCAGTACTTACTAAAGCACAGTATAAATACCTTCCTCCTTGCCAGACCTGGTGTCTGTCCTGAGAACAGACAGCTGAGCTGCCCTCTAACATTGAAGACATTCTCATGCAGTTGTTTTTCACACGCTCTTTGGTAACGCTGGAGGTACTGAACTGGCAGGAGAATTGCACACAGTTCTTCTGGAAGAACAGCCTACAGGGAGCCTGAATGGCACTACCAAACAGGTGGGGATTTTTCACTCACCCTTTTCAGGAGCAAAGGTATTTCTTTTAGATCATCAGGTTTTTGGTCTGTTTTGGCCATCTTTTCCCCTGAAGTAAGTCCAAAGAGCCCATTTCTGCTTCCAGTGCAGAGCCAATCTGAAAAACCAATTCTGCAGAACCAATTCTGTCCCACTCCCACTACCCCAATAGCACCATATGGAGATACTCAAGAAGCAATAGGACAGACTTACCTAACGATGTTGAGTTGCTTGTGCTTTTTAGGAGCTTTCTTGAGGTGGCATATTGCTGCCGACCTAGAAACATTACTCCTCACTCCTCTGATCAGGAGAGGTGCTCTCCAGCATGCTCCACAGAGTGGGTTATCCAGCCCAGGTACAGGCTGTACCCCAGGGCCCCACAGCTAGACTGCCAAGTTTCCCCTGCCTGCATTACAGAATTATTGGCAATATTACCCTATATCACTTGCCAAAACAAGGGTGGTAAAGGCCTGGCCATCTGTTTGTAACTTTTCATCATCCAGCTGATGTTGTCCAGACTGCTGAAGCCTGAACTAGCTAAGTACCCCTTCTCGATGCAAAGTTGGGCGTGCAGTGGCAGCAGCCGGTGCCCGACATTCAGACTCCTATTTGAGGGAAAATGAGTACAACCAGCTCAATTCACCCTTGTAAAATTCTGCTCCTTCAGAAGTAGACAATGTTGTTGTACTTGCATTTGACTATTAATAACTTGTGGGGAGAAGGCCATATGCCCAGTCAGATGGTAGTGCCCATGACAACTTGTGCCACATGCCACTGGGCAGGCACATAAGCATTTCAGCATCCAGCACTCCTGTTTTTACCTATTTGCACAAAGAACTGGGTAGCAAGACAATAAGCGACTACACGCTACAAATGCCAGGAACATATTCCCTGATAAAAAGACTCCTTTTTCTGCAGAGAGAATGATTAAAAGTGTTACACTGTATTTTCCACTCAGAAGAGCAAATTACACAGAATACCGGTTTAAGCACATGGCTAACAATGGCATTTAGCATTGAAAACAGTGTAACATGGGGAACCTCATTTTACGCTGATTAAGTTGAGAATTTAAGTCTTCAAAAGCAGAATTAAGAATGAAGAAGCAGCATCAGCCCCAAGGAGCCCTGTTGGTCAGCACCCCAGTCAGGTTAAGGAGTGTTTCCACACCATTCAGTATTTAGGCTGAGGTGGGAGAGGCTGAAGTCCACCTTCCAGAGAGCTCAGCAAACACCGTGAGATTTACTCCAGTACAGCCTGGTGAGGCAGTTTACCATGATGAGAATCATGTTGCTACGTGGTAACAGGTTTAATGATTAACATTTACACATCACTTAGAAGTTTTTTCTAACCTGTCTCCTACCCCAGCAGCTTATTCTCAAATGCTGCTTCTTCCCGTTAAATGAACATGCAGAAAGAAATGCACACCAGACCGAAGTTGGCATTTGAGGTAACTGAGGTCATCCAGCAAATGTATTAAATATGTGTTGGTACACAATTAATATCCAAGCTGTCTTGGCTTCACTGGTGTTTTCACAGAGTTAATAAGCAGAGGTTAGCACTTCTGAATAATGCTTTGTTTCCTTTCAGCAGAGCTCAAGGCTTAATCTCAGCCTGCATCTGAAATCTCTAAAATGGGGGAAAGAATGCTTTCTATCCCCAGCTCTTTATCTCGCTCATGTACAGAGGTTACAAACTCCAGGACAGAAGCTGTCTTTCTGTTAACATTTGCGCAAAAGAGCCCCCAGTCTGGATACCCAGAGATCTGCACCTAAACAGGGAGCACCCAGCAGCACAGGCCTTATGTGAGGTCTCGGATAAGAGCAAGACAAATGGGAGATCTCACACAACTCTTACGTGCAAATTGTTTGAAAAAGGATGGCGAGACAACTGGTAACTCCAGGCAGGCTTGTAGCAGCCCCTAATGGTTTATTATTCAACTAGTCACCCTATCTCACTCTTCCTTCACAGAAGGGCCCCAAACAAGTCCCTCACATACAGAAAGAGCCTGCTCCAGAGACACACATCCAGCTGTGAGCTGTGCACTCCCCTGGTACACAGAGTTACACCTAAGGCAGGGGAAAGGAGTTTTCATAGAGAGCAGCTTCTCTCCACATCTCTCCTTTTGCATGCGAACCCTCACACTGCCAACCCTCACCCAGCTCCTGTCAAGCAGTTCCAGGTAATGGCTGGAGTCACCCCCATCGCAACCCAGTGCAAATCTGATCTCTGCACTGCACAGCTGCTGAGCCCACCCCAGGATAAGCAGGATCTGACTCAAATGTCTCCCAACTGACAGGCACTGATCGAAATGCATCTAAATTTACCCCTACCAGATATGGGACAGGGATATGGGAATTCATCTTGGGAAGAAAAACACTGAACAGAAAACTTAAAGCAAATTCTGACCTCAGTGGAAGTATTTTCTATTCAAATGCAACTCACCTACTCAAGAGCAGAAAGATATGAATTGCCTCTAATGATTCAAAATAACCTTCTGGCAACGTGCTTCATGGCTGTCCTTGCCACAGAGAATGGTGAAGACCACACTTAAAGCTCCGTACAGGGCCAGCAAACGAAATATAGCAGTGAGAACTGTATTT
Source organism: Rhagologus leucostigma (assembly GCA_013397725.1). Classification (NCBI taxonomy): domain Eukaryota; kingdom Metazoa; phylum Chordata; class Aves; order Passeriformes; genus Rhagologus; species Rhagologus leucostigma. The sequence continues at coordinate 3,067,611 of VZTD01003877.1, read as the reverse complement.
CTAGTGGAATTATAAAAGCATTAACAGAAAACTGGACATGAAAATTGATGATGTATTGTGGATACTTAAAATTTACTCAGTCTTTATGAATCTGCCACAAGACTTAGTTTAGGAATTTCCTGGATATTTAATAAATACCATGTGCAGCATTATTTCCTAATTTCCCAGATTCACTGCTATATGAACTAGGGAATCCAAATGGTCACTCTGCCTTTCTGCTTTGTAACACTTTTAAGTATTCTTCCATGATGAACAGCACTGCCCAGCTACACCCCTCCCCTCCTGTCCCCCACAAAAAAACAAGTCAAGATATTTCATTTAAAGTTTAGATTTGGATTCTGCTGAAGCCAAGCTGAAGGAACTGTGCAGAACTGTGTACTGGATTTTCTGAACATGCAGCCCACTGGCAGGAGCAAGTTCCTTTTGTGCACCAGTGAACTGGGGAGCCTCACAAGGCTCCTATGGTACAGGAGGCACAGAAGAATTAGAAGGGAATCCCTTCATACACCCAGTTCCCATCACCACTCTCCCCTCCTGCAGCTGCTGGTCCTACCCAACTGAGTGCCAGAAGTCCCTGCTCCCGCCTCAGGCAATCTGCAGACACAGTCTAATGCCGGTGTGTGGGGCAGCTGCCACAGCTCAGGAGGTCACGAGGATGCTCCGCAGCCCCCTGCAATAATGCAGGCACAACAGCGTAGGGAGAGCTTTCTCACCTCTTCTTCAGCACTTGCAGTGGTGTTAATACCTGTTTATCCATTCTTGGCCATTCTTTATGATGTCTCTTAGGAGATATTGGGCAAAAGCAGAAGAAAAATACAGAGCATTCCAATCCCCTTTAAGCTCAATGCAACAATTTTAATCCTCTAACTAAAGGGAAAGAGGAGGAAAAATGAGATGGACTGTGACAGGTTGGAAGGACTAAATCCTCGTTAACTAGGGCACCAAGATTTAAAGGGCTCAGCTTTGCACACATCAAATATCTCTCACAAGGTCCTCACAGAACACTGTCCCCTCCAATTCCTCAGTGCAAGTGGGAGTTGGTGACAGCCACTGTCCCAAGGACACTGGCAGTGGGCAAGAGAACACTACTGCCATGGCATTGCCATGCCATGACTGATGTATGCAAACCCATGGGGGTGGCAGAAGCACTCATGCAGCCCATTTGAGTCACAGATGCAAGGGGGAGCAAAGTACCAACCACACAGGGCAGTACTGCACAATTAACAGCTTAACAGCAGCAGGGAGAAGAACGTAGCCATAACCTGTATTTCACATTAGCCCTGCCACACAATGATTTTTATCACCCCACCACGTTTCCTTTCAATTCCAGCACATCCTCCCTGAAACTGAGGCTTTGGGCCCAAGAAAATTAACGAGTAAATAATTTACAATGCATTATTTTTAATAATGCTGTAAGGAGAGTGATGCAGGCAGATCAGCAGATTTTTCCCATTACCCCATGTGACTCAATCTGTATCCTGTGCTCTAAGGACAGTATTTGCTTTCACTGTTAACCACCTCCTCATGACTCGCCTAACCTGTCTGTTCAAGGACCTAACCTGCGCCAGCAGTCCAACTGCTCACTTAACATCCTTTCATACTCAGCCAAAGGCAGCTTTTGATAGGTGCTTGGGCAGCTTCTCCAAGGCCAGACCTCACTTGACCTCATCTCAGCATTGCCTAGCCTGACAGATTCACAGTCCTAAAGGAATGCTGATTTCCCAGCCCTTCCCAAAATTTCTTTTGGGCTGCCCAGCCAGTGTGGTCCAGTTTTCCCAGCACAGACTGGAAATGCCCTGAAATGTCCCACGGGGCCACTCACCCAGCAGGCATGGCACATGTGCTGTGCCTTGGAATCTGGCATTCCAAGGCACAGCACAACCAGACTCAGGCTACCCAAACACAGGAAGGATACAAACTGACACCAAGTTCATTCAGATTTGCTCCAACAGAATTTTTGAAAGGGTTACCTCACTGCAGAGCACCCATCCTTCTGCTGCCAACCCAAGCACAGTATAAACACCATCCTGCACTCGAGCAATGAGAGAAACATGACTGTGCTCACCTCAGCCTGCCCCTGACAGAGGAGCCAGCTGTGCAAGTGAAGCACCAAGAGGGATGTGGCAACTGAGCATCCCTAGGCCAGAGATAGGGTTATGCCCCTACCTGTTTGTCACTGCTCCTGCCAACCCCCTCAGATGTCACTGTGAGAGGCTGTTCCCTATCTTTAGGCATAAAACAGGTAGTTCAACCAAATGGAGAAATTTCAGAAGGTTGGGAGACAAATACAGCCTACTCCAGCAGCAGCCTGGTGGCTGGTAATTCCTACCACACAACCTGATCCAAAAAAATCTCACTGAAAGGTACAAAGAAAGAAAAAAATCCACCAAAAATAACATGCACATTATAGCACCTGGGAAATACAGCATGATCACATGCACCAGGACCTGGCAGTGAGCACTTGCACCATTCCCAGCTTTTAACTCCAATACTTTACTATTAATTTCTACAATTTCAAAAGACTACAGGGAACTACATAGGAAGCACACAATTGTTTCAATTTCATTGTGTGGATGTGATGGCTCCCATTTGCACTGCCCTGTATCCAGATTCCTGTACTCAGAGACTGACTGACCAGTTACCCAAGGAGCTGCACTGCTTTTTGCAGCTCTTATACATTCTTCCTTATTTATTACACTTCTTACTGCATACTTCGCACGAAAAGCCACAAAGTTACAGCATGGCATTACTGGCATGACACACTCTGGCACCAAGTACTTTGTTCAGGGCACTCAGCATGCAAGCAGATGGAAAGAATCATTTTTCCAATTTTATCCTGCAGAAAGATTTTTTCAGAGAACCTCTGAAGACACTTTCATTGGTTAGAAGCACTTTTCCAGCCAAGCCCTAGCTGTTTCAGGGCTGTTATCCAAAACAACAAAGGCAAGAAAAATAGTCCTTTTTTTTTCCTCACAGGCCCACAAAACGTCTGATGCAGATTTCAGCACAGGTGCTTTCTCTCTCTGCTAGTGTTAAGCAAAGCCTCCTCAAAAGGATCATATTACAGGTTACAAGACGAGAAATTCGTTAAGTGGGAGAATTGAAAACAAGAGGTTAAAGCAGATAATCTTCTGCGGTTTTAGCCGAATGTCATCAGTGACCATGCTGGAACAGTCAGAAGTTAGAGCACTACCCCAGCCCAACCATGGCAGCCTTGAAGCCAGAACTGCAAACTCCACCCTCCAGCTCCATCATGGCAGGACAGCCGGCCAAGCATCATGTGACCAGCCAAAACGGCTTCCCAGCCCAGGGGCGGCCGCATGTGACAGCTTCATTCACATCCTGGGGATGCACAGGGACAGCAACAGCGCTGTGAGACCTGCAGTGGCACTGCAGAGGGAGCTGAGGCAGGTGTCTGCAGGGATGATGCCCCTGAAGGAGGCGAAAGAAAGTAGCTCCAAAGGGAGCATCCCTTTGGAAGGAACAAAACCCAGTCTCTACCAACACCAAGAAATTATGCACATGCTCAAAGCACATCAGAACATGGGTAATTTCTAGGCAAAGATGGGGCCCAAGAGACCCCTATTTTTTTATTTTACTTTGTTTTTTATTTTGTTTTAAATGTACTGCTATATATCACACTGTTTCCACAGCTCCAAGCACAACTGGGACATGGAAATCTGAAGCAGACAGTCCACCTCCAGTCCTTTATCACTTTTATTAGCTGCAAGAATATGTGCTTGTAAAGACACAGCAAAAGACAGCAGCAAGTAATACACAACCTTTTCTAACAAATCCTATTGTTCAGTGCATGGAGCAGCCCGTGCTGTGCCTTTAACACCTTCCTCTTGCAGCAGATCGGCCCTGACCTGCTACATTCCTGCTAATCCCCTTCCTTGTTCAGAGGGTATACAAAGGGAGAAGTCAACCAAATATTTTGCCAAGGTTATCTCTCTCATCTCCAGCCCTTTACAAAACTTGTAAGCTAAGCTGCCCAAAAGCCAAAAGTGAAGTAGATAAAATTTTCATTTTAGACTTCAGGGAAATTGAGGCATATGAAGAGTCTGTAGGAAGATAAGTTCAGCTCAGTCAACAAGCCAGCTCAACTCCCAGTTCATGGGTCTCACTGTAGTTCAATCTTTACCTTAATGCAACAGTATGGGATGTGTTGTGGATCATGGCCTCTCTGCTAGGCACCAGACAGACAGAGCAGCAGTGACAGCTGACAGGACAACCCCAAAGACCCTACAACCCTACTACAGGAGCTGGCAGATAGGGCTGGAGGGGCACAGGAGAGCAGCATACACAACCAAAACAGGAAAGAGAAAGCAAGGTCCTGGGATTCTCACTGAGGTGACATGGAATAGGAACAACCAGCTGGCATTCTATGAGGAGCCAAGGAAGAGTAAGAGATCCCACTTTGCTGGGCTCTGCCCTGGGGCTTCCCCTGCAGAAGGGAGGCAATGCACAGGTGAGCCAGGGTCCCCCACTGTCCCAACGTGCTTCATCCCCGGCACATTTGCCTCTGTTTGTTTCACTGCCTTTGTGCTCTGCATGTTTTTCCAACAGGAATAATTAAGTCAGTTTTCAGTGCTCCAAAATGGGCAGTCCCAGTTCAGTGCCACTGAAACAAAATACCTTCTCCCCTTGCCTTTTAAGTGACTCTCAACCTGCCTGCCTTAGGATGAAGTGTCTGGACCAAGTTTCACCATGGCAAACAGCAACCTGAGATGTCTATCAAAGCTTTCTGTTTCCAGCAACACTGCTACATTTTTAGGTTTTAAATCTTAAGACAGTTTTGTATATGCAAAGACAAATCTACCAGAGGAAGCAGCTGCATACTAAAGAATGCTTCAGCTCGCTAAAACTTGCAACTGCTTCACCCACTGATTTAATGAAAAGGCTCTAGTAAAATAAATCATGTTCAGGAGCACTGCACTGGCACTCCCCTCACTTCTACACACTGTCCCAGGCTGCCCAGACCACCACGTTCCCCAAGCCCCGGCTACCTCACTGCAGCTACAGCATCCTTTTGATTAACAATTAAGGCTAGTGCTGCCAACTGGATTTTATTAATATTACTATTGTGAACCATTTCTTTTATTTTTATTTTAGTTTTAATGTACCACAAGGACCACTGGGACAAATTAAATATAAAATAATTTTCTGCCATTTAGGCAACCAGCAGTCATTCCCACATTTTTAAAACTTAAACACTGTAAATAAAATATTAAACCATCAAGCTGTTACTGAATCTTCCTCCTGCAGTAATATCCCTAGAAAAAAAGTTACCAACTCATCTTTTCCCAGGCAGCTGGCACAGGCCTCACGTGCCATTAAGAGAGATGCCACAGAGATCCAAAAGAATCAGTGCTGCAAGGGTCTGGCCACAGCAGGAATGGCTGTCACAAAACCCCAAGCATTAAGGGCTGTGTCCCCCACCCTGATACAAACTGGGAAGAGCAGAGGCCATACAGGTGCTGGGCAGAGCCAGGCAGATGCTGGATTTTGGCAGTGGAATAGGCCAGGCTGAACAGCACAGACAAACCCAGCAATTGGCAGGGGCACCTTCACCTGCAAAGGCATTGGCACTGCAATCTGCAACTTCTTTTCCATCTCATTTCCAACACCCCAGATATTTGCAGAGCCACAGGGAGTGGGGCTGCTTTGCAGGCTGGTAGGATGGAGATATGAGGTTTCCTCCACTTTTCCTTTAACTTGAAAGGAAGATGTTTTAAGAAAACAAGAACATTTCGCGAGCTGTTGAACATGGCTTGCTCACCATACCTTTCTGGTCTCGAGCTCCTGCTGCTGCAGCCGAGGTGGTCTGGCTTACAGGCAGCATCACAGCCTTGGGGAGACCACAGAGCCTCCCATGCTCAGTCCACATGTGTGCAAACTCCCACACGGACAGCATAAGGGCAGAGAGAAATCTACAGAGCCATATGCCTGACCCTTGCCCCAAAAGGCAACAGACTCAAGAGGGACCAACCTGCTATGAGTAAAATGGGTAAGGAAGCTGCTGAAATGAACTGTGGCATCTCATTAAAAATTAGGCCTTTTCTCTCCATGGCACAGCAGGTCATGAAATTAAGCCTGACAATATGCCAATGCAAGGAATTTGTGCTGTTCCCCCTCTTGCTGTGTTTGTTGGTTTTTTTTATTTATTTAGGATCCACCTCAGTTTCTAGAGTTACTTGCCTGAGACTACAAGACCTGCCTCCAGGCAGGCACACATGCAGGAGCCTCGTGGGACACAGGTCCCTGAAAAATGGTATCATTCAGCAAACCATGAAAGTTGCAGCTTATCCCAGTTGTGAGGAAAACAGCATCCTCTGAAAGCTGTGCACAGAGGAAATGTGATGAAGGGATGAGAATAAAATCATTCATGAACGCACGGTGAAGATCAGCCAGCACCTGCTCTGTGGGATTCAGATACCCAGGAGCCAAAGGCAACACAAAACAAAAGCAGCAGAGCGCGCTGTTAACTAGGTGTTCCAGGGTCTGAAGAGCATACATCAAGGTGGTCTTACTTGGTGGCAAATACAAGCATGGCTAAATGTGCCAGTTTGGCAATTCAGAGAAGCAGGTAAAGCCCAGCCACTGCCTATTTTCTGGCTAAACAAGACGTGGGAATGAAACAATTGACATCTTTCATCGCCAACTCGTTCTTTGCCTACACACACCACCTGCTCTGAGCACAGAATCCCAGTGGAGTCTCCTGCTTGCTGTCTCACCGCAGGCAGGTGACACTCAGTTCAGTGATGTTCGCAGAGCATTTACAAATCCTTTGCTACAAGGAAAAAGGACGCCTCGATCTCATCTCCCCAGTGCTCATTTCACACGGCTGAGCACAGAGGTAGGGAGCAGCCAGGAGGGCCAAGACCAGGCAACGTGAGCCAGCATTACAATACAGGACCTCTCTGCTGCCCAGCTGGCTCCAGTGGGGTCACAGAGCAACTACACAGATCACAAAAGTTGGCAGGACGAAGACAAGAGACAACATACCGGCTCCAAACAGCAATTGACAAAGATAAGAGGCATCATATCTGCTTCAAAGAGCAACTAGGCATCAGCCTAACGCAATTCAGAGCACTTAGATAACGATACTCTTCTGTCTCCAACTTCCAGGCATGTTGCTGCTTTCCTGCCACCCCAGAGAAGTCAGCAAGCTGGAGAACCCTGTGGGCAGCTTCACATCCCGCTTTTGACTAGGGAATAGGAGAAAATACTCCCACCCTCAGCTCACAGTCAGCCAACAGCAAAATTTCTCTTTCAAAGCTGCCTACCAACCATCCCTCTCACTAACAAGCTTTGCCCACACTGCAGCAATGGCCTTGCTCTCTTCACTGGGACACAAGTATGCTGGGTGAGCTTCCCATGCTGCAGTCTTTAGACAGGGAACAACAGAGCCCGGGGCTCAGCTCATCAGTGCCATACTAAAGCAGATAAGCAGCACATGGTGAACAATTAACCACCTGTACATAGTGCTGGAATAATGCCAAAGCCCTTCCAAAGACACATTACACAGCTTCCGGCCTTTGGAAATTTCCTGGAGACGTGAGACAGCCTTTTACCTAGGAGAGACAGAGAAGAGTCCAGGCAAGACGTTCATCTTCCAAAAACACACAAATCAACTATCAGAGGTCTCAGGGCTCCTTCTAATAGATATGAAACTATGCTGTGCTCCAGAGAAAAATGCATTTCTAGGAGTATGGTACTCACTTGTGTTTCTACCCTCCGTGGTAAGTGGAAGGGGAAGCATGCAGGGCTCGGCGTGTCACCAAGTGAGCCCTGCCATTTACCAATTTCTGAATTCTCATTTCAAGCATCTGTAGAGCCTGTTTGTGAAGAGCCTATTGCAGAGAGGCCACATGTCAAGATTTCTATATATAAAGCAGGTATCTGTAGGATCACTATTAATGCACGAGCTGTTTCTGGGACACTGATCTCTGACAGCTCCATGCCCCAGCTTAAATATTCAAAGATTTCCCTGACTGACTCCAGGAATCAGACATCCAGATTTTAAGTTCAAAGTTGTGCTAACAAATGTGAGGTCAACAAATAAAAAACAGTTTCAAGCTGAGACTTGCAATTGACTATAGTGTTTACCTGAGGGGGTTTTTATTCTTCACATTAAGAGAGAATAAAGAAGAAAAACACAAGCCCAGAAAGCATTTCAATTTTTAAACCCATGCAATATACCTTCACTTGCCCAGGATTTGAAATGTCATAGCATAGATGCAAGAGCAGAACTCTTGGACTCACTTATCCAAAATGAAGATTTTTTTTTTTCCCAGACAGAAAAGCAGCCAATTTTAGAAAACAGAAGAAATATTTTTCCAGAGATCCGTAAGTCACATGAGTCACCCTTATTTGCAAATGAGCCCAAACCTGAACTCCAACACCATCACTCATGCAGAGCAGAGGAAACCAGAAGCTGGATCAATAGGGGCAGCTTGTCTCAGTGGCTCTGCAGAAAGCCAAGGGACAGAGAAGCAGGCGGAGCACAGGCACTCCTCCCCTTATACATGACTGCCATTATATATTAAGTCAAATAATCTAACTTCGAGGGGAATGGACTCAGGGTTGAGGGCTCTGCACTGCCAAAGGACAGCTGCTTCTCTAGATTCGTTATTTCTCCAGCGGGGCACTAGAACTGGCACATTTCCCGTGCTGGCTGGGAGCGGGCGGTGGGCTGTGCCGCAGCCCACACGCCGTGCAGCCAAGGACGAAGCCGGCCGCATGCTGGGGACCGTCCGCACAGCCACTGCCCCGGCCTGACCAGCCCTCAGGCTCACACACGCAGCTCAGACCACGAGACCCACTGCTCAGACGCTGCTAGATGCCACGCCCCGGAGGACAGTGCTGTCCCCAGACCTCCACCAACCTTCCCGCACCGTGCCCACCCGCAGTCACTTCCCTGCTTCTGCCCCAGCAGCGCAGGCAGAGGCCAAGGCTGGGACAGCTCTTTGTGCACATCACTGCTAAGCCTGTTAGGCACCCCACAGCCATAGCACTGCACAGTTACAGGAGGACACCTACTGCATTTTACCACCTTGCCTCTCACGGCAATCCACCAAATCCTGGGGAACCTGCATGCATGAGGGAAAGCCCAAACACCACAAACCCTTCCTGTTTCCCGTCTCTATGCAAATACATCATGGCAGGTCAGGATATGATATTTCCACCATGCCCCACTGCCAGGTGCATCAGGAGAGGGTCCTCCTTCATCTCAGAGAAGCCTGAGAGCCCTACTGGGAGGGCTGGCACATCCTGGGACCTCAGTTACACAGGGACAGGAGACGCAAAGGATGATTATACTTCCTTGCTAAGGGATTTCAGGCATGGAGCAGAGCTGGGATGATTTACACCGTTTTGATAGCAGGACCAGATTTGGAGTGGCTGTTGTGCAGCACTGTATCTTCTAAGGAGAGGCTCTGTGGTTAGCCATGAGCACGTACTGCCTCCCCCCAAAGAGCAGCAATATAACAACGTGCAGCACTGCCACAGCATCCTCCTCACCAGGATTTTAAGGTGCTTGGCAGACAATATGGATTCATGTAACCTCACAAGCCCTCTGAGAGGGAGTAAAGTAAATGCTATAAAAAACCAGAAGGGATAAGCAGGGGAACAGAGAAATAAAACTGCTAGAGCAGCATGTTCAAGCTCACACAAGAAATCAGAGGCTCAGGGGCAGCTTCCTCTGCCACTAAGGTGGAATCAAAACCAGGAGTGCTCCAAATCCTCCGTTTGTTCAACTCAGCCCTGGCCAGCCTGAGAGCGTTTCCCAGCACACCCAAAGGCTACAGCAATAACAGCACTTGCACAGAGCTCCTCACCGTACTCATTTCCACAATCCTGCTCCACAGAGGGTCTCACAGCAGAGCAGCCTGAACTGCTGGCAGCCCCCAGCCCTAGCGAGCAGCAAATAACGTAAGTGCTCTGCCCAAGAGCCTCAGCTTTGACTTCTGAGTTTCAGCAGCTGCAAGCAATTCCCAAGGGGCTCAGCTGAAGGGTTTCCACCCTGCTGCCTGAGGGCTGGGACTGCTCTGACAGCATTTTCCAAACATTCACAAGGCTTCCCAAACACCCATACACACACTTCCCATCCCCACTTTACAGGTGAAGAAAAGCAAGACACAGGCCCAAAAATCCCAGTGCCAGCCAAGGAGGCAAGCGGGCAGCCGTGGTGCCTGGCCCCTGCTCCGACTCTGACCGGGCTGCTGCTTTTGTTCTATTCCATGTGCGCATAACCAGCTGACAAATGGATTCGCAGCCAAAGAGTGACACACAGTGCAGTTCCCGAACTGCTTCAGCTGGATCACTCCTGGGAATGGTATTGCTGGGCCACTTCTTGCTCCAGGGGCTGATTTATTTTTTATGAAGCGATTGCCTAGAGTTGGGAGAGCTTTATTGATGCTATTATGCAGGCTGAAGGGAGGACAAATCAACCCCACGGACAGAGCAGAAAGGTCCTCATCATCCTTAAGTCAGGAGCTCAATTTTATCCCCCTACTGAGCCCACAGATATCCAGGGAGGGCAGAGTGTGGGGCTTTCAACAAAACAGAAGTAGCACATCAGGGCACCGCTACCACCCGTTGGGTTAGGAAGGAGCCCTGGGGGCTCCCGCCATCTCCCTGCCCAAACCGTACCCTGAGCCCGACTCAGACTGCTGTGTCCGGCTCAAAAGAGACAAAACTCCCGAGTGGCGCCCAAGTCCCCCATCTGGCAACCAAGCGGAGGGGTCCGAGGCAGAGGTTGGTACCAGCTGTACAGTCCCCTACTGCAAGCGCCACTCGCGTCCCCCCGGCTCGATGCTCAGAGCCCGGCTGGCCGGAGGAAGGGCTTGTGAGAGGTCATGGCTCTCAGCTGGTCCTGACGGGAAAGCACTGGGATCACATACATGCGTGTGTGTGTACATATCTGTATGTGTGCGCCTCCTGAACGCGAACCAAAAACCTTCCAGCTGTTTCACCCGCCTTTTTCCCCGGCCAAGGGCAGCCGCTCTCAGCCGGAGGAGCAGTGCCCGGGCTCAGAGCGGCGGAGACAACTCGCAAACACTTTACCCACGGCATTACTCTATTCCCCCTAGAGTGCCCACCCTGCTTCCCGATTGTAGCGGCTGCCATGGTGACAAGCACGAATGCTAAAATAAACAGAAAGCAACCCGAAGGCAAAGCGCAGCCCTCCGCCGGCGCACCCCGCGCCCGCCGCGGCGGCTCCCTCCCCGAGCATCCTCTCCGCCGCGGCAGGACGGGATGCTGGCGGCC
>VZTD01003877.1:2912730-3056044 GCA_013397725.1 Rhagologus leucostigma | reverse complement strand
GGGTCCTAACGCCTCGCCCGCTCCGCCGCAGGGGGCGGAGGGCTCCGCGCCTCCTCCTGCTCCTCCTCCTCCCGGCCTGGCCGGCGCGGGGAGCGGGGGCCGGCTGCCCAAGGGGATGCGCTCGGCGCCGCAGCTGCAGCGGGGACGGGGCGGCAGGGCCCCCCTGGCGGGGAGCGGGTGATACGGGTTGAGGCTCAGGAGGTGGCTGCTGGGACGCGGGCAGCACAGCCGCCTGCCCTCCTGCACCGCTGCCCCGGTGCGACTCGTGTCTGTACTGCCATGGTCGTGCCCGTAAGGCAGGCGGCCAGCGAATACACCGTGGCAGCCCATGGCACACGGGATTTAGGCACCCACTCCGTGGAGATGAGCCCATCACCCACTGCAGCTGTGGTGCTTCTCGGGAGCAAGGCTCTCGGGCTGACAATGCGTTTGCTGCCCAAACACCCGCTCCCGTCGCTGCCACACGCAACAGTCACACACGGGCACAAGGGCTGGGCGCCTGGGCCAGCGCCACAGCCTCGAGGCCTTTCAAGCCCTGCGGGAGGACAAGCATGGCAGTGGACAGGCAACGATGATACAATTCCACATCACAGGGCACTGCTAAAGCTGTAGCGGTAAAAAGCTCACTGAATCCTGCCCTGAGGGCAGCTTAAACAACAGAGCATGCAGCTTGTGAAACCAAGTGACATTTGGGCACAGTGCAGCTGCTGTGCAACTACGGCTTAAAGGTTTGCAAGAGCAGGAGGAGGTACTGAGAAAACTTACCAGGAAAAACAAATGTTTAGAAAACAAAGGTGTTTCCAAGGCACCTGATAAGGGGGCTAGATAGGAAATGTGGGTGCTTCCAAGGCACCTGATGAGGGGATTAGAGTATTTGCATTACAGTACAGCAAATGTCATCAGGGCTTCTAAATAACTTTTTGCCCTACTTTCCTCCTGACCAAATTCCTCTAAGTGTAATTGCAACCTGCCCTGCTAAATTGCCCTTTGAGATTTACCTGCACACTGCTTGTTTCCTGAAGTACAGCACAGTACAAAATTCATTTGTCAGACTTGTTCTGTGGGCACTCGGGGCAGAATGATGTTTCTAGGACCACCACCTCCCAGGCCTGCAGCATGGCTCCACATCAGCCTCCCTGCAAAGCACACTGCACGCCTGATGTAGAAAATGTTAGGAAGCATCTCACATCCTCCTAGGTACTTTTCCCAGTGACATGTCAACCGCACACAGCTTCCCAGGCTGACTAGTCATAGTCAGTGGCAAGGGGAAGTTTGAGACATTTAAGGCAAAACCAAAGTCCTCCAAGGCATAAATAAAAACATAATTACTCTAAGCTGCGTGGTCCACGTCCTGTGGAAGCTGGGCTCCCACTGTTTTCAATCTCTTTCACGGTCTTACTGGAAAAAGAGCATCTGCTCTCTCGTATGGGTTTGGATTCAGCAGCTGCCTGGGCTGCAGAGGGACACAAAGAGAGGCAGAGGAGCTGTACCAAGGATTCAGAAAAGAGGAAGACAGGGAGTAAGATATGTTCATGTCCATGTGACAGCAGAGCCAGGCAGACTGTCTTCTCTTTCACCACTCTGCAGATCATACCAGATTATGCTTGATTCCTTCTTAGTCTTTTCTCACCTTTTGGTGGGATTCACTACAGAAAAGCAAATCACAAACATCAATGAAGACTTTTGTGTGAAACAGGAGAAAATCCTCTGCCCCAAAACTTGAACTAAAGAGTCTGCCTTCTCCTGCTCTTCCAAGCACACTGCTTCCCCTTTCCACTGCAGCCATGCATTTTCTTCCTGTGTTCCCCCCCACCCCACTAGCACATCCTATAAGCTGCCGTGCAATCACCATTGCCTCTCAAGGGTGGCTTGTAGGGACGTGTCAGAAACGAGCAGAGTGCTCTGTAGGCAAGCTTCAGCAGAGCCCCAAACAGAAGCCAGGTCAAGAAGAGTTTCTCCTAGGGGGCAGTTGTTTTTACTACCCTCCCCCCTTCAGGAATCAGCACTGGAAAGCAGGGTCTGTTCCTGCAGAAACACATTCAGAGTGCTGGGTAGGGAAGCTCTGTTCTAGCCCACAATCACAGTGAAGGGCACAGCAAAAGCTGTGTTAGCCACCCGCAGAGGTGGTGGATCAGCTCACCATGCCAGCAGATCCAGTTCAGCACAGACAAACCAGATTTGCAGAGGTCCTTTATTTATGTTGCCTAAGCTTTGGGATCTATTTGAGCTGAAGAGTGTTAGGAGGTGCTGGTTGGGGCAGTAGAGCTAGCTGACCTGGAGGAGACAGGACCTTCAGCACAGCACCAGCAGAAAAGGGACACACCAGGCTCCCACATGCTTTGAAAGTGTCTCTGCAGTGATGTTTCATCTCCAAGGCCCAAGTACCTCCCTGTAGGATCACTAGCTCACAGATCTGAGCTATTGGTACTGAGGGTTCCATTTTCTGCAGCCAGAACTTGTAATGATTCAATCTCTGACCACCAAGCTTTGCTCCAGAATCTCAACTTTCTTTTAAAAGACAGCACACTTCTAACCTTGTTCTACAGGAATCTCTGACGATATAAATTGTTCAGTTCCAGTACAGCTGTACTGTAAGCTGCAATGCTGCATGCAGATGTTAGAAACAGCCCATCAGAGAAAAGAATACCAGAAGCAGTCAGGCATGGAGATCTCCACACAACTGGCAATGTAGACATACAATGAATATTAACAGTGATAATAAATACTTCAGTGCTGATCTTTGCTAAAGCATCAACTAATTCAATAAATGCCCTAAGAGAAGTGACCTGAGAAACATAAAATAATAAACTAAGCAAATCAAGATTATACAAACCCCATAGCAGAATTATGGGATTTTATCACATTTGTTCTTTTTCAGTTCCATCATAGAGATGTTAAGTCTTTTCTTATTTTGTGACAAACTTGGTACAATGGAATAAGGGACCTCATGAAAACCCAGGCAGCTATTTTTTTAGCATAAGCATAAACTAAGTATTTGGTGAATAATAAAGATACAGAACGAGAGGAGGAATATAACCAGCTACAAGGAGAATTTTGTATGGGGTTTGAGAACCTTATTTTATTTATAAACACCAAGACCCCAACCAGCATCACCTTCAATGGAAGGAGATCTCCTAAGGCCATGAATATTAAAAGGTGCTCTTGAGAAGCTAGTTCTGTCTTTGGCTGACAGCTTAGGTCACATCCTCTAGGAGAACAGATGTGGTGTTTCAAATTGCCCAGATAAAATTGAGATGATTGTTATGGCCAGGGAAAAGACAAGCATCATCCAGATTTGTCTCCAGAAAAATGAAGTGTGGCTGCTTTATAGTTATGGCGAGACACAGTGCATGTTTTTGCAGTCATCTGACTTAAACGTGGCTGAGCTTTCAACTACGAAACATCTGGAGAACACCAAAAGATTTTTCTTAGCGCTACTCTGATCTGAGAAGTCAGGTCTGCTGTATTTGTGGCCTCCAGGCAAGGAAGTGCCATCTGAAACATGAACATAAGGTCTGTCTTGACTCTGGAAACTATTTGAGTAAATTCATCCAGAGTTTAGCTAAGAACATTTGAAGAAAATTAGCATTAGTGTTCAGGGGCTGAAGCAGGTCATGCTCCCAAGAGAAATGAGAATAGCATGTTATGATGATGAGATGGGATGAGAAGACTTGCTCAGAGAGAGGCAGCTCTGCTTGCCCACAGCCAGCCAGGAGCTGAGCTCCACCTTGCATCTAGGGAAGAGCAGTCTCAGTTCAGGGACTTTCCAGGGACTTTTCACAAAAGATCACTCTTCAGATAGCTCCTCCTGCATGGGCAGAGCAGAGTGCAAAGGAGGTGAGACACCATAGGATAGTTTTCGCTGAACTTGCTGCCACCAAGTGACTCCTTCCTCTGGCCCACCTCTAAGCTGGACGCTCACCCTCCCTGGTGAAGCTCCTGATCTTTTCCCAAGCTGGGGCAGTGGTCTGCTTCCAGCTCAGGAAAAGGTTGGTAGGAGTGGGTGAAAGCAATTTACCCACTGAAGAGAGAGGACTCACAGGTCATCCCTGATTTCAATTCAGGAAAAAGAGGGAGAAGGGAAAATGTTTGTTTCAATAGGCAGAAAGAGCTGAAGTTCTTTCCCTGTAATGGATGAGAGGCACCTCTGACAGTCTGACCATGACATCTCACCATGCTCTTCATCCAGATCCAGATCTTACCCCTATAAACCTCTGAGACATGTTCACCCAAACTGTAACACTAAGATGACAGTGTGCGCCATCATCTTCCACCATGCAGCTGTTGAAAAGAAAAAGAAAAATGTTATCTGCATTACTCATCTACATTGGCCAAATTTCTACACTGCCTGAAGTACTCTCCTTGTCTGAAAAAGCTTTCTCATACTGGTCAGAGGGCGTGGGTATGTGCGTTGGCTTCTGAAAATCCATATTGCTGTGTCTCATATATCACCCTCCACATCCCTGGCCTCAGACACCACTGGGAAACCGCAAGGTGCACCAAAATCCAACAGCTTGTCTTGATCATGCCCCGCCTAGAGCTAGACACTGTTCACGTAGTCTCCAGCCCTTTACTGCCACAGGCACCATAAAAAGGCCAGTCAGATAAATTGCTCCCTTAGGAGTGGCTTAATTTATCCTGATGCTCAGTCAGAATAGGTACAGATGGTGGATGCCAATTAGTTCTGCATTTAACAGAAGATAAGATGTCTGGGGTATCATACATGCTGACCAGGACAGAAATGTCTTCTGGGCCCTTGTTTCTGGCCAGCATGCAAACAAGTAAGGTGGTGGAGGGCAGTAACTCAGGATCAACTTAACTCTGTGCTATTTGCCTTAACTGGGAACCAAGATTTCCTGGCTTTAAATTGTACAATTAAACATTGCCTTAAGTGCTGTTAAGGTCACTGTAATCTTAACATTACTTTCATGAGCATGTTTCTTAAGGAAAATTAGAACATAGAGAAGAATTCACAATAGGCCGTAATTAACAGTTCCCCACTTGCACTTGTGCTCTTCAAGTATGAAGAGAAAAACTTCTGCTAAAAGGCTAACAGTGGCAAGATGAATCTGCTTTGACAGTGTGTAAGAGCCAGGAAAGGCTTCAGAGTGTTTGGCTGGGATTTGGGATGGGAGACGGTGCCATTAATCCCCTCTAAACCAGGTAACCCACCTGTCTGTCACCACAAAACAAGGTGGGCCTTAGTGAGGAGAGGAGTTATCAATAGCCCAGAAAAAATGCTCTTAAGTTCATATAATCTTTTAAAAGTGTAGAAACAGAATAAATATTTAAGTAGTAATAATTACGTATTACTACAACTTACTAACTAGAAGATCCACATATAATCAACCTGATTCACTTTATGAGCCTGATACAAATTTTTGCTCTCCCTCCTATCTACTTTTCTTATGTCCTTTTCTCACACTGCAAGTCCTTTGCTTCACTTCCTTGCTGCATCTTTTCTAGGACACAGATTCATTTCCCACCTTCATGGTAAAGCACGTAGCACTTTTTCTGGTGCTCAGAATTAATTAACAATAAAATTTCTTTATTACGATCTGATGACAATTTGCTCTCCTTTACTGGCATCCCATCACAACGCTACTATGACCTGAACTGCAGTTTAATCCTCATGGAAATTCAAGCTTTTACAACTTGGTGTAGCTACCAGGTTAGTGCTCGTAACAGTCCTCTTGTCTGCAAAGGAGAAGCAGTTTGAAATGCTCATCTGGCAAAATGATGAAACTCCTGTCTTCCGCTACAGAGGAATTTCATGCGCAAACACAACAATCTGGGAAATAATCTGTGAAAAACATCCAACCCAGTTTCTCACACATCCCATAAAAGGAGCTTGCACCCTGCACAGCAGACTGAGTTTGAATTGAGTGCAATGAAAAACGTTTAACTTCCCTAAAAATCACAGCAATATATTTATTTTTGAAGTTCTATCACTGAAAATAGCTGGGATAATTAATGGGAAACTTTCCAAAACATTCCAGCCCTGGCACTAAGCATGAGAAACTCCAGGCTGAAGGGAGGCCAGAAATAGGAGCCATGGATCAGTCAACTCCAGAGGCACTGCAGTGCTGTTGCAGTGAGCCTGGTGCCATAATCTCCCTACTGGGATCCAGGTCCATCTCCAGGTGGCAACAGGAATGTGTAAAAAAGCCAGGGAAGGGGTTGGAGTTCAGAGGACATCAGGCATCCCTGGAGTGTCAGGAGCACAGTCCGGGCAGATCAGTGTAGTATTAAATATTTATAAGTTTCTACCATTTCCATCTGTGTTCTGTTGGAACATCTTTACTTCCAGGGAGGTGGGTGAAGCAGACATCAAGGATGGCAGGAATATTTATTGAAATGACAGCCTGGGTGGAATTGCAAGCAGTAAGAACTGCTGACCTGCAGCAGGCCAGCAAGCAGCTATGTCAGTCTGGAAGGCACCAGGGGCTTCACAGGGCAACACACAGACAGCTCTCTCAGTATGACATCACTTCTGCTTGAAGAATAAGGTACACAGTCTGAACCTGGCAGCATCTCTCTCTATAAACAGCAATCCAGGTATTGCTAAGCTTCCACAAACATGCTGCTAAATTCTTTTGAAGCGCTTGTAGAAATGGAGCTGCTGTCCTTCGCATGACTTTAGAAAGTACTTCTTTAAATATTCACCTTTTAGGACAAATGTTTTATCCCCCCCAAAGGTAAATGCTGTAGATGTGCTGAACAAAATGGCCTCCACCACTTTCGCATAGAAGGGGGGATGGGAATTATGAAGTAAAAAATTTCACTGTTTAAAAAATGACCCCTCATTTTTCCTCGTAATTATCTTCAGTACCTGAATGCATGGTTTGGCAATGAAGAGCTGTCACTGTGGAGCACAGCAGCCAGTAAAAGGAGTGAGAAATGGGAGAAAATGCTTAAGCCACTGTGAATGGAAGTGATACTCTTTCATTTGAACACTTGCATGTGTGCAGAGATGCTCAGCACATCACTGCAGCATTTTCAGATGCAGAGATACATCATGACATGCATATACAGGCATGCACATGTGTTTGACACCCTTAGATTAGTTCCAAGTCTAATTCAAGTTTGCAGCAGACACCACTTTCTCTGGTGCTGGCTGAAGATGAGGAAAATATCTCCCACAGGAGCCGAGAACCATTGCAAGCCTAACCACTTCTGTTTGAAAGTCACAGCAAGATCCAAGAAATGTGTCACATCTAGAAAATAAATAACTAATTCCTTTACAAATGTGTCCACTGCAGCATACCTTTCTCCACAGACAGAGGATGAAAAAGGCTCTGTGCAACAATTATAACCATATTTCTTAATGGCATACTGAAGAACGCTTACAGGTTATTTTACTGCAGTAAAATCTATACAGACAAAAATAACCGTATCAATAGGTCCAAGCTTTAAAGCCCCGTGTACAGCACATGCAATCTCAGCGTGCCAACAGTTAAGCTACCATGCGTAAGTGTCATACTGGTCTTTCTTGCTTCATTGCCTGGCTTTTTTTCTGCTCCAAGCAGATGGCTCAGCCAGGCAGGCTTTGTCCCAACTCCAGCACAGAGCAAGCTCGGACTCCCCCATCACAGCACTTCTTGGGCTCTTACGTGCCGTGTTCCTCCCTCAGCTGGGCAGCATCAGCCCCTGTACCTGTGTCTCCAGAGATGGGAGGCAGCTCTTCCCTACTTGGCACCCCCAGGGGCAGCTGAGTGCAGCACAGAGGGAAGGAGGCACCAGGTTCTCTTTATCATCAGGTGCAGGGAGGAGCTCTACAGGAGGACAGATGTGTCTCACAGGGCTGTTTGGCACCCAGCAAACTCTGAAGGATGAGTTTGCTTTGACACCTTTCCAGCCCTCAGGAACTTCTGCAACCTCCCTGAACAAGGAAAAACAAATGCTCCACTTCTTTCCATCTCCCTCCTCCTGCCATATCCTCCTTCATGTTCTTTGTAGTACCTGGATCAAAAAAACCCCTTAGAATAATCCAAGTGAGAGTGTGATCAACAGTGAAGGAAGAGATGTGTTTTCTGCTTGCTAGCAGAAAACTAGCCTTAGATAGAAAGCTTAAAATATCACGGGTTGAAGGCCCTCTGTGATGTAAGGAAGTGGGAAATTAAAGGTCTGAACTAGTAAAGCTGAGAATGTCAAATGGGAATCACAATGAAAAATATTTGTTGGATCTGGAAATTAAAGTCCAGCCTCACGGAGTCTCAGAGGGAGGTGCAACAAGAGACTGCTCACCAGAGGAGTGATTTTGGAGAAAGCTAGGAATTCCTCAGTCAGGTGTCCCATGCATTGCAAGGAAAATCTGGGAGGCTGTTCCTCTCCCAGGCACACTCAGTACTGCATTGGTTGCTTCAGAACAAGTCTGCTGTAAAGAGGAAGAAATCCAACTCCAAAAACAAATCAACATTAGTTGTATGATAAGGAAGAAGAGGGAGAACAGAAGGTGGATTGCTCTTACTGCAGATAAAACAGAACAAAGTGCCTTACAAAAACTTGGTGAATCTGGGGTCCCATGGGAGAAGAAAAATGATGACAGATCATCTGCTATCTGGGGTGCAACTAGCACCATATCCATCTAAATCTGAAGTTGTTTTAAATCATCTGCAACAGAAATGATTTGTGATGACATCAGACCATTAGGTCATTGTCCATTCGTCATGAGCTGGGGCTCATCCAAATTTCCATTCATAGTTAGACCACCGGCCAGTACAGTATAAATAACAAAATCTGTAATTCATTTTTGGCTCAGATGCAGATCTTTGACTAATAAAACACTGAAATCAGTGACCTGGCACTGTCTTCCATGAACTGAACTGAGGCAGACGGTGCACATTCATTCTTTTGCCCCTAGACTGAGCAGAAGTCAATAAATGAGCTATAGCCAGTGCATTGAGATTTAGAGGGGTTTGATGGTACTTTTAATTTTATATCTCTGCTGAATTTGTAATTTCTTCACCTCAGCCCACGGATCACGCTTTGGATGTGGATTTATTGAAGTCAAGATTTCACAGCTTTGAGCAAGATTCAGAATATAGTTTACGGACGCAAGAGAGGTCAGAATGAAGAACTGGGACACAAGAGACACACCTTAAGGAATGAACTTTCCTCCCATCTCTGAAGACTGATCAGCTGTGGCTCTGAAAATCCCGTTCAGTAGCTTGATCTCCTCAAAATGCCCCAATCTCACTCTATTTCTGTTCCCCAACACCCAACTATTTTGCTGCATTTGGGAATAATTTTTCCAGCCCTGTTACACTGCTTCCAGCTGTGCTGTACTTGAGGTGCAATGCCCTACCTCCACTCCACCTGTTGAAGCATGAGCTCAGCTACTGAGGCAGCACCCTTTTCCAAGGACTTGAGGTTTTAGAAATTGCAAGAACAGATTTCCCCATGGGAGCTGTCTGAAGGAGCAGTGATACATTTCCTACGTTCATTGTGTTTGTTTTGGGTCTCCGTGATATGAAATTAATAGGGAACAGGAGCAGCAGGTGAAATTGTGAGGTCCGCAATGACTGAAGTCAAGTACCTGTTCCCTGGTACTGCCTCTTACTCCTCCGCTCCTGCTGGCCCCCGGTGATGTGACAACCTTCCACCTCAGTTCAGTGACACTCCAGCACCCAGTTCCCTAGCAGGCTCCTTTGTACCAGGTTGCTGTGTCTCAGCAGGAATCCAGGCTGCCAGCAGTGCATAAATGCAAATGGCCTGGAGCCTGAGGTGGAGACACACAGATTTAATGCCTTTTATTCTCTTTTGTCAGAAAAATGTAATTTACTTACTACTACTATTCACTGTTAAAAGAGAGAGGAGCTTGTTGATACAAAAGTAATACTGCTTTAGTATAGTGATAGCATTAAACCAGTGCAGCTTCCTCAGGATGGACACAGCTGCTGGATTCAAGGTGTTTATAGCACTACATTGCCAGGGGAATGAGCTATAAACACGTAACAGGCCTTTGCACCCCCCTTGACAGCATCAGGTCATATTTCAGTTAGATAAACAAAAAAAATGTCCAAAAGTCCACCTCCAGTTAAAATAATAATTAATGCTGTGCAAGTGAGGTCTAAATTCCTGTCTATCATGACAGAGACAGATGAATCCAGAGGGTCCTCTCCAAATGGTTTGTACTAGCTTAGAAAATAGGTCCCTTGATGCATCTCAGTGGATATTAACAGGCCACAGCCAGTGAAGACCATTGACATTTAAGTACTTCACTGCTGAAGACACAGCCATGGTGTTCCTCAAGCCTGAACTAATGATAGCTGCTCATCTCTCTCCTTGCCACTATTGTCCATCTCCCCAGCTGGCTCATCATCCATCTACCTTGCAAGTGTCTTCTTTGCACAGTGCAGCTGTTGGTAGGCAGGCAGTTTCAGCAGGGGCAACAAGGACCACAAAAGCAGCTCTAATGCCTTCATTCTCTCCTTCATGTCCAATCTCCAGAGCAGTGAGGTTAGCACATACGCACAGAATGAGTTTCTACTCCTCTGCCACACATTGAAATTGGGAATGTGAAATTGGTTACGTGTTTCTGAAAATGTTCCCCAACATCTTTTTATGTCACTATCACCACAATCCACTGACAAATGCAGGAAGGAGGGTGGAGAAGCCCTTTCTTCCTTATCAAATCAGCACACCTAGAGCATTGAATCTTTGGGGTTAAAACATGCAAAATAGCTTGTTACCACCAAATCTGCCTGAACACCAGCATTTCATTCCACAGACTCTCTCACTATGTTTACCATTTCTCTCTGCATCCCCCATCCTTAAAAGAAACAAAGAGTCAGCTAGAGAGTAAAATATTTCAAAGTTCACTCCATGTGAAGACTCTGAAGTTCTTCCTTGTAAAATGCTCTGTTAACTAACCGACAGTTCCTTTGTGCAGGAGCCTTTCTGAAGCAAACTGAAGCAGTATTGTATCATCGGGGAATTTCTCCCCCCTCTTCAGACCCTAAATGCAGTTTGGGAATTCGTGTTGGCAGAAACACGTGCAGTCACTTTAGCTGACATTTTTTCAGACAGCCAACTCATTGAGAGTCTACTCACTGCTGGGTATTTAGAGAGGGGAAGGTGAAATTAAATCCTGCTGACCATACAGCTCAGCTCCAGCAAAGCAGGCACTGCCACATGTCTTGGTGATAGGAGGCTTGTTAAAAAAATTCTGCCTAGCTCTCCTCAAACTACCACAGGAAATATCAGTCAGTTTTCACCCTGAAAACATGAAGTGTGAAAAACAAACTATCTGGGGAGAACCAAGCTCACACTACTGACTACTAAGGTCAGAGAAACTGTCTTGAACTAACTAGACTTTGGCTTCTGTCCAGCACAGCAATTCCTACATCTCTATCCTTGCCCTTACGGATGATACGGGGTATTTTTTTTGTAGTGTGCCTAAGACACAGCACTCCATGGCTTTTGCAATTCCCTTCAAGTTGATTATATTTTTCAGGCTTTCCTCTTCATCTTTGTTCAGGATACAAGTGAGAAAATCATGCTGGTTTTACTGGCATGTATTTCCCATCTTGATTCCAGCACAATTTGTTTCTTTGTACAGCAGTTCCATTTAACTTCATGGTGGTGGTGGTGATGGTGAAATCTCCCCAGCAAACTCTCAGGAATTTTACAGAAAAATAAGGCTGGTGAGATTACTGACTCAACTGTCTCCCCTAAGTGAAGTTCTGAGATTTAAAAAAAATGAGCACATATTTAGGAAGAGAAAGTTTGTTTGGGTCTGGAGGTCTGTTTTTATA
The DNA here is from genome assembly GCA_013397725.1 of Rhagologus leucostigma. NCBI lineage: Eukaryota > Metazoa > Chordata > Aves > Passeriformes > Rhagologus > Rhagologus leucostigma. Next base: position 3,044,285 of record VZTD01003877.1, on the reverse strand, counting down.
ATTTTTCTCAAGGAAGCAGGGATTTTTTGAAAGCTATAAGTTGCATTAAAAAAAAAATCCTTATTTGGCTTCTGTGTGCTTTTTTGAAGCATTTGATTGGAAGTGCCAAGTGTGGTGTTAACACATAGTGTGAGGAGCGAAGGGGAGGGAACACGTGCCAAGGTCACCTCCTCAGCAGTAGCAATGGCAAGCTTCACAGCAGTGATATAAAACCTCCCTCTGATACAAGATACCACTCACAGCTACTTTTTAAGAGCTATAAAAATCCAGAGCAGGCACATATTAATTAAAGTAGTTCAGAGAGAAGCTCTGCGTGTCTGTCTTGGCAGCGGGTGACTGAAGGGCACATAGCACGTAGGGGAGCAGAATGTCCATGGACAGAGTTAGCTAAAATATTTTAGTTTTTATCACCTCTGGGTTTGTCAGTGGGCAGCACAGATGGTTTGCAGCTGGGGAGCCAGTCAGTGTGCTGCTAAGAAAGCAATGTGACCTGTGTCATGAAGCAGTGCATGCTGTAAGGAAGCTTTTCTTTATGACTAGCACAAATCTCCTTCTTTGACGTTTAAGTCCATAACCTCCTGTCCCAGCTAGACTAGAAAGCACACCACAAAAATCCCTCTCCTCATCAGCACAGCACGTTTCTTATTTACCTCTTTGTCCCTCCATTCTTTATTTCACCTAAACAAGACAAACTCAGTTCTTCTAGACTTCGCTCATAAGCCACATTTCCATACTGATGTCCCCTGAAGAGCACAGGACTCACCTTCCAGAGTGGCAGGTTTTCAGCAAAAGAGGCAGTGATGAGGACAAGGACTCATTCAGGCTTCCCTCTGCTCCTTTCTCTTCAAGGCTAGGACGAGGCAGGCCGAGAGACAATTGAGGTTAGTAGCTGAGTGCAAACCCACTAGCTATGGCCATTTCTCTTCCTTGTCCCCTACTGCAGCCCACCATGAGAAATAAGCTTTTGCTGTGACCTCACTGACAGGACATAGCTGGCAGTGAAACACATCCAGCAAAAAGTTGGTGGCTAGCAGGAAGTCTTTCTGGTCTTAACTGGTGATTATTCCAATTGAGTGAAATACAGATAACCCACCTTTTTTAGCTCTTACATGTATCTACTTGTATTTACCTCACCTGCTGGTTTCTTTGTCCAAAATTGCAGCAGGCCTTACACACTCCAATATTTCACTATACACTGGAAACCTTGAAAGCAGTGGAGCAGAACTGGGGGCATGGAGCTACTGGGGCCAGAACCCAGTGACATTAAGAGTCCCGATGCCCATTTGCAAGGCAGGGAAAAAAAGGGGTATTTGGGTATTCTTGAGGATCTCACATTCACTATCACCTATGGTGCACTTGAAGATGCACTTGAAGGCAGTTTTCTTCCCCGTAAACACTTTGTCAAGAGACAGGCAGTCTAGTCTCATGTTTTCCAGGGCTCTGGAAGGATTTCTTAAGTTCCAATTTTACTGTTTGGACTGACTCTGCTTCTAGTGTGGAGAAAATATCTGTAAAATGGAGCTGGTCTTTAAGACATCAGCACAGTGCTTTGAGACATGCAGTTGAACAGCTAGTCTTGATACTCATATATCACAGGAGAACCAGAGGGGGACAGAAGATAGTATTAAGCTTTTAAAACATATGGAAAACATTATCTGAATAGCAAAAATATGACATAAAACTATACACACATACTTACAGCTCAGATTTGAACTCTCCATAGCCCTTGCTAGACAAGGAGGGATAATGATTTTTTTATTCATAGTGCATTGAAAGTGAGTCCCACTCATATTTTCACACGCTCCAGCAGTCAGACAGTCTCTCTGCTTTTATTTACGGCTAGAAGTCCTGGACAGAGTCATGGAACAGAGGAAAAAGGAAAAGCAACTGGCAGATCTCAGCTAATGCAAAGTACTGTCTGACATTTTTCAAAGAACAATCAATTGGAAAGGACTTGCTGTTAATCAATGTGAAACAGATACATTTCAGATCCCCACAGAGCATGCTACAATGTGAAGCAGCTTCTTAGAGCAGCAGGGTTTTTTTGTGAAGGGAGTTTGGACAGGCAGTTTTTCTCTTAAGTCTGCATTTCTGACAGCTGCCTAGTACCCTTTCCCAGGCTTGTCACATTTGTGCCGAGATATATAAATGCCTTTTCCTTTTTTCCTTCTTAACCACTGCACAATCTTTCACTTTTTTAGCAAAGAAAGATAGAAGCCATATTTTCTATCATCTACAGCCAAAGCTGAAGTTTTTCCTGTCCAAGGAAATGGCTTCTTGTTATCTGAAGATGACATCTCTATCTTACAGTAAAAGCCTCCATCCTCTTTTTTTTCAGTTCTCTTTACTCCCCCCTCCCCCCCATCTCAAAGCTGAACTTATCTAATAGCTTGCAAAGAAAAGTAATACAAGAAAGATGGTTTTGCTTTGTTTCCTGGCGACCAGCACCACTGAGACCCCAGGTAGCATCACACTGGCTAATTCAAGACAAAAACAAGTTCCGTTACAGTTACGTGGCAAGAGAGGATGCAGCACTAACCTTGGCACAGAAAATCCTTGCCAGAGCTGCCTGCTCTTCATGGTAGAATTCACAGCAATAGAGGAATATGTTTTGAATATGAGAAATTATGTTCCATGCATGTTTATCTGGCTTTTGGGTTTTTTTTCCCCTCTACTAAGCTTAACCATGTTGCATTTGCATTGTTGTTATTTGCATTACCCTCTTTACCTGTAAAAGCATTTAACAAAACCCCCTTGATGCAGGGCTAATACTAGAGGGCTCACTGTGGCTTCTTTAATAACTCCCAGAGAAAGCTGGATACATCTTCTTTGCACTTAGCTCAAACTACCTCTGCCTTTCTCCAGAACAATGTACCCCTGAGGGTGAGGAAAAGTCCTTATACCAGCAACATGGTACTAAGAAGAGAGAGAAAGGACTTTAGAATGGCCCCTACTCCCAAAGAACACCAAAAGGGATGGCAGCCTGTGGGAATGAAGAAGGTCTTATAGGTCTGGACTGCTGTGGAGGCCCAAAAGAAGGAGGAGATCAAGGAGCAGTGATGAGAATTGACTTGCTGCTTCAGACTAGAGGTGCCTCTAAATTGGTACAGAACACTGTAGACAGGCAGGTGACTCCTTGTTACAGAGGCTTCCTTTGCATGTGAAAAGACCCAGTTCCAAAGACATTTAGACACAGGCCAAGGCAATGAGGTACTTCTCAAGGCAACCACACTGCCTCCATGGAAAAATTCCCACCAAAACCATGGTCCAGATAGTGCGGAGTTCAGATACTCCGTAAGGAGCCAGAGCAATAGAAATGCAGCAGGAAGAGAGGTTCGCATCCCTGCCATTACTGAATACCAAACAGAGAAAAATGCAAGCCCACAGGGATATGTTGTCTTCAGTCCTGTCAGTCACAGATGTGACAGCTGGGACCTTTAGAGACTGTCAAAGGAGGAAAACCAAGGCACTCCAAATGCCAAGACTGTCAGCAGCATAATTAACATGTCATGTATGGTCTGCTCAAAAGTGCAGCACTTACTGCACCTCCCAACAGACAATGCTGCTCAGCTGGTAAATCCTGCACCTTGCAATAATGTCTAAGTTACTGAAAAATCAAATATAAACACAAACTGTAGTGTTTGGAAAGACAGAAATCAGTTTGTAGCCCACGGAGGAAGGCAAGCCAGCCTACCACGAAAGCCATTGCTTCTCCCACTCCAGAGGCGTGTCTCTGGAAATTTGTACCCAGTCGTATTCTTACGGAAGCACATCTGTTTCACATGGGCAAAACACATCAAACAAAAAGGATGGAGGCAAGTTTGGCAGGGAATTCATAAATCAAGACAGGTTTGGGGATCTCAGCAGATGGGGTGTACTCCCCACTAACCAGCAAAGACCAGTTTGAGTCAGGTGGCACCAAGCACCAGGTAAAAGGGAAAATTTCTCTCCTTCATCTCTGGCAGCATGCTTTGGACAAACTTACAAATGTGAAGTGACAAGAAACAGAAAGAAAAATCCCATGTTGTGAAAGCCAGCCCACTCCGAGAGCATTGCCAATTCTCCCCCTGCACAGACAAAATGGATGTGTGTGGTTAAGTGCAGGCCTGTCCCACGTAAGGTAAAATACTTGGGGCAACCTAGATGAACGCTCAGGTTGAGAAAAATCCAAGGTTTCATTTGAACAAATGTAGATCTGTAGCTATGACTGACCATAATGACCAGGTGAAGGACAGCACCTGAATCCACTATTCAAACATACCTGAGCAAGCTCACTATCACATTGCTTAGAAGTACAGTATTGCTGCCAGCATGGGCTCTTCCACAGCTGATCTCTGACACACAAATCAGGGAAGGCACTGGAAAGGGAAGCTCGGAGGGTGAGGTCCAGGTGTTACTGTAAGGAACAATGGACCCATAAGGACTGGGTAAGACACAAGGAAAGAAGAGAAAAAGCAAGCATGCAAGAAAGGAACAAAAGAGCTTCAAAAGTGGTAAGTCTGGTAAAAGAGTAAATTTTTATTGAATGTAACAATTAGCAAGAGAGACATACAAGGAAGTTTTATCTACAGACTAGTAGAAAATTTAAAATCATAATAAAATAAAGCCAATCTATTTCTGCATAATAAATATATTGCTTCCCCTCTTCTTTCAGACTGAATTAAAATTACACAAGTTAAGGATATCTTACAAACAACAATGAATCTTAGTTTAGAAACTATTTGTGGAGGAAGTTCTCCTTGCTAGTTTCTATTTCTGAACAAGTGATTTGGAAAAAACCCTCTTCAATGATACCACTGGCTCCTTAAAAATAGAGGACCTGCAGTCCAGTTCTTGTCTCAACATTACTTTCTTGTCTCACAAACAGAAAAGACCTGACCCTGTGGTCAGCCAATCGGTTCCATTAAAGAGACCAGTTTTATCAGGAGTTCCTACATCAGAACAAAGGGAGAAGAAACAAAGAGGTGAAATGGACACCTCGTACTCCTGATGACAGAAAAGGAATTTCTGAGTCATGCAGAGAGCTCTCAACACCCTGATCAGATGGAGACAGGATACAGCACTATCTGAACACATGCTCAAAATGCTTTGGAGAGAAATAGTTATATCCAAACTGCTGCTGTAGGCAGGAAGGTCTTGCTGGGATTATAATCAGCTGTGTGAATGAGCACAGAGACATACCATATTTGGCTAGATGACTTTTTGTTAAGACTTGGCCAGTGGTACAGGAAAAAAATAATTGCCCTTATAATGAAATTGATCTCATTTGCAGCTCTGTGATAAGTACTATTTATCATGAATCTTTGACTCCTCATACTGCTATTGCAGTTCCTCTGGGATGGCATTAATGTACCATTTCTCTCCACGGCTCCTACTTATCTCAAATAGCCTCTGCCACAAATAGAGTTTTTACCCCTGGCCTGTGAAATTTCTTGAATTATCTGATAAGGGACAGTTTCAGCCACAATCACAGCAGGTCCAGGATTCTGCCCAAATGTTATAATAAAATGTGGGTCAACTACGCTACACACAGTAGTGTGAAGATAAGGGTTGTACTGAAACTTCTTTACAGAGACGTATAAAAGTTGAGCACAGCTGCATCGTTCAGTAGAAGCACACTCATCTCATGCAATGAAAATAACCAAAAGTGATTTTACAGAAAGGAGTATGCATTTTTAAAAGGTTATCTTTAACTAAGGTCTAGCACCAGACAAAAATGTGAATATTTAAGGAACTTAGACAACAGCACATCTTAAAAAACAACAATAATAATTAGCACACACTAGCTTATATTTTCAAAGCATTTTACAAAAACATGAATTAATTAAGGCTCACAACACCTTTGTGAGATAGTTAAGTATTATTAGTCCCATTTTAGAGACAGAGAAACAGGCATGAAGAAAGTATAACCTGCTCACCACCACATATGTCAAATCCATGTACAGAACATCAGATTTTCCATTTTTTGGCACATGTGGTCTGATCTCTTAAAAGCTTCTGGTCTTTAATTTAAATTGTTTCCTCTCATCCCTGTTAAGACACCTGTCCTTATTTCAGTCTCATATGAAAAGGTACTCACCAAGAGCTATTCATGGAATCACAGAATGGTTTGGGTTGGAAGGGACCCTAAAGAACATCCAGTTCCAACATCCCTGCCATGGACTAGGATACCTTCCACTAGACCAGGTTGCTCAGAGCGCCATCCAACCTGGCTTTGAACACTTCCAGGGATGAGGCATTCGCAGCTTCCCTGGCAAGCTGTTCCAGTGCCTCACCACCCTCACAGTAAAGAATTTCTTCCCAATATCTAATCTAAACCTACTCTTTCAGTTTAAAGCCACTAACCCTTGTTCTATCACTACATGCTCTTGTAAAAAGTCATAGGAGAAGTGCTCCAGCCTTCTGATCATCTTTTTAGCCCTCCTCTGGACTTGCTCTATTATGTTAGTGGTCCCAGAGCTGGACATAGTACTCTAGGTGGTCTCACAAGAGCAGAATAGAGGGAGAGAATCACCTCCCTTGACCTCCTGGTCATGCCTCTTTTGATGCAGCCCATGATGCAGTTGGCTTTCTGGAAAAGTTATCAGTGCATTCCAGGAATCTCCTGAATTGCTTATGCCCTGCTGTGTTGCCTCTCCAACAGATACGGGGTGGCTGAAGTCCCCCATGAAGACCAGGCCTTGTGAACACAAGGCTGCTCTTAGCTATACAGGGCTTCATCCACGCAGTCTTCCAGGTTGGGTGACGTGTAGCAGATCCCCACTGTCACCTGTCCCTGCCCTCCCTTTAATCCTGACCCATAAGTTCTTGGTTGACTCCTCATCCATCCCTAGGCTGAGCTCCACACACTCCAGATGGAGCTCTGTGCACTCCAGCCAGTCACTGACATAGAAGGTGACACCTCCTCCTTGCCACCAGTGCCTGTTCTTCCTAAAGAGCCTGCATCCTCCATTCCAACACTCCAGTCACAGGAGTTATGCCACCCCGTCTCTGTAACAGCTCTGCACGTGTGAGCACACTATTCACAACAAACAAGGAGAAATAGGAACAACGTTTTTTATAAACTCTGTTACTGGAAGCTGTTTATCAAAAGACTTAACATGCGCATTTCCATACTGCCAGGATGTCATTTCTTATCAGGCACTTGCCACCAGAAAACTTGCTGAGGCCTATCTGCAATGCTGGTACAGCTCAGAATCTGCAAAAAAAGTAAGGTTTCTTTGCTTCTTCCAAACAAGGACTCTCTCTCTGGCAGGGAGTCTTCTCTAGGAAGAACTCATATGAGTACAACTGCACTGAAAACAAAGACTTCTATCAAGAAGACTCTTAAGGTAAAGCCAAGGGCACAAATTTATGTCAGAAAATCTGGAAACGTTCATCTAATGTGCTTTTGTTGCCTCTCTCTGGACTCACTCTATTACAAGAGACGGTCTGGAGGCATCAGACATCCTGGGGGCTAGAAAATTATTCTTCACAGTCACTTTGAGAAGACAAATTCCTTTACCATATCACTCTTGCACTGAACTGATGAGTGACAGACTAGGATTAAACTTCCAAACCACCTGAAACTTCAAGTCAATGGATTTAACTCTATAAACTGTCAAATTTAACTCTAACTGTCAAATCTGGCTGATCTACTGCTGCGTTTTTGCAAACCCAGGCCCCAGGTGTTAGTGGTGACATAGAAATAAAAATAGTCCTTCCATCTTCAGTTACATATGTCCATTAGACACTATCCAGACTCCAGGAAGTTAGTTTCATGACAGCTTGATCTGAAGATCCTCCCCATACTTTTGGATCAGCTTCATGTGGTTATGGTCCACTGACCATTGCTCTGGGAGGTGTTTGGGCTTCATGCTGTCCAAGAAATGCTGCCGCCAGCGTCTTTCCAGCTGCATAAGGGAGCGCAGGCCTCCTTTAGCACAACACTGCACCACCTTCAGTCCATGTGGCACGTAGCTCTCATTGCAGATCCTGCCAGGACACAAGCACAATTTATTTTCACACAAGCCTGCTGTCAGACTCCAGATCTGTCTCCACTGAACAGCAAGACACTGAAGATACTTTCAGCTGCAGAGTTTAATTACAGACAAAGGGTAAGCTAACCAAGAGGGAGAGTTTTAAGCTTTGCTTCAATGCCAGACTGCTTTCTGGAACACAGTAACACCGTAAAGCTGGTTTCTCTGAACTGAGAAAGTGTTCTTTTACAGCAACACTAAACAAAGCTCTTAAGGTCCATTACAAGCTCCTCAGGAGACTGAAAATTTCTCAAGGCAAGAACTATATGACCCTTCAGAGCACTGAGCCTGTCACTGAATTCCCTGCCTGAATAGGCTATGAGTTACAACATCGGCACTTTACAAACAACAGTGAGCGGAACAAGGAGAAAATACTCATTTCATGCAGAGGCTAGACACTTGTTAAGAAAAGATATTTGGGGAGGCTCTGAGAAAGTGAAGAAGAGACTTCCGATATGACTGTCCTTCAGACTCTTTTCCTGATCTGTCCTTCAAAAGAAGTATAAAATGTTGGAGGGGAAGATGGACAGCAAGAACAGAAGACTGGTGAGGAGGAAGGGAAAGAGGGAAAGAAACAAGAGCTGCAGTTCAGAGTCCAGTGGTGGGTTGAGGGGAGACGAGTATAAACAAAAGCAAAACCAGTAAGAAATGCAATATAAATGACTATAAACCTTACATCCAGCCTACAAGGGCTTTCTATACCTGGTTTCCAGACCAGCTGCTGCCTGGAGCATCTCTGGAGTGACTGTCTCTGTGTTATAAAAGTCCTTGATGCTTTGCAGCAGCTCTGCCCTTCGGGGGTCAGGCAGGCTGTCTGCATTCAGCAGGGCTCGCGCCCCTGAGCGCACTTGCCTGCGCAAAGGGTCCTCCAGGAGACGCACACCTTCCTCGGAGCCGATGGGGGCCCCAAACTCCTCGGCCAGCTGCTGCTTGAGGTGGTTGTCATAGTAATTGGAGATGGCATGGCAGGATGTGCAGAGTAGGAGCACATCATGTGAGTTGTGGTCCTTCATCTGGATGGGGAAGTGTCTTCGGTATTCGTGAGGAACAACATTCTTCCTAGAGAAGACAAAACAGACAGCTCATTGCATTTGTCTGTAGCTGCTGCTCCCCAGTTCCTCCTCCTCCTGCCCCAGAAAGGGTCAACTAAAACTAAAAGTCCAGGTAAACAAAGATTACCAGGACTCATAGTATAGAAAGTGATTATTTTTATTCTTTTCATTTGTAGTTCTCTCTACAGATTTTGTGCATTTCTCCTGTTTCCTTTCCAAAAATTCATCACTTTCAATTAAAGATTCAGACTGTATAAAAAAAGAAATCAAGTAATGCACTATGAGAAGTATACTTCTCAACTAATCAGTAGCAGACAAAAAGACAAAGACAAAAATCTTGTTCTTTTTGACCTCATGAGCTTTAGGCTCACCCAAACCTTTCAAAAATATAAGGACTAAGTAGTGGAAGGAATAGTACAGCTATTTTCAGAAGGGGATGCCACCCACCCAGTGTGTGTCAGCACACTGCTGCCCCCGTCATTCAAACTACAGCACATACATGTTCCATGTGCTTTGATCTCTCCTAGGGTCAATATCTCCTGCCTCTGTAAGAGGAAAGGCTGGTCTCTTCAGTGTTTCACACAGCCACATACAACTGCAGAGCATTCAAACAGTGATCCCATCCAGGACACGAACAAGCACAATGGTTCCACTAACCAAGCTTCTGGATGCCAAACTAGATGCTGACCTCAGTCCTGTTTTAGAAGATGCATTTTCCTCCAATCCACTAAACAACTCACCGGATATAGGATTCTCGCTTGCCACATACAACACAGAGGTTTTCTTTGACTGTCAGATAATAATCAACCTGAGACTCGGGACGTCCTGAAGGCTCAAACCGCAGCTTCACAACAAATGGGTCTGTGCTAACTAGCTCTAAAAGGATAAAGGCAAAGAGAAAATATTCAAGACAAAGTTGTATTGGAAAGCTAAAATAAGGATGCTACAATGTAAGAGTCATCCTAGTGAATCCCCAACAGTATTTCCAATATGAAAGGATACAAAAAAATTCAGGCTCCATTATAGAGAAGAGAGAGAAGAGAAAGGAGAGGGAGAGAAAGGAGAGAGAGGAGAGAGAGGAGAGAGAGGAGAAAGAGGAGAGAGAGGAGAGAGAGGAGAGAGGACAGAGAGAACAGAGAGAACAGAGAGAACAGAGAAAGCTGTATTTCAAATGCCAACAGGAAAACTGGTATGCCTACCTCCAATCCCCTTATCCAGATACCACTGAGCCTTCTTGCGATCACAAGTGCACAGGGGCTGTCCATCTGGTGCATGCAGGAAGCAGTTGTCATACAGTGGAGATTTTCTATGAAACAAAGGCAGTATTACAGCAACTAGAATAGCACGCAAAAACCCCCAGAGCTCTCTGTAGCCCTGTGTACCACAATGCAGTTCAAGTGGCCTCCTCCAAATCACAGGAGTACCCCTAAAGACACACTTGAGGCTGCTGAGACGCCACAGGCTGCTGCTAAGGGAAGCAGTACATCTGAAAACTTATCCAGGGTTCACCAACTGACTCTAAGGTTATCTTTGCTCTCCTGCTGCCAACACAACTGTAACTCTGAATCCCAGTTTTCAAGAGATGCCATCCGTGATGACGGCCTTTAAAAAAAATTGCATTAGAAAACAAAAGAGAATTGAAGTCACAAAGGATGATAAGCTAAGAGTAAGCTCAAAGAGAGCATCAACTTAGAGGCAAGGCAGTTTTAAGGATCGGCTGCCTAAACCTGGATTTTAATGTTGTATTATGCAAACTTTTTTAAAATTAGTGTGAATAGCAATTACTTCATTCGCCCAAGAAAAATGGTCCAAAAATGCTCTTGCAGCACTGGGAACTCAAACACATGAGTTCAGGAGAGCAATACAGCTGAGCTGATGCCCTCAAACACAGGCCCCAACCTTTGGCAGTAACAAGAAGTCCTGCTTGAGCAGTCTCTGGTGGTTTGTGGGAGTGTGTGGAAGGGCTCTTTTTTGCAGAAAATGTTTCCTTACTCTGCCAACCTCCTTCAAACAAAATTGAAGAGTGGAGCAGGCTGGGCTCTGAGAAGACCTGGGAGGAACTGGCCAGACATGTCACAATACACTGTAGAAAAGTTACTTTTCTTCTCTACAGAAAGATTGTACAAATTAGTACTCAGCAGAGCTCTACCAGCTAAAAAGGTTGATTCACAGGCTATGTAAGATGACAAAATTATTTCTTCTGAGGTCCATGAGGGGAAAAAACCCAACAAAAGATACAGGAGGTCCCCTTCCACTGAGCATCAACAGTTCAACTCAGTAACCATGACAATTTCAGTACTTCGCAACTCTAAATGAATAAACATTAAAACTAAACAGACTTAAACAGAAAGAAAGAGTGAAAAAGGACTTTCGAAACCACATCCAGCGTTATTACAGACCAGAACCACATTACTGTAAATAATGTAAAAAACAATGAGTTTACAGATCTCTCATGAAGTCAAGCACAATGAACAACAAAAAATAAATAAATATGGGGAGATCTGAATTTATCTTGGAATGTAATTTTGTTTAAATTTTAATCCTCCCAGAGATGCAGTCCTCCTGTTTTATATTACACAGCCTCCAAATAAAAAAAAAAAAAGAGGGACTTGCTCTGTAAAACACAATACTGTTAATGACTGCTAATGAAATCAATACTACTGACTACACTATAATTTCTCCATTGCCAATCCAATAAACTTATACAGAAGAAAACAAACACAAAAATGTCTTGACTTTCTTTCCCAATGATAATTACATATAATTTTAGTTATGTCCAGTGATAAATTTTATTAGATTGTATCCCAACAAAACCAAACATACCAGTATCCCACATCTTCCACTGCACTGAGCTTAAAGCAACTCTTCCAACTTGTTTTTAATTTAAAAACCACTGAACTCTCACTAGCAAAAGCCCATAAGAATTTACGATTAGCTCCAAAAAATTGCCTGCAAGGATGGTGATCCTGAATCCAGCAACAGCTGCCTCTGCAAGGCCAAAGCAGCACTGTTCTCTCCTCTTGCCCCCTGGCCAACACAGAAGGGCACTGCTTTGCGGCTACCACAGGCTGTTCCTTCCTGTGCCCTCTGACACCTCACATAATGTGTCTTTGCCCTGTTAACCTTAGCTTTCAGCCCTGCCATCTCTGTGGCCACAGTGACACGGGACAGCAAAGGACAAACAACAGTCCATGAGGCAGATCCTGATGAAAGGACAAGCTCTGTTGCCACCTTTTCCCCAGAGGAGACGGGACACAGCTGTTTGAGAAGTAGAATCACAGAATCATAGAATATGCTGAGTTGGAAGGGACCCACCAGGATCCTTGAGTCCAGCTCCTGGCCCTGCTCAGGACACCTTGGACACCCAAGAATGAGACCTGGACAGCCAACTGCCTCTTGCTGGAACTCTGCTCTCTTCCACAGGGGAAGAAAGGAAGGGCAAAACTTGAAGAAAACACCTCAACTTGCTCATGATCTAAGTAGAAATCTAAGTGCTGTCCCTGCTTTCAATACCACCTAGAGGAAAGTGAGGAAAACAAACAGGATCTGACCCCCATGACTATTAGGTCCTGTGTTCCCTTTCCTAGCTTATATGATCAACTTTGTTTAATGACTAGAGCATGAGGCAACACTCAAAGTTTTCCATAAGCAATGCAAAGAGTAAGATGTGCTCATATACTCACCGTGCAGAATATCCCACACCCAGAGGCTTTCGCTTCTGCCTCCGTGGATCTCTCATTTGCTGATTGCCAGAGGGCTGGCCATTCACCCAAGATTTCCGATTCTTTGTCTTCTGAGGGGAACGCCCCTCTCCATTCCTCTCCTCTCCTGTGCTGCCACTCTTTCTTCCTCTAAATGGGATATCCACCAAGCCCTGGCATTTTCCCCTTGCTTTCTCCCAAGCAGTGACAGAGTTTTCACCTTCAGATGTAGCAGGGAGGTTGGTAAATCCCAGCAAATGGAAGAACAGAGCCACTGAGACCTGGGCATCCCTAGCAGCATAGAGAACCTGCAGAAAAGCACAGAAATCGAGATACTGACAAACAGCAAATATTCCCAAACATTATCAGCCTTTAGCACTTGGTACAATAAAGCCAGAAGCTGGATTCATTTCCTTTTGAAGTTCACATGACGTTTTGCCAGTTGAGTGGCACTTTCATAACATCACCACACCCCACTAACCTGGGGTAGTGCCCCCAGGAACTGCAAGGGACTGCAAATATATTTAGGTCAGACATCCTCCTACCCCACCAATCCCTCCCTCATAAAAATTCTCTTTTGGCATACTGGCCACAAGTACTCAGCATGGTTCTTTGTCCTGTCACTCCCTCTGCCGGTCATTGCTACCGCAGGCATGTGCAGCTTGATTAAAGAAACTGGGCAGTCGGGGGAAAACACAACGCTCTAAAGAAGGTGAACAAGACTCCCAGTGTCTCTCTAATATTGCACCGACTGCTACAGACCGAAGGAAATAATAAAAAGGTGAGGTTTCGGAAGCATCTCTTCAAGGGATCTTGCCTCACAGATCTTTCAGGACTAAAGGAAAACAAGGGTCAAGAATCCAGGGAGAATAGCAGAAAATTATCTTCATGGAAAAGGAGGGAAATGCAGGCAGTGAGTCTGAAATTAAATTTAGGCCACGTCACATAAGGTTTTGAGGTATAATTTGAATAGGCTCAGATCTCCCTGTTGTAAAGTCTCTTTTTCTACTAAGAAGGTTACTTTTCCTCCCAAAACAGTAAGTTGAAGTGGAGGACACACCTGATCTTGTGTCAGTTCTTCTGCCTCCCAGTTGCTGCAACGCACATGAGGAGACTTGTCAAGCGGGAAGTTCAAGACTTTCTCAGCTAAAGACTTAAGGCTAAGGCAGTTGTGAAGTAGATCCTTCCTTCAGTTCAACAAAGAAAGTGAAACAAACATATTAAAAATAAAACTATATACTCATGCAAATTCAGTTGGCCTCATACAGCCTGAACCTGTGAGAACACAATGCACATGATGCATGACACAAGCAGCACACAGCTGCCTGTCAGCTTTACAGGCCCTCACCCTCCCTTCTACTAAAATGTCCTTTCTAGATTTAGTAATTATCCTGTGTCCACAATATGCAAAGCAGGCAAGGCTGGGAGTTAGTAACATTTAAGGCTGAAGTGTTTGGCTCTGAACTACTCACTTCTGAACTAAAGAAGGTTCACCTGTCCGAGGGATTCATGAGAAGCCCAAGAACCTGGAATGACTCGGAAGAATCCTGGCCATCAGAGACAAGAAGTCCATCCTCAGTGCTAAAAAGGCACCAACAGGTCAGCAAACCCATGGCCCAGATCACTAACACCATACCCCGGCATACATATAACTGTATGTGAAGAATATTTGCAAGCATTGTTTTAGGAAGAATGAAGGATAAGAAAGTGGCATCATAACTGTAACCTTTCCATAGAAACATTGTTATTAAAAGAGAAAATTGGAACTGGTTTATTTAGTAATTTTTCAAGAAATCTTGAAATTCAGCAATTCCACTTACATGCCCTGGGCACATTTAACCCATACTTCTAGGCAGTGTATTCAAATATCTGGTGACAGTGTTCACTCTCACTGCATTACATCATTGTGCCTGGACTTCTTAAAAACTGAAGCACAATACACCGAAAAGTCCACAAAGGTATTAGTCTGTGAGAGAAGACTAACAGACACAATTAGCAAATGAAATCCTCATGAAGATTTCATTTCCATTGAGACCACAGAATAGAAGCATGACACGTTCTTGGGCTGCAGCTATCAATGCCCATTCTCTAAAGCCACCCTAAGAATTCCAAACATACCAGCCTGATATCATTCAGCTTATGCAAATCACCTAAGAAATATTTCCACCTCAAATGATGCCTCAAACAGAGCTACCTCTGTCTTCACGAACTTACCGCTGTCTCATGGCTAAATACCGGAGATCCATGCTCCCTTTGACTGGAAGACCATAATCATTAAGTAATTTGCAAGCATCTTCCCAGCATCCTACCCCAACTTTCAACACAGCGCTATCTGCCATGATGTCCGACAGGGTCTTTGGAAGCGTCTGGCTACTAGCAACAAGTCTGGGCAACCGAACAAGAATGCAGCGGCCACTGGAAGAAGCCATCTGTAGCAGGGATACAGGATTTGCTTTTCCCTCCACAGATACCTGTAATGAAGTGAAAAATGAGAGTGCAAGTTGCGTATTATTAGTAATACTGGAGCTGAAGCAAATTGCAAGAAAGGCCACTGAAGGCAGGAAATATTTATCAGTTTACACAGTCAAGTATTGTTACATGTCTCTAAAAATTCACTGCAAGTTATGTGGTCTTTTTCACAGTATTACTGTCCCCAAGCTACTTCTTGCCACATTCCCATAAGAGAATCTTTCCCCCTTTCACCCTTCCCCTTCATAGCTGAGCTGGTGGAAGAAATCAGAAACATTTTTTAATCCACACGAGCACGAAGCCACCCACTATATAAATGTTTATGGCAAATACATTGTTTAGCTGTGGCTTATACTAATGACTGTGGGGTGAATAAATTTCCAGTCAAAACAATGGCAAAGGCAGGCTTTATAAATTACTTTACGCCCATTTTGAGATATCACACATGCAAATGCACAAGCAGAAGAGGAAGTTTGTTTTCTGGTTGTCCCAGTGAGTTTTATCTACGTATCAGCATTATCCTCCTTTTTGGATTTAACATAAGATATTGTTTCTTGAATATGTAGCTGGATTTAAAATAGTGTAAACTCAAGCTACTTCTAGTAAATCACCTTTAAAGAGATATTGCACAAAACACATAATGCTATATTTAGCCATATGACTGTTACTATATTTAGTAAAGTCGATTTCTCACAGGAACTCAGTATATAAATTCATGTGGTGAATTAAAAACTTAGCACACTGAAATGTAAGACCAATCAAAATTAGCAGCTACTTCACTGCTGTCATGACAGACAATCACAGTTTCAGTAGTCAGTCCTGCGGTATCTGTTTCAGCAAAGGAATTACTCCACCTTCAATGATTTCCCCACGCAATTTGCAATCTAAAGAAAGAAGAGGTGCCTCTTGATCACTCACCCACTCACAATCAATTCCAAGAACCGGCCACATCTCCAGCTCCTTCTTCAGCAATGGTTCAACATGATCCCACTGCTCCTGCTCTGAAACTATCACTATGTCTGCACCAAGGGTCCTCTCTATCCAGGAAAAGGTGGGAGATCTGAAGAAGGAAAGCACTTTCTTATCCTCTGCCTTAATGAGTCTCTCATCTCCTGACTTTACTGCTGCTTCCTCTTGCTGACTATTACAGCAAGTTTTTCCTTTCCGACGCTGGGTTGCTTTCCACAAAACCAGGCCTCCCAATGCAACACCCAGCAGGGTCGCCAAAGTAATCATCACAGCTGTTTGCTTGGCCATTTTTTATTGCCCTTTCTCTTCCTTCACCTCACCCTCTCAAAACGGCATTGTGGGATTTCATCATGGCCTGCAGAGAAAAATGAGAGAGGCAGAAATTAAAGACAACTTAACGAAATGTGTCTGGAGATATTAAACGCATACAACGGTATCATAACAAGGTTCTAGCCACAACTGGTGAACCTGATAGGAAAAAGGTCTGGGTCCCACTTTGATAGACTGGGGGCCTGAAGACAGACTGCCTGTGATGGATTGGGCAGGAAGAAGAGACTGAATGCTGCTGTTGATCACACAACTAAAAACCTTAAAGGGAATCCATTAAATTAAACTGGTGCAACTGGGTGCTTCTATTCTACACTCTGCTATTCCAAAAATAAACTAGTCACTGTTATTATCAACATCTTTTAGTTCTGTTTGGAACTAGATCAACCTAAACAAGACCAAAGTGAAATTGCTGCAGAATAAGCATGTTATTCACGCATTAGTAAATAACAGGCATTTGTCCATTACATTCACATCCATACTAGGGTCAAATGGCTCTTCAGGCATTGAAAAGCCCTAAAGCAGCAGCATCTATTTTTAACACATCTGTCCCTCTATCATACAGAAGCTTAGTACCCCTTCAATAAATTGAAATCAACCCTGCCCCTGCATCCCTACCTCCCCAAACCACCACATTGTTTCTAAAGGACTGTGCTTGCGCACCCTTCTCCGCAAGCAGGAGTTCGGATGTTGATGCTACTCCAGCCCCGCACAGCCGCTGCCAGCACCCCGAGCACGGCCCGGGCACCTGCGTGAACGCCCCCATAGCGACAGGTCATTCACTGCCACCCCGTAAACTGAGCGCGAACACCGGATGCAACGAAGCTACCCGCAGCGATGGCCTCTCCCTCGGTCCAACAGCCCCTACCCCTCCGGGAACCGGGGCGTGCCTGTGATCCTTGTGCGGATCCCCCACCGGGGCAGGAGAAGCCCCGATAAGACACCCCGGCCCCGGCTCGGCCTCGGCTCAGCCCCGGCGGCAGTGGCGCGCCAAGGCCCGGGGGCGGGCCCGGGACCCCAGCCGAGCACCACTCCGGGCCGCTGCCAGGCCCGGCGGGATGGGGGCAGGCGGGGGCGTCCACGACTCCCCTCGGCACCAGGGCGAAGGCGCTGCCCGCTTTAGGCTCGGTCGCGNCGGGCGCCCACCGACCCGCCCGCTGCCTGCGTCCCGCGGAACTGCTGCGTCCGGCTGCAGGAACCCCCCCGCGGGGCAGTCGCCACACACACCGGGAGCCTTAGAGTGGCGGACGCTTCCTCTGTGCCGGCGGTGCGAGTGGGCGATGGGCGCCGCCATGTTGTACGGCAGCTGGTGGCGGGGCGGCTGTGTCGCTGGGCAGGCGTCAGCGTGCCGTCAGCCAAGGCAAAATACTGGCAAAAATACTGAAAAGCCAGCTCTTTTTAAAAGAGATTTTTGGAGTGGAAAGTGCGGTTTGTTGTCTGCGACTAGGGAGGGCTTGAGGAGCGAGCCGAAGCGGGTGTGAAGTCACCCACACGCAAAGCACCGGGGAGCCCCTGGGGCAGGAGGGACCAGAGAGAATGGGAAGAACAAAGGCAACCAGGAAAATAAATAGCAAATCTCAGCCACTTCCAAAGTGGCAAACTGGAAAAAAACAAAGAGGGGGAAAATCAAATGGAGAGTATTAAGAAATAACAGATGAATAATCGTGACAAGTAATTGTTCCTCCCACGTGTGCTGAGAAACACGAACGTTACAAGTGTGACACCACAAAACCTGGACAGTGGGTATACAGGCAGCTGCTGTGTTCAGGATTATGATCGTCAAGGCTTGAGGCCATCACTGTGAAAAAGCCAACAAGTTTCCAGCCCAAATTCTGTTGCAAATGAGAGGATCTGAGCACCCAATTTCTTCAAATTCCTTTGCAATTCACAGTATCTCCCAGTTTTTGTGCTGTTAGAATTCCAGCTAGCTGCATCTGTTTGAAGTAGAGACTGAACCCACGGGAAATGCTGTGTTAAATCAATTTAACAATTTGACAGCATCAAATTTTGTTTTGTTTTAACTTTGCCCATCAGCATAGGAGGATCTCCCTAGCAGAGACTTCGTATTTAGCAGACACATTGTCCAAAGAGTGCAACAAAGTGGCTAATGGCTGGCATTGGGGAAAATCTTCCATAGAAGAAGTATTTTTTTCTGTCTGTAGCTCATCTTTATTTTCCCCTTTCTTTTTTTCTTAACTCAGGAATGAGGTACAGACATATTGATAGCTCACAAGGAACACAAATGATTTCCAGAACACTTTTCTGAGCAAATAATGCCCTCTCCTTATCAGAAAAAAGATGACAAGGCTATTAAAGGTTAAGCAGCTACTTGTTGTAAGGACCTGATCTATGCCAGCATGGTGGGACCACATCAGGTCTCCCTGGTGGTGGAGTAGCATCAGAGAATTTTGTTTTCCATTGACTTGCATCATTGACTTGCAGTATTTTGAATGTATAAATGCTTTATACTCAGAGTTACAACTGCTGTATCATAAATGTTTCTGCAAAGCCTCTCAATCTTGCTCTACAGTGAAGAGATTTTTATCCATTTTTATATTAATTCACTGGTGGTTACAAAGCATTGCAATCTCACTGCAGTAACTCACACATCTTGTCTCTGGTTCATTCTCCTCTATAGGGAAGGCTTGCATCTCCCTTTCAGTCACAACCTGGCCACAGCTTCTCCATCCGTCCTCTATGCTCCAGTGCACCAGACACAGCTGACCAGCTGAACTGCAGGTCACCAAGCAGGAGCCAGCACTACTCTGAAGTTTCTCACATGACTTGTGCTCAGAAGAAAAGTGCATCATGTGCATGCTCAGGAGAGAAAGCTGGAGCGGTCTGGCAGTACCTGAGTTCCCACAGTCAGATGGACATGTTCTGCCTGTTTCTCTCCCTTTCTCTTCCCTTCACACATATCCCTCAAGGTATAGTCCTTTGTTCTGTATGGTCATTGTAATATAGCATAAACCCGGATTGCCACTTGGATGGGTAGTCCCACATTTCCCTGTTCATTCCCAGCTCCCTTGCTCCAGCACCCACATTTCTGTAATGACAGGGTCAGAGAATCATGGAACCGATCCATCTGTAAACTAGTTCAAGGGAAAAAGGTAACACCTGGGAACACAACAGACTTATTTCAAGGCCCAAATGACTGGAAAGAGAACCAAGACAATGCTGTAGCTGGGCTCCAGGATCCAGCTGCCCTATTGTGGGGTAGGCAAGGCATTCTTGAGAGAACTCTGTCAGAGCTCAAGATAAGCACAGAATACTGAACAAATCTGCAAATGTTTGTAGGTGGACCCTTTGTGATAATCCGGCATCCACCCAGAAATCTGAAATAACAGGTTTTCCTTTTACAAATTGTTTATTTTCATTTCTGAAGTAATAGAAGTTGTAAATTTATAATAGAGAAAAATGCAATAAAATACCCCAATATTTATTACACAGTGAAAATCTCACAGAGGAGGTGCTAGCTTCTCTCCAAGTAAGAGGATTGTATCCCTGGTTGCATTTAAAGCCTTTATTTTTCATGGCATCACTGACATTACAGAGTCCTGTAAGCCACAAGTCTCTTTAACAGCTTGTCTTATACCTACATAGCCATTTATTCAAGTATAAGGATTAAATTAAAAATAAATGAAAGTAACTGATGTGTGAGTGCACTCTGGCAAACAAACAAACAAACAAACCAACCAAGTTCCCAAAGCCTGATGGGGACATTGCTGAAGATGAGAAGATAACTGAGTAAACACCAGCTGCTGGCTTAGCCTTACAAGAAGTCTGTTACAGCAGGTAACTGGAAGCCTTTACATGGTAAACAGCAACATTTACTTTTCTGTGTCTGTAGCCTGACCTGAGGTCTCTGCAGAGGTCTCGGTCAAAAGACTAATTTTAGCCTGATTTCCTAAGGAAAGAAGGCTTATGCAATTACTCTATGTTAGTGTTTCTGGCTCTGGGTCCCATTACTTCCCCCACTTTCCTTGCCAAAAAAAGCATGTTTAAAACATTGCTAAATTCTGTCTAAATTTGTACAAAGGTAACTTAAGTGAAATGCAAAGCCAAATGGATGAAACAGGTCCTAATAAAGCTGTCACTGATAAAATGGTAAGCATGTGCAGACACTGCTTAATATACATACGAGAATCCACACAGCACTACCACATCAGGACAAATCCATAGGAAACCAGGCTTCACTTGTTCTGCTGATCATAGAAAAAAGAATTATTTTTATAATGACATTAGCTCATCCTTTAGGAGGGAGAAGACTAGAGTAAATGACTCAGTGTTCAAAGGAAAATCAATGATCATGGAATATCAAAGGAGAGAGGCTCTAGTGAAGACTTAAATTGCTGGTAGCAGACAATGAGCAGAGAGCTGCATGTAGTCCCCACTAGCTCATTAATAACACTCTCTTTGGGGCCCCATCCCAAGCTACAGAAGAAAGCCAAACTCACATTTCAACTCCTAATGTGATTTATCTTCCTTCTGTCAATGCTAGTAACCCCATGACTACATATGCAAACAAGCCATTTTGAGCAGGGTTTGTTTTAACAGGGTTGATACCAGAAAGGCAGTAGGGTTTCTTTCCTCAAGAAGTCAGAATGAGATCCGTTTCAATCAACTGTGAAGCCACATCCTAAAGGTGGGGTCTCACACTGCAACAAGGTGGATAGAAGGTTTAGCTTCTGTTGAAAAGGCAATTCTGCTTCCCCCTTCTACTTGTCAGCATTCTTCTCCAGCCTCAATTCTGCAAATACTGTTGCCTTCTTGATTCAAGGAATTAAGCGAGCAGAAAGCTAGCACAGCAAAAAACTGGGTTTCCTTCTGGTTTAACTCCGTGTACTAACTCATCATACAGCCAGATCTCAGTGAAACTGCATCCTAAGCCAAAAGATGAGTCAGTGGTAGCTCACTGCAGGGATCTGACAGAGTTTGCAGGTTTTGCAAAGAATCTGAAAAAAATTCTCTCAGAGGTGTAAAATGCCAGATAATCCCATGAGGATGAATTGTATTAACACTGATTATCATCAACGTATTTCTTCCTCAATTGCCAACTCTTTTCATTGTTTATGTAGAAACTGAGATGAATTTCACAATTCCATTTCTTGAAGAGCTGCTTAACTTACCCCAGTAGTTCAGTCTAGAAGGCACACTGAGTCAGCCTCATGGTTTATGGCTGCTAAGAATATGACATCCCCCATCTCCAAAACTCATCTCTTAGCTGGGCACTCCAGACTAGCTTGTGCTGATTTTGGTACTCATTGGGACACTTCCATGAGCCAGATAAACACACGGCAGACAAGCAGGTCCAGTAAGTAGCAGCATCAGCACGAAGAAAGGGACAGAACACAGAGCCACAAAAAAATAAAGCCACCTTTCAGTGGCCACAAATCATTAGTTTGGCTTAGCTGCATGTTAAACCTACATAGCTGAACAGCAAGTCCCAAGGGGAGACATTTGAGAAAACAATCCTTGTTTTTCCTACCTTTCTGGTCCATGAAAGTAAGCAAAAGGAGAAAAGACCAGAAGCCACCACATTTTCACCAGAGGGAATAAATTACACAAGCAAAATTATTTTTAAAAAAATGATATGGCTAAAATATGATATAGTCTTCTTGGTTTACCTTTTCTTTCTATTTCCACTCAAAAATGAAAAATATTAGTATGAATAAACAAATCAATAAAAGCCTGGACTCAGTTCCACTTTCCTAATTACACATTCACCCTCTCTGACTCACTCCATAGACATCCAACTATCAGTGTCCAAACTTCTCAGTTTCCACTCTGGATTAACCAAAGCCAATCAAAGGTTCAACAGAACCCCCAAGAAGGTATTTAAAGCTCATCCTTTCTCACCTGACACAATCAACCATGCTTCACTTAAATACTTTTTACCTATTTAAGCCTTCCTTCCTAGTGTTTGACAGACTCTCAGAGAGCTGACTCCTTGGTCTTCTGTTATGCTCCTACATTATCTCTGAGTTATCTCATGTGAAATACAAATAGAGTAATATCTCTCTGCAGATGATTTATGGATTTGCTCCTTTCCCCAGAGCTATCTCCCCATACCCAAACTCAAAACATAAGTCTTCTTCTCTCCTCTATGAATGACCAGCAGGAAATTAGAGCTTAGCAGAGGTAGAATTCTTCCCTGAAAGCCCTCTTATTATCTTCTTTGTGAGTATCCGTGGATAGCATCACCAGTTTACCTGCCACTCAGGCTTGTTTGTCAACTGTCAAGGCTGACTGAAATTTCTTTGTAGATCCTAGCACCCAGGGTATATACTTCTATATGGCAGCTCCAAGACAAAGTCCTTTGATCCATCCTTGCAGCTAAGACCCTTGTTGATGTAAAAGACTGCCCTAACACCTCTCCCTCCAGCATTAACCAACACAGCTCTTAACACAACAGCCACTGACCACTGGAAATGCCACAGTCTGACAACAGAGTAAAGCTGACTGTAGGCCTCCTATTAATGATCAAATACACCACAGCCATCAAATGGAAACAACTAATGCAATTTAACTGATTCTCCCAATTCAAATTTGTTTGGAAAAAATGTTGAAGGGATAACTTTGTACCAGCAGACAGTAAACTCTGACCAGTTACTGTCCATCTTTCCAGAGGCAGAACAAAAAGTCTGTAGCACGGACAGAAGCTAATATGAGAGCAATTTGACACCATGGCCACACCTGATCCAGATTAATTTAGTACTGCTGAGAGACTGGGCTCTCAGCACAGCCTTGAAATTAGCAACTCTGAAACTGCAACCCAAGTCTGTTTACACAGATCATTACACTAACTACATCACATCACTTCTCTATTTGAAGGATTCTTCTAGTTCCCTCTTAGGTATTGCATCAAACATTATTTACTTACCTTCATTTCCAAGGGCATCTACAGCAAGTCACCATCCTGTTCATTATCTCCCGTTTCCTATCCAGTTGACTCCTCCACTCTGTTGCCTACTTGTTGAAATTCCAGTCAAAACGTTAGTTGTGCTTGATTCATGCTGCATTTGAGACATGAAGGAGACTATACATCCTACGGAATTAAGGAGCTCAAGCAGTATGTACAGATAGACTCCGGCTTCCTGTGCCCTTTGAGTCTGGCCAGGCTCAATCCAGTGTGGTCTGTGGCCATCAGTCTCGGTATAGCACCCCACATGCTAACATGTCCCACAGAACAGCAACTTGATGAAGTTTGATCTGTTTGGCTAACTACTGTCAGTACATCAATTCCATTCCAAGCTGCAGAATGTTCCTGTTAAAGCAGACAAAGATGCTTCACTGATTCTACTTCAGTATGACTCAGGACAACAGTGTATGTGCTTCGGAGAGATAACAGCCTTCTGGCATTATTAACACAACAACCCATTATTTTCAAAGGAAGATATTACCAGTATAGGCTATGACAACTTCCTTAGGTGTTATATTCAAAATTAATTCAAAGAAAGGAATCAGAGAGTAAAAACAAGGCTTACCAGTACAGTTTTTTAACCTATATGGTCATGTCATTGAGCAGGACAGATTAGCAGTCTGCTATTATTTTTCTTTTAAATTCTGACTGCTTACAAATGTCATTAAAAAAACTCCACAAAAACAAACAAGCAAAAAAACCTCAGTTGAATCTTTCTTGAAAAACCTGGCACAGGGGGCTTAGGAAATAGTTTAATTTCTATGCAAGACCATGTAAGTACACAGCTTTCCTAGAGACTGGATCCAGAACGTGGAGAAAAGCACTGGAGATTTTATTATATTGCATATTTATTTCAGTACAGAAACCAAAGGTACTCAAAGATATTAAACCTGAACAATACTTTTGGAAAGGGGAAAAAAATGAACCACATGTTGGGAATTTAGAAGTGAGCAACAGTTTCTGGTATAGTTGTAATGGTACAGAATGTCATGGCATGCAAGCAACAGAGCTATAAAATATGAATTTATAGCAGTGTCTGAAGCTTACCTGTGTCTGAAGCTAAGGTAATAAACACATGAAGGACAGGGTCTTTGCCTTCTATATTGAGGGTTGCTAGACATGGTACCTTGCAATAGTTGGCCATCAACAACTGTAACTAGAAAAGACCCTTTTGTACAGTTCAGATGCAGAAGAGATTAACTGCTCTGTTTTCACTTCAGTTTTGAAGCACTGTTAATTATTAATGATGTTAAGGTTAGTAACTTCTTACATTCTTTTTTTATTCCCAATTAGAAGGGAAAGTTTTTTATTTACTTTTGTTATGTGTTAAAATTAAGGCTATAGTGTTGTCAGATAAAAAGCTTGGTTTATGCAGGTCTTGATGTTCTTTCTATAATCTTAACCAAGAAGAAACCCAAAGCACTTAACTGACTTTCTATTACAAAACAATTTATATTTCTATGGAAAAGCTGTCACCGGAATATGGCAGCAGTCTAACAGTACTCAGTCATCTTGCCACATCACAGTTTATGTCAGGGAGGGTTTTTCTCTCTGCTTGTTTTAAAGTTTGAAAACTCCTAATTCCCAGCAGATGCAGTGCTACACAAAGATGGCCAGGATGGTCAGGCTAATCCCTCTCACCTTCTGGAAACTGTATCTTCCCTAGGTACTGGTACCATGGGGAAATACAGACCTGAAAGTTTCAAGCTGCTCACTTTGTGCACAGGCAGCATGCAGTCAGATGCTGCAAGGTGGGACCAGGTGTCTGTGCAGCATCTCACGGACATCACTCTTTGAATGACACTCCTGTTGTCTGACACGGCATCAGATGTTACCTGAGAGGTACAGGGTCCTGTGAAAAAAAAAAAAGATATTTTTATCCCGGTAAGGTAAAGGCTGGGGTGTCGTTAAACAGTGAAGGACAACACAGATCAGTTCCACCTGGTTAGCCAGCTGCCTTTTGGGGTTTAGTTGATACTGGGGGGTAAGAGAAGAAAATTCATCTGTACTTCCAGCAGTCTTCCGGGGCTGCAGAAAGGTCTACTGACTCACTTGTGATGGGGCAATCCTCCCGTTTTCAGTGTTGCTCGGGAAGGAGCAGGAGAGAGCAAACTATGAAACCTCTGACAGCCCCATAAAAACTATCATAGAGAAAATCACCACCACAACAACAAAAAAACCCCAAACAAACTAACTTCCTAAGCCATAATGCTTTGAATTCCCGTAATAATCACTTGGCATTTAGAGAGGACAAGCCCCACTGCAAACCGCCCCCGCACTTGAGCTATTTTTCCCCTCATCTTCCCTCCGGTGCGTTGCCCGCAGGATCTCAAGGCGGGCCGGCCGTAGCACCGGAGCGCTCCCTTTCCGTTCATTGCTCCGCGGGAGCACCTGCCCGCCCGCCGCCACCTTCCCTGCCGACCGCGGGGCCGCAGGCGGCACAGGTCACTCAGCCGGGCCGGCTGAGCGGCGGCGGGCCGCGTCCTCCCGCGGCTCCTCCGAGTGACGGGTGTACTCGTTCCCCGGCAGGTCCTCCGAGTGGCGAACGTATCCCTTCCCCAAAAGGTCCCCAGAGCGGCGAGTGTGTCCGTCCCCCTGCAAGTCCCCGCAGCGGCGAATGTGTCCTTGCCCCAGGAGGTCCTTGGAGTGGCGAACGTTACCGTCCTCCCGCAGGTCCCCGCAGGGGCGAGTGTGTCTGTCCCCCCGCGCCGCTCCAGGAGCGAGTTAACCGGCGGCGGCGCCACGCTAGAGCCGGGCCGGGAGGCGCGGGCTGCAGCTGAGGATCAGCTGCTGAGGGAAGCGGGGNACCCAAGACTTCCAGCGAAGACGCCTGCGGGGCTGCAGGAACCTCTACAAGAAGGACCTCCTGGGCCACTTCGGCTGTGTCAATGCCATTGAATTCTCCAACAATGGAGGCCAGTGGCTGGTCTCAGGTAAAGCGAACGCTCCCGTCCTTCGCCCCCTCCCGCCACCCCCTCCCCAGGAAGCATCTTCCTCCCCGGCCGCCTCCCCTGCGGCCCGGGGGAGGGGAGCCGCTGCAGCTCTGCTCAGAGCCGTTTCCTAAATCCGTCGGTGCCCGGGAATGATGTTTTCTCAAGTAGGAATCTAAAATGGTTGACAGGTTTTGAATTCTACTATTATCGGGGGGGGAGCCCTGGACAAAGTTTTTACGAGAGTGTTTCCCGGGCGCTGGGGGTGGAAGCTAGGGGTGCCCTTTTATTTGGTGGCTCGAGTGTCTTTCCTCGTAAAAGGGTATTTTCTTATTTTGGGGGGACAACGACGAAAAAGAAGACGCCCCGCGGCGCGCATTGTGGGCACCGGGTGACATTTGTCAGCGCCGTGCCCCGGGCTCCCGGGGGTCAGCGATCGCTGCCGGGGGTGGGTGGCGGGCCCGAGTTTGGCCGGGGGGGCTGCAGTGCCGCTCGGCATTGGGCGGGAACCGGATCGGTCTAATCGAGGGACTGGTCACTTTGGGGCCACCCCCACCCCATATTCTTTTGGGGGAGGGGAGTCGGGTTTTGTTTTGTTCCTCCTCCCTCTCCTTGCAGGGCGCGTTTGTGGAAGAGGGGGATATATTTGTGGTGATGGTTTTTTGGCTTCAGGTCCCCTCTGTTGCTTGCCCGGGGCTGAGGGAGCCATAGGGGTGGGGGATGCTGTCAGGTAGGAGGGAGGCGAGGGCTTGACATCAGCTGCGACACCGAGGACGGGGAAAGGCTCTGCACTCCCAGCCAGGGAGGGGCTGCGGGGCTCGGCGGCCGGCTCCCCGCCTCCCCCCCACCCCAGCAGCGCTTATCGCAGGTGCCTCTTCCTGCCTCCCTGCCTCTGGGCTCCGAGGGGCGGCAGAGGAAGGAGGCAACTTGAGGCCGGGGCCTGGCCGGGCGCTGCAGGCCGCGGTCTCCTCGGGCGGCTCTTAGCGACAGGCCGGGGAATCGCGGGCCGATTCCGCCCGCGGCGCCCCGGGAGCTCGGGCGCTGAGGGGTCGCGGCGCTCTTCCCCCGCCGAGCTCTGGGACCCCGCGCTCCTCTGCGAGGGGGCAGAGACCTTCGAGCGGCCGGGAAGGGGCTGCCGGCCCCGGAGGGACCGCTCGTATCGCGCCGCCCCGGGCAGGGCCGGCCCGCCGAGCGCGGTGTCCATTGCAGGCCGCGGTCGGGGGGCTTCGTGTCCCGGCCGCCCCTCGCCCCCGGGGAAAGCGGGCTGGAGGGAGCGGCCCCCCTTCCGTTGCTCTCCCGCGGCTGGGGCTGCCGACAGGTCCCTCCCCAGGGGCCGGGCAGCAGCTGGAAAGGCTCGTTCCCCATCGTGTCGGGCAGCTGCCCTCCAGGGAATCGCAGAGGTCCTTGGCACGAGGCTTTGGTATCTTTGTGGAGAGTGGTCTCCGCTTGCCAGCAGGGTACTGGCCTGGTTACTAACCGAGGGCCTCGATTTTTCCTTTCACCTTGTAAATAGCGACAGGGGCTACTGAGGAATGTGATGGGAACGTGGCTCAGGGGACACTTTACTGCCTTGCCGTGGTGTCTGGGCCCAGGTGAACTGTATCACACAATGGTATCAGTACTAACTTCAAAGACTATTCAATAAAAAGTTTTTATGACTGGTTACTTTTAAGCAAGGGCAGAATAGAAACCCTGTATAAACTTAGAGTGGAAGCTGATACACTGAAACCTGCCTAAATTTAACATTCTTACCTGAAGAAACTTACAAGCATATGTCCAGTGATTTCTGAAGTAAGTGTCAATGAAGGATCTTAGTGTTACTGTTAGAGATTCTTTTATCTTTATGCACATCCAACTATGATATGCATCCATTTATCTTGTGAATATATGTGTGTGTACATACATACATACATATATATGTATATAAACGTGAGTGTATATTGGAAGGGAATGCTGATTCACGTATTCTAAAGTTCCCATTTGTGCCAGTTGTCGTGCTGGTTTGTACTGGTCCTTCTCCAGTAGAAAGTAGAGCAATGTATTTTTACTTATAAACTGCTACAGAGAGCTCAAGTGTATCTGTTGTTTCTTTTTTATTTTCCATAATAAGTGATGGAAACACCACCAGCATTTTCTTTTCTTCTTGCTCAAGAAGGCCTCAGGAGATACTTTGGGTCTTGCCATATAATCAGTGTACTTACCTATGTTGACATCCATTCTTTAGGCAGAGGCATAAACAGTCCAGGGCTAGAATGGACTTTTAAGAATTGATTTTGTCCAAACTGCCTGAATCTAGGTAGGTGCAGTGAGAGAATGAAGGCAGAATTCACATCTAGTGGATCTCTTAAAAAGTGTATGTAGAAGGAAGGCTTTCAAGCAGTGTCCAGTTTTCAATTTCCTAACTTTTCATAAAGCTTCAGAATGTTCAAAGAGGGTAAGATTTTCTTCCATATGTAGTATATAAACACTACTAGAGTTCTACCCTCCTAAAAAAAATTACATG
Source organism: Rhagologus leucostigma (assembly GCA_013397725.1). Taxonomy (NCBI): domain Eukaryota; kingdom Metazoa; phylum Chordata; class Aves; order Passeriformes; genus Rhagologus; species Rhagologus leucostigma. The sequence goes on along the minus strand of VZTD01003877.1, from coordinate 3,015,394 downwards.
TGCTAGCAGAGCACAAATTTGAGATAACCAAGAACAGGTTACCTTAAGCCTGACCTTCTACTGGTGCCCTGAGAAAATGAAGAGCTCTAATTATGATAACTTTCTTTAAAAAAAATTTTCATGTTATCCATGAGTGTAATATCTAGAATGCTTTATCTGCCATAGCAACAGCAGGCAGGTGATTTGTGCTTCAGTCAAGAAGAAGAAATTAAAAGTCCAAAGATTGATGGATACTCTGTTAAATTTCACGCCATTATAAGACTAAACTTCATTAAAATTACACTTAAAGCACTCCTTTTTAAGGCCATACTTGATCTTGAAGCTCTGAGAAATAGCAACAGCCAGAAGAAAAGCAATGAGAAAAGGTAAAGGAAGGGTGTAAACTGCTTCTGCTCTGAAGTTTTGTAGAAGAGTTGCTTCAAAAGACTTCCAAATGCAGATAAAGCCTTAGAATTGGTGGCTTGAGAGTCTCTCTTCCCTCAAAATGGTCAGCATACAGAAGTAAGGATGAGATGTTGGATGCTTCCAACTGCACTTATAGCAGCTAAGAGAGTTAACGTATTGGAGTGCATGAGAAGGGAGAGTGCGAGCAGTCTTTTCAGTTGTTCAGTCTTAACTAATATGTGTATTCTTAACCTAGTGAAGTCTGCTTTGGCTGAATGATTTGTTAACAACTTAGACCTTGTTAGAGCTCTTTTAAGTAGGGCTGATACAGTGCATTTGCAGCAGCTATACCGATGCCACTGAAATACTAGCCTGCATCCAAGTTAGTGCTGTTCTCATCACTTGGCTGGAATGCTTTCCTTAGGTATGTGTCCCGCTTTTTTTTTTTTTAATGTGTCTCACAGAAGCAAGTCTGTAAGGCTAATGATTGATGTTTCAGTAAACAATTCAAACTGCTTAAACAGGGTTTATATTGCAGTTAAAGACAATTTTCCTGTTAGGATTTTGGAGAGAACTTTGGTGTAGACAAGCCTCAGCAGGCCCTCTGAAAGCATGTTTGAAACTTTTTGGTATCTTAACTTCTTTAAATCTTGTATTGGAAAGTACGTGTTTAAAAGTCTATTTTTGTTCTTAACCATGTTTCAAAGTAAAAAAGTTGAGGTCCGCAAGTTGAATTGGGGGCCAGTCTGTAGGCTCTTTCTGCACCTGTGTGAAACTCAACAATGTCACTTTATAGAGGGGCAGAAGGAGAGAGATTAGTGTTTTGGGACAGGAACGCTAGAAGAAGGGACTGACATAAGGACAAGAGTTTTTAAAAAATTAAATAATTGGAAGGAGAAGAGGTGGACACTGAGGAGAAGATGCAGTGTGACAAGTAGAAAAAACTACCTGTAGAATGACACAAGGGAAGAGGAAAGCTTAACATATAAAAATATGTAAGTGGGTTGAAACTAGTTAAAACTTGCTTCTGGATAGAGTTGAAAGATTTTATTGGAGAAAATGTGTCCTTGCAACACTTTATGTACTGGGTAGTGTTTTTTTCTTTTAACAGTTTGAGAAACACGTGACTGTCCTTGCATGGAAATTAAAATCACCATGAAATGATATGCAACTAACTTCTTCCTTCACATTTGCCAAGCATCTCCTGCAATGTGACTTCTTAAAAGTCAGCTTTACTTGGTCTGTGTAATAGTCTTTCTCCCATCATTAGGTTTGGTGGATATGTTTTCCTGTTTGTTTATCTGACTGTCATTTTTCATGCCTGCTATCTCTTACAAACATGAGTATCTTTATCAGAACCTCCCACTTTTTTTTTGCGTACTTTAAACTGCATTTTCAAGATAACTTCTGAGAAATACTGTAATCAGAGGCTTACTTAATCCATGCCAGTGTTCTTTTTCTCTTGGCTTTTTTTTCCCTCCTACCAGATAATGCAAAAATTAATAGATGCTTTATGATCCTAAATCTGTGAGGATGCAAGAAAGTATTGGAAAGTCATCTGTCATTTAGTTGTTATGTAAATCTGAAGGAACATGGGCCTGAAACAGGGGAATGAGGTGACTTTAGCAAAGGTTGTGGAGTATTACTTCTGGAAAAGGGGATTGTGTATCAAGTACGCTTTGAGGAGGGACCCTTAGTGTCTTTGTATCAAGCAGAATTCTGTGTGAGGAGGGATATTAGTTTCAGTTACTACATCATGTTTTAATTAATGTCTGAGAAATTTTAAAATTTCTCAAGAAAGATAGGATAAGGCAGCAATAATTTCAGGGGATAGGAGTTGAAGTTCAAGTTAATTAAGATATATTACATGGAAAAAAATGTCATGTGTTTTGATAAGGACAAGTGCAACCTACAGCATGTGAATAAAAATGGTCAACTCTACAAATACACCATGGAGACTAGACTGTAGTTGTGTAGAAAAGGGTCCAAATTCATAAATATCACAACATAAATATCATCAGACATGACAAAACATGTGAAGTAAACTTGCTGTGGTGCCGTTGGGCCCTCAAATGGAGTGCTGTGCTCAGTTTTGGGCACTGTATTTGAGAAAGATGTGCCCAAACTGAGAAAATTCAGAAGAGGGCATGAAGAATGATCAGAGGCCTAGAAGAATGAAATAGTGAAAGAAAGGGGTCAGTTTAGTCTACAGAAAGAACAGCTGAGTAGAAATGCAAGTCTTGAGCTGCATAAAGGTGTTTTTAATTATTATTACATGAAGTTGTAAACTCTTTTTTGTCTACTGGAATTAGGACGAAGAAATGGTCTCAAATTATAGGAAGAAAGATAGGATGCTGTTTGATCTTGCACTTTCCCTTCATCCTGTAACTCATTCACTTATTTCTCCTCTTCATTGTTTGCACTGTGGCAGTTTCATAATTTAAAGTCTGAAACTGGTGTGATGGAAGCATCTGATCAGGGGGATGGAATAGGTAGGGAGAGCTTGTTTGTCTGTCAGTTGATTTTCTGTCAGGTCAACTTCTTTAACTTACTCCCTGCCCGAATGGCCACTGAATCCAATGGAAGGAAAAATAGCAGGAGCACATGGCAAGGAGGAGTGGGATTATATGTAATGTCAAACTGCACCCTCAGGCTTGATATAGTAGGGTAATCTGCCTAATGGCAAGGGTAATGAAAAACTGAAATAGGCTGCCTAAGGAGGGTATGAAATCTACCTCAGCAGTGCTTTTTTTAAGAGCAAACTAGAGACCTACCTTCTGGGAATAATTCTGATTGAGTCTGGTCTTTTGTCTTTGGCCAGGGCCAACTAAGTGATCAACTTCTTGAAATACCATCCAATCCTGTTTTCTGTGATTCATGCAACTTCTGGAGTACACACAAGCAATAAGACTAATCTTTAATGTTATGATTTAGAAGTATTGCCCACTTGCCATGTAGGTTCTTTAGCAAATGGACCCCGTATATGGGAGATAAAGGGGAGTAGTGGTCTTGAGCTTTGTCCACAATCAGCAAGGTTAATGTTCTTTAAAACTGCAGTTTTTCAGTCCAGACTGGTATGAGTTTGAAGTGCTTCTGTTAGTACATAGGAGCTCAAGTGTGTTTCATGAGCTATGCAGATACTGTTTGGACTAGATTTACTTTTGGCAAGGGTATGTTCTGGCCCCCTTCAAACTATTTTAGGTCTAAAATGAATAGATTTCTCTTCCTATCTCTCTTGGTTTTAATTGTAGGAGCAGGTTTGACCCTGCTCCTGTAATGAGCACTGAAGTACTTGACTAATTAAATCTTTTAAAATGTGGTTCCTTTCTGAAAAGTAACTGTAGAATGGCATTGTGTAGTTCTTAGCTGTGTCACACAAACATTTACTTTTCAAATTGTCAGTCATACAGTCCTAAACAGAATCTGCAAGATAAGATGAAAGTAAAGCTATTTCCTCACTGTAGATATCAAACTTATTGTTTGTGACACCATGGACTGAAAAATTACAAATTCTCTGTGGATCTTCAACTTCCAGAAAATCCACATGTGGAGCCTTGTTGACTAAGGTATTTTCATATGAAGCCATATATCCGGGTTTTCCAGATATGTAGCAAACCTGTTGCTCTCAGTATATGCTCTATATTATGTTAAGAATGTGGCTTCAGTTGCTGTAGAATTGATGTACATGCACAATAAATTCACTATAAACTGAAAGCATTTTAATTAATCTTCATTTGGTGATCTACTGCACACAACAGATGCTACAGACCTGAAGTTTCCTATAATTCTCAGACTTGTAACTTATGCTGCATAATGTGTATGCAGTTTGTGTCTGATGAATCATAGTTCCTTTCTACAAAGCATAAAAGCTATATATTCACATTTTCTTTGCTTTCTCCCTGTATACCTACCCATACATGTGCACCTCCCTCCTTTCTTCCCTCTTATGGAAAGAGTCAGGTTTGGGTAATGGAGACTGTGGGTTTGGACCTTCCCTGGTTTCAATCACTTAAGACTTGCCTTTTCTTGGGCATTATTTGCCTGTGGCTTAACACTTGTTGTTCTCTTGTATGAGGATGTAAGGACTGCTGAAGTGTCTTGTTGGCCACAAATCCTCTGTGGTCCAACACACTGGGTAACTTTTTCTTTCTGGTGGAACTGGCCTTAAGTCAGAAGTATTTCTAGAATAGCTGAATTGGAATTAGAAGGGAACATGCTTCCAACACAGTTAATGTTATTATTTTGTTGAGCTTTTATGTCTCAGTGGGGTATGAGAGGAGTAAAACTGAGGAATGAACAGGTGTAGAAGTTCCCAAAGACAAAGATGTACAAGAGAATAGATAGATGGAGAAGGGACAGAATTGCGTAAGTGTGGGGAGCATTTAAAAACTCCTAAGATGTGGAATGTGCCACCACCAAAGTTTCATGGAGATCTAGGCGTCTGAGAAGAGGGAGACATTTGCATTCAAAAGGAAAAGTGGTTTCCAAGGTGGAGGCAAACAGGCACTAAAGTATAAGAACTTATAAAACAGAAGGTAGCGGCAACTTTTCACACTATCACTTTTCTGCACAGGTTGCAATTTATCCTACTACTGCCATGCTGTATGTGGGCTGGGAACCATAGTAATGTTTGTTTTCTGTGGATATCTTAATTATTTTTGTTGCATCTGGACAGTGGTTGGTGGAAATAATTATGAGTTTACTGTTAAAGTGAGACACTTAGACGGCTGTGCTGTTAGGAGGATGTGTAGACTTACTGCAGTGGTTTTGCAAATTGGTTTGCTATGGTAACAAATAACAACAATATGTTACTATGTTTTGCCCTGAAATGTCTTTTATGGAGGCAATAAATGAAGTATGATAGAAGCAATTTGGGTTCACCTGTGTTAAATGTTGCTTAAATTGTTTTTCAGGTAGTGATAACATTATGACATGGCTGTTGGTAACTTTGGGAAGTAGTCACATTCAGTGTGACAATTACTTTTTAAGCTTAACTTGAATAATGCGGTCATATTTTTGACGCTCATATATTTCTATGTCTCCTTATTACAAACTCATCTGCAATCACTAGAGTGCAAATACAACTTTCTCTTCTATTTCTAGACAGAAAGGAATATAAGTTCCCATCAGTTTAGTTTGCCATAAATTACTGTGAGATTTTGGATCCATCAGATTTGACTCGTTCTCAGTAGTTATCAAATGCATCACAAATCTTTGTATCATGTACTCTTGTTTGATGTGCGAAGTACAAAATCAGGAGGAGGAATACACAATTTCATGGAGCATGGGTAATCATAACATGCTGCTGTACTGTCTGTCAAAGTGTCATAAAATCTGTTAGGAGACTCAAAGGCTGAGAGACTGTTTGCTTGTAGGATGTTTGACATAACTCAGTTCCACGGGAAAACTTCTTAATAGCAACATATGATGTGAAAAGTTTTAAGAAATCTGATTAACAGTAGTAATGAAATCTATTTCCTGTATTTTCTGTAAGTAAGCAGCAGGCCAAGTAATTTTGGTTTCATTTTTTCTCTTTTTGATGCCTTTGTCCTCTGGATAGCAGCTCAAGTCTCTGAGTTTAGGCTTTTGATTGTGCAAAGAATCAGTAAAATGTTTTAACTGTAATCAGCCTGTTTCTAGTGTCACTTTTCACTTGTGATGCCATTCTCTTCCATTTGTTATTAAAGACAGATACCAAAAATATTTGGAGTCTGACTTGAAGAAACCTTATTCAGATTTTACAGGCATTCAAAATTGCTGTTGAGAATGCTGACAAATACAACAGTATCTTGATTTTTTTTCTTTTCCTAATAAATAATAACTTAATACAATTGAAGCATGAACGGTCTAATATTTATTTTATATATAACTGTTTGCCAGAGGGAGAAGGAGACAAATATATTTATGTATAGATCTCTGAACTGAGAACCGCACGTAGGCAAGCAATTAGGAGTACAGCAAGATGTAAAGCAAGAGAGTTGAACTTCCTTTCTCCAGGTACTCTCTTTGTCAGGACTTCACCTCAGAAATGTCTGTCTTAACCTTAACAGGTCTAGAAGCCTGACATAACTGCATGCTGAAGACTTCTGAATGCTTCAGTAAAATCTTTTTACGGCCACATGTCAGTTCTGAGCCAACCTATGCTATGAAGGCTTTGGAAAGACTGCTGGAGGAGATACAGTTGTCAGTGAAAGGGGGAAAAAGTTTGTATTTTATGAATAACATAAGCAATGCTGGCAACAAGAAGCTGGTGTAGGAGCATTTTGCCAACATGCATATGTGAATTTGGCATGTAATTCATCTACAGCTTGCCACGGAGTTTTACATAGGAGTAAATTTCTGAGTTTCCAGGTTGCTATAGGTTGTCACTATGTGTTGGCAGAATGGCAGCTGTTTAATTCAAACTTTTCCTGCTGATTGCTCTGTTTTCATTAATTTTAGTTGAATACCTGACTGCATGACATCTTAATGTAAATGTGTGTCTATATTTCCAAAAAGGCATACATTTTTTATGCTAATTAAGGTTTTAGCAAAGCTTTTATGAATAGCTGCAGAGTTAAATAATTTGTCTGTAATCAATTTACACATGGCTCAGGCAGTAATGCACATTTCCTTTATTTCTTCTAGGAGGGGATGACCGCCGGGTCTTACTTTGGCACATGGAAGAAGCCATCCACTCAAGAGTCAAACCAGTTCAGCTGAAAGGGGAGCATCACTCTAACATCTTCTGCCTAGCTTTCAATAGTGGCAATACCAAAGTGTTCTCTGGAGGTAAGGAAGGAAGAACACCCTGATTTCACATGAATATATATTGTGAATGCCTTGGAGTAGAAGCCATGAGTGAGATCCTGCCCACCATGAGATCTGGAAGGTGTTCTTAATCAGCAATTGTAATTTTTTGGGGAACAGGAAATCCTTTAGCTAGCACAACATTTTCGGTTTTGTCATGCTTTTTTCCAAACCCTGGTGAAAGCACATCGTGTCTCGAGCTATTGTGAGAATCCTGGGTCCAGTCTGCCCCTACTTGTGCTAAAGACTGTGGAAAACATTGTCTTTGTTATTCCCTCTTAGCTGTACTAACAGCAGACCCTGCATTCTCTCTGGCACTCAAGCCTTACGCTTGAAAATCTTTGCTGCTACTGTCTGATTTCAGTGCACCCTTAGATAGCTCATGAAGGACTATTGCCATCTATTGGTGGATCATGTTTTCTTAGACTCTGTTTCAGTTCTTACTAAGCAAGCCTCTGCCTTTTAGAACTGTTGGCACATGGGGCTCTGATAACCCTAGATGCTCTCATCTCTTTTTAATATTAATCTACTTTTTAATAGAAAGTTTAATTCGGTCTTAAAACTAAGGTAAGAGAAGTGGACATATGCTTGTTCTGGGGTAATAGTTTCTGTAATTTAGGTCCATTTCACCACTTGATTTTTAAAGTGTTGAGATAGGGAGGAAAATTGAATTGAGAAGAAAAAGGCACAAGAATGTCAATGCAATCGAGTGTCATTTTCTGCTGTACTTAATTTCCACTATCTGACATGGTCACAGAATAGATGAGAATTTGTATCTTTCATCAGTATGTCCATTAACATACAGCTAGACTTACTTTAGGGTACTATGAGACTACTTGGTCAAAGCCCTTCATTACCTTTTTCAAGCAAGATTTGTGAACTGCAAATCAATGCTAGAGATTGATTCTGAGTACATGTGAATGGTGGAAGCTTCCCATCCTTCAGTGTTGTGTTAAAATTATAATATTCCTTAGAAAAAAAGCCATGACAAACCTCAAGATGGTGTTAGATTTCAGGGATCAAATGATTCAGATATACTTCTCAGGTGGAATAAACGCCTAGACTGTCAAATAGTGATGCTTATCTTCTTATTCTGGGGACTGCTGTTTGTTTTATGAGGAAGACAGCAGTACATGCTGTCTTCAAATGAATATATATGTGTGATATATATACAAGTGATTCCAGTGGAATTTTGGGCCAGAATCTCTTTTACTTTAGTTTGAATTCAGACAAATGGAACCTTACATGAATATTCAAAGAATGAAGTGTGCCAAGTCTTGCTGGACCAGCTGGAATGGTGTTTTCTCATGTCCACCTCAGCCCTCTGTCCATTGGGCTTTGCTGTCAGAGGCTGTTGTTTTCACAGGAAAGGCAGAGGAGTGGCTTGATTGTACCTTGCTACTGAAGTTAACACCTGCAGTTAAAGATTTATGTAATTGATTGTGGTGGATTTTTGCTAAGATGCCAGGTTAGATGAGCTATGACAGCTGATGCACAGAGAAACTGGCCGTTCTCATATCTTTTTCCTCCTCCAGTTTGCATAAAAACACTGTGCCTCTGCCAGAAATTATTACCGTTGGAGGAGTCAGGAACTCTTTCAGCTGCTCCATCAAGATTCAGTGAGCTCATCTGCAAGGGCTGTGAGTCTGACTCTTGGATCCCTTGTAAAGAGTCATTTTGCTGCATGGCCTAGATGTACCATCTGTTTTATCTCTGTTGGTAAAATGGGGCTAGCTATATTTATTCACTCAATGATGTTCTGGGAGATTCTTAAAAAGTCTGAAAGAATTGTGGGTCCTAGGATCTACTGGTTGTGACACAGACACCCACACCCACACCTGAGTTTGGAGTTGTATTTAAATCATAGAAGTTGGAATACTTAAAAAAACCCCAAAACTAAAAATTAGAATATGGAAACTAGCACAAGTCACACAGAGCTCAATTTATTCTGTAAATAAATAACTGCCAACGACTAATGACTTAGATCTGATGACCTTTCCCTAAAGCAACTCTTGATAACAGAGGAGAAGGGATTTTCCACTTCAGTACAAATTGGATTGCATCCAAGGAATTTCAGAGCTCTTTGCTTTGAAGGAGCAAGCACCCCATGTAGCTGTTACAAAAATGGAAGGCAGGAACTGAGTGGATAACGTTTTGCATGTAATCTCTGGAGGAAAAAACTGTCCCAAAGAAGTTCCCATCCCTGAAGAATATTTTTGCCTTTCTCTGTCTGCACACACTGAGAGTAGAGCAGCATTTGAAAAGCAAGATCCCTTCCTAGTAAACTGCATGGACTTTTTTTTTCTTTGCACTTAATGTTAGGTATTTGAAAAGCTGAAAAAAACCTACAGGAAATTGAATTTGTTTCTTTTAGGGCTTATATGACAGATACGGGGTTTAGGCCACCTTAACTGTGCTCCTCTGTATGTGCTCTGCAGTATTTCACCCTTACAAGTATAACTGAAGGGAATGGCAGATTCTTCCTGTCTTTCTGATGGTTCTAACTGCAGTTATCAAAACAGGAGAGATTATAAATGACACAGCTGTGTATACAATTATGACCCAGTTAATCTCAACGAAGAATGAACTCTCCAGTGTTAAAATAAAAACACTCTAAGTGGGAACCTCCTTGCGCTGAACAGCCGTGATGTTTTCTTCAGGGACGAATCCTTACCAGAGGCAACCAGTTTGTGGTTAGATTTTTGTCACCACTTTCTCCTCCCACACACAGAACAGAGGAAACCAGTGGTTCTTCCACTCTCCTTTCATTCTTCCTTTCCTGTTTTGGAGCTTGTGATGGAAGGGAATTTGATCCCATGATGACTAGATGCCTGAAACCAGGCAACTGGAATGATTGTGTTCATACTGGATGGAGACTGAAGAGCCAGGAGTGTCTGCTGGAGGAAATTTTGTCATTGGAGAAACTAGGATGCGTTTTTCACTACACTACATAGGCACTAGAGCAGTTTTACTAAGTATAAACAGTGTGTAATAATATATAATGGGCAATTCCGAATACAATTAACGACCAAAGGACACTCACACTTAAATGACTTGTTTATTGTACCATGGAAAAGATGAGCTACTGCAGTAATCTAAGGCTGGCACAATTTTACTAGGAGCCTGGGCAAAGAGCAAGTGGTTGTAGAAAATCTCACTAGTCAAAGAGAAACTTTCTCATATTTCTCTGTTGAAACAGAATACAACTGAAATACGTATGAGACAAATGAAAACTGAGTCAACTGAACATTTAAGAATCATAACATGAAATCTTGCTCCTTCTGAACCTGTCTTTAGTGTGCATTAGGAAAGCTTCACAACTCTACATCACAACTACAAAGATACACAGAGCATAAAAATATGACTTCGCATGCTTTCTGGTTCATTTGGGTTTTTTTCTGAATTACATATAAAAGTGTGTGTCCTTAAATATTTCTAAAGAGAAGGTGCCAAATTTAGATAATAAAATATTCAGTACAGGGACTAAAAAAATAATCTGTTGTTATAGCTTGAAAAACCCTGCATGAGCTATTGGAATTACTTAGTGGCTGTGACCCTCTTAGCCTGCACACATGTGGTTAGTTTCCATTGTATTCAATGGATGTGATCAAAGAAAAGTGATGTGATTATCTGGTTACTTGGTTTGGTTTTTGTTAATATAGAAGAAATTATATTGGCTGTCACTTTCATGCCTTCTCAATGGTTGCAAAACCCTGAATGCTGACAGTGTTAGCTGGTAGCATTTGATCTGGGAGCCACGTGCATTTCATTTATGACATCTCTTTTCACCTTCCACAATCTCTTTATGGAGCATCCTTTCAGCAGGAAGAAAGATGTATTTTCATGAGAGTTAAAAGTGTTCTGCTGCTTCATGTAATAGTCTTTATTGCAAATGTCCCAAAGCTCAAGCTCAAACTGTACAAAGAACGATTAGTAGCATTTTTAAATAGAATTATTTGTTGAGCAGTAGCAGATGAAACTGCTGGTGCATTTGGTCATGACTGACAATATCACATGGAACCTTTCATATAACTGAGTAGAGGGTAACCAAGTAGCAGCTGAGCTGGTCTTCTCGGTTTCAATACTGGTTTTGAAATTGTACATTTCTTTTAAAACTAATTTTGGGTTTTTTTCACTATAATGCTTTTTAACCACTAGAACTGTTCATTGCTTATATTTCTCTTTTCAGGGAATGATGAGCAAGTTATACTCCATGATGTTGAAAGGTAAATACACAGTTTGTGTTTCAACTGCTTCAAGAACTCCTTTAATGTCAACTCACTGGAGGCATTTTCTGTTTTAAATTAATGGTTTAGGAGAAGAAGGGTGTTTTAATACTGAAATTTGCTTTTTATTTATCTAAATTCATAACTGGAATGGAGTATTCCCCATCACCCCATTTTCTTTTTCAGCACTTGGGTTCTGTATTTTTGACCTCAGGAAAGAGAATGGTTATTAAATATATAAGCTCTCCTGCAGACAGCATAGTAGGTTCTGAGTAGAATATTCTGGCTCATATACAACTGGTGGCACACACAGACTTCTTGTTTTTCAACAGACTCACCTGACTTGTGTTTAAGATAGCTAGTGCTTGGCCTACGTAACTTCCTTTTAAAACTTTGGACGCAGCTGCCTGATTCTCCACACTAACATGAAGCGTATTGGTTTTGATACTTACTTTCTATCAAAACTGCAAAACAGTTGGAAATTAGTCTTTGTTGTGCTACATCAAGGTTTGTTTGTTAGTCAAAGTGTAATTAATATAGTAGTGGTAAAATATTGAATTAGACTTCTCTAGACATTGTGTCTATTGAGCTTACTGCTTTTGAAGTAAAAAAAACTTTAAAATTTTGGTCTGTACTAATAACTTCTGCAGATTTAAGCACTGACCATTCATTTAACATGATCTCAAGAAAATAAAGAAAAAGCAGGAAGAGATATATGTAAAAACAGAGAAATATAAAACCTTACATTTCTTTGAGTTTCCTGAATAACATAATCTGGACATATTTCTTGATGTGTTTGTCCAAAGCCCTTTGCATTCAATTGTTCAGTGTATATCTGCCTTCTATCATACCTTATGTCTGCTTCTTGCATAAATCTTACATGCAAGCAGGGCCAAAGTAACTTTGTCTTCTGTTCTGATGCTTTCTCAGGAATATCGTGTTGTTTAGTGTTTGGGGGGTTTTTGTTCCGGTTTTAACATTTTAGGCCTTTTTGGGAGGAGTGTTTTGTTTGGCTTTTGGGGGGGCTGTGTTTGGTTTTGGAAGAGTTTTTTGTTTGGTTTAATTTTGTTTGGTTTAATTTTGTTTTAATTAAATACAGAAATGTCAATTTTAGATGCTGATGTTCATTGTGTTCTGACTTTTTAAGCTTCTACAACGTCTTTGTCATTTTAACTTTTATATGTAGCGCATTTTTTCCTGCTGTGTCTTGTTGAGATGTTTTAACAAGTCTTTTTGATATGTGCAAATTTTTAATGTGCTTTTGTTATCAGGTTTTTATTTTTTTAGGTATGCTAAGTCCAGTTGTAATCCATATGGAATTCCTTCCTCTAAGGCTAATTTGTCTGATCTTCTAAAAGAAATCTTAGTCTGACACACTGAATTCTGATTGATTTCTATGGAAAGTTAGTCTCTTTTTAATGATAACACTAGATCTGTCAACTCCTTTTTCATAACTTTAAATGGCTTTTTCTGTTACTGCTTTTTTCCTCCTTTTTTTTATTAATGGTCCCTGAGACAGAGTTAGTAGACCTGCTACTAAGAACATCAATTGCATGTGAGCAAAACACTGATTTTATAGGAGCTCTTTGGTGGAGCTTCCATGAGATATAGGGATTGTATACAAAGTTTATTCCCTAAAGAAATAGAGGGGCTTTTTAAAAGAAATAAAACAGTCCCAGGATCTTCTGATGTATTATTTCAGCTTTTGGCCTCTCCATACTACTATTTCCAGCTTGTTAGATGACCTAAAACATTGGGAAAAGAATAGAGAATGTGATTTTTCTTTTTTTATAGCTGTGCAATGGCTGAAATCCAGGTATAGTTTTGGGGGAATTATTTTTATTTTGTTGTTTTTTTGCTGTTCTTTCTACATGGAAAAATATAGGTCTGGTCTATCCTGAAAAACAAAGAAAACTTAATGAAAAAGCCATCCAGAAAGTTGCTCTTATGTGAGCTTCAACTGAACTTTTGGACAAAACAGAAACCTGTATTAAAGAATGAACTTCTGTTCTTTTTACATTAAGTAGTAAAAATTGACTCCAGAGGTCCCAAGGCTTCCTTCCCTTTCCCGTTACATCCTCCCAAACTTAATCTAATATAACACGTGTTCCATAGCATCTTGAAGTATCTGAAGTTTTTAATGTTTGGGTTTTAGTTTGAGAGATTTTTTTCATCATAACATGAGGTCACTGTACATGGGCATTTTGTTTGTTTTTTACTCTAATTAAACACAAGTGTCTTCTTAAGAAATTACAGAAATGTTGTCACTAAGTATTACTAGGTAGATAAAGTGGTAAATACTTTGCTTTTTGAAACAATAGGAAAAGAAGGAAGAATGATAATGTTGTGTCTCTTTTCCAGCACAGAGACTTTGGATGTGTTTGCCCATGAAGATGCAGTGTATGGCCTTTCAGTGAGCCCAGTAAATGACAACATCTTTGCTAGTTCATCAGATGATGGCCGGGTTCTTATTTGGGATATCCGAGAGTCTTCCCATGGAGGTAAGATCTCTAGAAGGAAAAGATAATTGATTTAGGAAGAATTCGTGCAAGGCGAGGAAGAGAAATTTTATGTTTGTCTGGGATAATCAAGACAATGAGTCCTGGAGAAGAGTGAAAGTGAGGCATAATTCTTTTGGCCAGGGATTGGCAAGCCCTGGTCTTTACAGTTCCATGTTACTGTCTTAAATGACTTTATAAAGTACCAGCATATAGCGCAGACTAGTGTAGAACTTGATATGAATAGGTTTTCACTAGAGTAAAGGGACAGTGGGGGGAATGTTTGTTCAATGACAACATCTTGCCAAACTTGCAATCAATTGGGAATATGTTTTGGGGTTTTTTTCTATAGCCTGGGGTGACAAAAAAAAAAAAGTTTAGAAAGCTGTTATTTTGATTTGAGTAGTTTCCAAAGCTATTTATATACCTTCTGTGACCCTGAGACACTTATACATAATGTTTTCTGCTATAAAAGCGAAGTTGAATTATTACTTCAGTCTTTGTTTTCCGAAACAGAACTGAATACTGTTGATTTATGTAACAAACCTGCAGCTTCTCAAAACACTNAGATAAAAGCGAAGTTGAATTATTACTTCAGTCTTTGTTTTCCGAAACAGAACTGAATACTGTTGATTTATGTAACAAACCTGCAGCTTCTCAAAACACTGTAGCATGTGTTTTTACAGCTGCAGTTTTGATGCTGAAGAATCTCAGTTTAAAACTGTAGTTACATAAATTTGAGAGAAATACCTTAATAATTGAATTTCAGTGTCTGAATATTCATGTAATACTTAAGTAAATGAATCTTCAAGTTTACCTCATCCTAAAGAACACTGAGCAATCTGCAGGATACAGAATGTGTATTCCTGATTCCCTTCATTCACAGCTAAAATAAACATTCATCTTTTTTTGTAAGCTATTTAAATGCAATTACCAGTAGTTTCTACTGGTCTTACAGGAAAATTATTCATGGCACTGAAATCCAGTTCAATGTATTTTGTACACATTTGTTGTTGGGTCAAAGCTGATGTTTTAAGTGAATTATCTTTTTCCATGCCTAGTGAATCTGATCATTTTTCTAGACTGCAATCCTGTTCCTTTTTGACTTGGAAATGAAAGCTGAAATAAGACGTACTTTGTAGTCTCACAGGAGTCTCTTAAGCCTTCTAGTATCCTGAGGGCTTTATTGAACATGAGTAACCAGAGTTAGGTCTTTCTTGACACGCCTCACCAGAATACTCAGAATAGATTGCTTACAGATACCCTCCCTACCCCAGACATACTGCCTTTGTGTAAGTATAAATAACAATTGAACATACTGGCTCAGCATCCAATTTTGTGCAGTTCTCTGGCACAGTCGTATTACCCCTTATCTCTTTTCCATGTAGAAATTTTATTAGACGTTCTGAAAAGCAATGCACACTCTACGCATGTGTGTATTGCAGACTTTAATAAAAATATCTACATTGTCTCTTTTGTATCTTTGAGGAACTCATTAGTAACACCCCTCTTGCTCGTAAGTCCCTAAGCACAATGAAGTATTGTCTTCCCTTTAGCCAGTTTCTTACTCCATGCACCTCCCTTTGCTAAACCCAACTGCCTGCAACTAAACTTGATACTATACCATACGTGAATTTAGTCCTCATTACATCTACCACTTTTCCCTTGTATAAAAGGTCAGTTACTTTATTAAAGTAAGAGATTAAATCACTCTGATGAGAATATTTTACTTTTGTAAAATCTAAGCGGCACTTCATCCCTGTTTTTATGTTTTCGTAATATTCAAATGATAAG
Organism: Rhagologus leucostigma; assembly: GCA_013397725.1. Classification (NCBI taxonomy): domain Eukaryota; kingdom Metazoa; phylum Chordata; class Aves; order Passeriformes; genus Rhagologus; species Rhagologus leucostigma. Next base: position 2,999,703 of record VZTD01003877.1, on the reverse strand, counting down.
ACTAGACACTGAATATGGTTTTTAAATTGAAAATGGTGAAATGTTCGTTTATTGCCTTCTCCTGAACTCTCCACCATAAAGATCTGTCTCTGTTAGGAGAATTACCTGTTGCTGATGGTGGATGTCAACAGTCGGGATGACTAGATATTTAAATGCATCTGTATGAAGCTGCTTAGTATCATAAGCTATTGTCCAATCTGATCTGAGTTTCTGAAATTATATGGAATTAAGTTTGGCCTTCTTTGTTGTAGTTAAACTTTGTTACTGCTTTTACTGTTGCTGAGACTTCGAATGAGACTGCTACACGAGTGAAAATTGTGTGAAGACATGTCGTCTGTAGTAATTCTGGGCTTTCTGAAGTAATGTTTTAGGTTCTCTGAATTTAGAAAAGAAGGGCTTTTCCATGCTTACACAGGAGTCCTGAGTCAGCCTTTATATGTGAGCCCTGCCAGTGTTTACTGCAATGTAATGCTTATCACTGGGGTAATGCCCGTGTCTGCAATGGTATTTTCACTGGAATAGGCACTACTTGTGCTAGTGTGAGTATAGTTAGCTAGCCTGAGTGGCCAGCTTATTAAAGTCTTTCAAATAACCTCCTAGTTTAAAATAGTGTATTAAAAGAAGCAGAGGAACCATCTCTTTCTCCCTTTCACTGCTAAGTGATTTATGCAGTAATTTTTATGAACCTACTTATAATTTTTATTAAAGATGGTGCTGAGCTGCTCCCTTCAGAAACATGTTCATACTACAGTGTATAAGAGCTACAATTGTGAATGAGCATAAAGAACAATAGAAAAGTAATCCCCCTACTTTTCAATAAAATGACTTACTGCTTCATTAGTTTAAATCCTGTAATCTCTCTTTGACAGGCTGAAAGGCAACTTTTGATATCTTACAAGAAAACTGTGGTGCCAGTCTATTTATAATAAAGGTGTGAGAGAAAGCACCGATAATTAGTGGCAATGATTTGACTAAGGAAATATACACAAATTTAAAGTTTATTTTAAAACCCAGCTCCTTTATTTGGCAATCTGATGTTTGTCTCTCCACTCAGCTAAGGCAGGCCTTTGCTTCTCAGTGGGGGCTGCCATTTTAATAACACAGCCTTTTATGTCCCAGCAGGATTCTGATTTGATGATGCAAATATAGAAGGTCAGTTTTAGTGTTAAACCTTATTTGGAGCTGCTGGCAGACTGACAGCAATTTCTAAAGCCTTTGGACAGACTGGCAGAAAAAAGTTGGCTTCTTTTCTTCTTTTTACCTCTGACTCTTATGACAATGAATAGCACCATGGAGCTTCATCTGTGGTCAGAGACCTTTGATTTCATCACCGCTAAATAAACGCTGAAAAGGAAAGTCCCTGTATGAAAAAACTTGTAATAGAGTGTGAGAGGAGGATATAGATGGGGCAAGACAAGTAAATGTTAATTCTGTCTCATTTGCTTGATAGGCAGTCGTTTCATAAGGTATAGGGAATTTGAGAGGGTTGCCTGCTTAACCATGTTTTATATGTGGTAGTGAGGGATATGAGGAAAGAAAATTCCATGCCTTTGGAGGTGCCTGTGGGGCTATGGGTGCCATACATGGTGGCTCAGATAAGGGCTCCCAAGCACATGAGCAACACAGGATTTGCTCCAAAGCAAACAGTGAATGGGAAAGTCTGGCATAATCCCTGGCTCAAGATAGAGATTGATTCTGGTTTCTCAGTTGATTGAAAGAGTGGCAGCATGCCACAAAAGATACAAACAAGGAAGAGAATTAGACTGTGCCTAAAGCTGTAAAGCTCACAGAAACAGAGAGAAGGTAACAGAGTCAGGGCTTTTCCCCACTCTTCATAGAGCCAGTATTTTGATGTAATGAGTAAGGCAGAGTAGCAGTCTGAACACAGTCTTATGAGAGGGAAAGAGTCTGAATGAGCACGTTTTCTACTCTGTGTGTGAACAGCAAGAGCTAACTCTTAACCCTTTCCTTATGCAAGAGGAACACCCTTCTTGTCTGCTCGTACAGCACTTAAGAAGGTAGGCTTCTTTTACCTTTAGCAGCTTGCTTTGAGCTGAGTTTCATACAAACTTATTTCATTTCTTGTTATAGTATTCTGCTTACAAGCAATTGCTGCTAGATATATGGTTTGGGTAATCAGCAGTGGCTGTGAAAGCTCTCAGGCATATATTACTAGGAAGCTTTCAGAAGCCCCTCCATGTATAGTCCTTATCAGATGAGCATTTGGTCGTGAACCTTTAGAGATTCAAATATTTGAACTTTGAATAGCTAGTTTTAAACTCTGATAACCTTCCATAAAGAAAATGGTGTCTTGAAATTCAGTATGTGTCCTTTTCCATACTTAGACAGAATTAATGTACACGTGGGTGGATTTTAAAACTTCAGGTTTTATATTGCTTTGGATGTGTCAGCTTGAGAAGTGGTTTGAACATGTCTCCATATCTTCAGATCTTGTTATGCTGTTTCCATATTCAGCTGCCAAACTCCTTGCATCGAACAGTTGTATGCATTGTTTGTTCTTATGTCTGAAATTTCAACTTTTTCAACAGAGCCCTTTTGCTTGGCACACTACCCATCAGCCTTTCACAGTGTGATGTTTAATCCAGTAGAACCCAGATTACTGGCTACCGCCAACTCTAAGGAAGGTGTGGGACTCTGGGATATTCGTAAACCTCAGAGGTATGATCTGGCTGTCCTTGTTTTATGCTGTGTTATTTCTTTCCCTTGGGAAGTGATGGCATGCTGCTTTGCTGTTCTTTTTTAAATTTAAGTCAGAATATATAGTAGTAAGAAATGATGCAGAACAAAGTTAATGGCAATGTTGGTAATCAATTATTTTGCATAATTAATATTATTCTTCATACTTACGATCTAAATTGATTTAAAATGGGACTAGATCTTCAGTGTTAAGGTAAGTGATTTTTTTTCCAAGCCTGCCTGGCCTCACCACTGCAGATTAACTTGGATTGCTGTCTCACATTCTCATCATTATATTTAGCACTGTCTTGCTGCTACTGGAAGAAGCTGTGGTGGGCACTGCCTGGTTTCCAGTTTATTTTTCCTGCCCAGCTCAGTTTTTAGTGGCTGACTAGAGACTGTGGTCAAGGCAGCTTTTTACTCAGTGCTTATGAGTATTACATGACTTCCTGACTGATACAGACATCTGTATAATCAGTTGGCTGTATAATGTGCTTCCAGATTCACATAGAGTCAAAACAAATGAAGAGAATTAGGTTGCAGCTTGAAATACGGTTAGACTGGGTTCTAAAGTGGATGTATGCGATGTCTGATACCAGACCTTGGCATGCATGAGAGATTAAGCTTTTTCAGTCTTTCAGATTTTGAATGTTCATTTTTTCGTCATAATGACCTGGGGTGGGTTAAATCTGGCTGGATGCCAGCTGTAGCATAAATGAATGCAGGTGTTAGGTCTGCTTTCAGCTACCAGTTTTCTGGGACAGCCATTAGCTCGCCTGCTTTGCTTAAACACAGATGTACCCAAAACACGGTGACAAGGGTATGCTTGGCTTAGGAAAAGAAAATGACTCTAAAGCACTCTGCTGCCACTGCAGGTTTTTTTTCCCATGAAACTCTCAAGAAAAGGACTCTTCAGAATTGTCTGTGTTCTGCTAGTGGGCTGCCAAAGCCAGAGCCTCTCATATTTAGATAAATTAGGCTGTATTTTTGTCTTTTTAAAGTAACAGAACATTTGCCAAAACCTCTACTTGCCTCTGTAAATCTAATTTGCTAATCTAGAACTCTGGAACTTGTTTTTTAATGTATTTGTGGCCAATTCACTTTGTCTTATGAAGAAAAAAAAATATTCATTTTTAGATCAGTTAAGATACAATCCTCACTCCACTGAGGAAGTAGAAGCCAGAATTTACACTTCCATCTGTGTGTTTTAGTTTGTTACAGTCTCTTCTGGGGAAAATACACTTAATTATCAGGGGGAAAATACAGTTTTTGTTAAAGATAAAGTAGTCCACATAATGCTGTGAGTACTTGTGATATACTGCATAAACCTGAAGTTGGTATGTGAGAGAGTGTGTGAATATTTTCCATATTTTTATTAATAATAAAGGATGCTATAGTTGCAGGTAAGATGTGTGCCAAAAGCATTTTGGTTGATGAATTTTATAGGCAGAATGGGTTAAACAGTCCTGAAAGTCTCCATAATCTAAGGATAAACAGGAAGCTCCCTGTGTAAGCATACCACTAGCACAGCAAAGCAGGGCTACCGCATCAGATGGTTTCCTCATTGTCAAAAAAGTCTGCTGATGGTGGAAATCCTTGCTTCCCTACATGTTTGTAGCTCTCTTTTATGCTGTCATTGGTATCCAAGAAAATGTAATACTTCCTGAAGTGTAGGAAGTATGAGGGAATAGAGGATTTTGAGGGACGTGATTTAGAAGTACTTGTTTGATTGTTGAATCCTTACTGGGATTGTTGAATAGCACAGTATATAAATAACTACAGTAAAAAATGCCAGATATGCTAGATCTGTCTATTTCTTCCCTAGTCTACATTTTTAGTCACATTGCTGCACATGACATTCACCTGTGAGGGATTTTTATGCCTTAAACCATCAAGGGAAATTTCTCCTTTCCTTTGGTTTTGATGTAGTCCATCATAACATTGTCACCATTGTGGAAGCTTTTCAGTCCTATCATTCCACCTGAGGTGCTAATAGAAAGTACTAGATCAGGTAAACTTCATCTGTTGTGTCACATTGTGCGGTAGTGGGGTTTTGATTAGAAATTGGGTGGGTAGGAAGAAGGGGGAGAATTGTAGATACTTTTAAATGTTTGCTGTGGATTGCCAGAATTTTAACTTCCAGTGGGTTAAGCTGGACCGCAGCACTCTTCCAACACGGGACAGGTGAAATGGTTACATGCAGTTAACAGTTTGCTGCTGGTATAACACTTCCTGTAAAACTCATTTCCTCAACTACTGTCAGTTCTCAGATGGAGGCAGAGTTAGATGATGCAGGCACTACTTGGTTTGCTTCATACCTGGAGGCTGCTCTGGGGGAATCCTGCTGCTGCTCATCTCCAAAATCCAGCAAACGAAAAGCTTGGAATTCCGAAGACTAGCTGTTTGTGGCTAGTAGCAGTACTGTAGTTAGCAATACCTTAATATAACATGTATGGAAGCCAACAGCACTGGTGTGATAAGACTTTTTACAGATATAGGTGAGGTTTGATAAAACCCACAGGATTTGGCTGGCCTTCACTCATATGAAGGGGATCAGGCTTGATGCTGAATTTCTGGTTTTAATCAGCAGAGACTCCTCAGGTGAAGTATAGTTTTTCTTTGACTCTGTTCAGCTTGATAACGGACTGTCAGAAAAGGGGAGATTTGCTGTTAACTTCTAAACTTCTATGTCAGTCAGTGGAATATGACTAATCGTGTAGTTTTAAACTAACAGCTCTACGTTTTCAAAATGTTGAATAGAGCAGTGATGTCCTTGTAGGTTAGAGAATTCAGATATAGATTCCACTACTTGTCAGGAACAAATGAGCTGCATCTACTTATTTATCCAGAAAATCTGAGGATTTTTACAGCGGAGTATTTTTCACCAAAATACATGGCTCTTCTCCAGTTGGGTTGTGGGAGAATTTGTCTCAGCTTGCTGTTGCATGCCTCCAGCCAGGAAAGTCGGTTTTGTCCACTTCTTTAGTCAGGCAACATTAAACGCCCCTAAAATTTTTAAATTGAATTCTTTTAGGGCTAGGAAAAAGTCCTGATTATGAGTAGATTTTATTCATATGCTGTGGAATTGGTTAACTTCCTGATGGGAAGCTGGGAGTGCTTTATACTTGGCTACAGTGAAGGAGGTAGTTGAAAAGCCAGCATTTCTTGGCATGCATGGACAAATTTAGAGACAGTTGCACAGCTCTGAATTGTGGAAAGTTTAGCTCACTTCAAATAATCATAATTTGATTAGTCCTGCTGACTGAGTCAGGATACAGAGGCAGATTAATTTTGCTTTTTCCCAAAGTTCATTCACAGCTTGATATCTCTTCTGTCTCAGATTTAGTGCAGCAATTGAGATTCCTTCTACCCCAGTATATTAATAAGATCTGGATGTGGTGGGTTGGCTCCTCAAAAATGGCATATGGAGTGCTATAAATATAGAACTAATATAATTCTATGATTATAACTTGACTAGTGATTCTGGAAATCTTATTTTTCTATTTTTAGAATGTGTAAGTATTTCTATTCCTTCAGGTGGACGTTAAACTGAAACCATCAGCATTGTTTCTTTTTAAAAAACATTTTAGAAGTTTTTTGAAAAGCTTTAAATGTGGTTTTGATGGAAGAGGCTGCTGTAATGCATTCACACCACTAGATGGGGTCTGGAAGCTGTGCCTTTTTTAAAGAAAATTTTAAAAGGGAGCTCTGTGCTTCTTAAACTATTTACAATAAAATATGTATTACAAGTATTGTTACAGAATTGCTGGAAGCAGCTCACCAAGTTAGAGTACATATATATTTCAAGCAAAGACTATGTAACTTCAGCTATTTTTAGGTACTCATGTTCTCCCTTCTCTTTTTCCGCGCAGCTCCATGTGCGTCTCCTTTTTATTGAAATAAGAAGACCAGTTTTTTCCCTAAGAAAATATTATCATTATCCCCTTAATGCTTTCTTTTCCTATGTTCCTCCTGACCCACAACTTACATCAACTTATGTGGAAGTTTTTGAGATCAAAATTATATTTGTTTGTCCTATTAATGACCATCACACGTTTTTATACTGATCTTCATGCTGCAAAAAGGCTGTTCACAGAAGTGTGTTATGCTTGTGATGGGAGCACTGAACCAGTACTTTATGCACACTGGGATCCATTGGGATGTCCAGTTCAAGGGTTAAAATGCTAAGTCTTGTGTCATAAATACATATCTTGGGGTATTTTATTTGAGTCTGGGAGGGCTTGTCTGAAAACTACGAGGCCCTCATTCCTATGTCTGTTGCACAGTTATGTGTTTGACCTGTTTTTTGAGCCAACTCATCACGTTTAGAAGTTAGAAAACTAAGCTGGAAAGGCTTTGTAGCTTTCTTATGCCCTAGCAAATTGAACTTGGTTCAAGGCAGGTCCAGTGGCAACTATAAACCATGGAGAAGAGAGAATAAGGCCTGTAAGGCTGAGAAGGGGACATAAGAAGGGAACATGTCCTCATTTGAGAAGCAGTGAACTATTAGATATGTTCAGCTGTTTGTGGCATTCTGCTCATTCTGTTTTACTTGCTTTGGTTTCTTTTGCTACACTAACCTTCCTCTTTTTTGCTTCCTCAGCATGTTCTTTACAAGCTTTTTACAAAGTAGAAGTGAAACGTGACCAAAGCTGGGGGTGATTTACCTTCCAAGGCTGCATGTTTCATAAGAATAAACTATAAACAGAGAGTTTTTCTTTTTTTCATTTGACTTTCTCTGTTCCTGGAGTTCCAGGACCCCAGACTTTAGTTTTGGGATCTGGAAACACATTTGTCCTCCTGATTCAAGTACTAGATTCAACTCTGAGTGAGGTAGAAATGCTTACACACAATAGACCTTTTTAGGATTCTTCTGAATGCTCGGGGCATTTGTGCTGTCTGCATAGTTACAAGTCAGTGTACTTAAAAAACCCAATCAAAAAAATCCTTCAGCAACAGGGCAAGCCTGGTATTCCTTGGTGATTGTAATCCTTATGCCATATTTTAAAAGCTAATTTGACTATACAAGTCATAATAAGCCCAAGTTTAAAGGAATGTCAGTTTTGGTGTTTTCCATCAAGTCTTTACAGATAAATCCAAAAGGATTTAACCCTCCTGGTGGATGCAGGAAAGGCTGTAGATGTTGTCTATTTAGACCTCAGCAAAGCCTTTGACACTGTCTCCCACAGCATACTCCTGGAAAAGCTGGCAGCCCACAGCTTGGACAGGGACACTCTTTGCTGGGTTAAGAACTGGCTGGATGGCTGGGCCCAGAGGGTGGTGGTGAATGGTGCTGCATCCAGCTGGCAGTCAGTCACCAGTGGTGTCCCTCAGGGGTCTGTACTGGGACCAGCTCTGTTTAATATTTTTATTGATGACATGGACGAGGGTATTGAATCTTTCATTTGTAAATTTGCAGATGACACTAAGCTGGGAGCATGTGTCGATCTGTTGGAGGGTAGGAGGGCTCTGCAGAGAGACCTTGAATGGTTGGACAGATGGGCTGAGTCCAATAGGATGAAGTTTAACCAGTCCAAGTGCCAAGTCCTGCATTTTGGCCGCAATAACCCCCTGCAACGCTATAGGCTGGGAACAGAGTGGCTGGAGAGTGCCCAGGCAGAAAGAGACTTGGGGGTACTGGTCGACAGCCGACTCAACATGAGTCAGCAGTGTGCCCAGGTGGCCAAAAAGGCCAATGGTATCCTGGCCTGTATCAGGAATAGTGTGGCCAGCAGGAGCAGGGAAGTCATCCTTCCCCTATACTCAGCACTGGTGAGGCCGCACCTTGAGTACTGTGTCCAGTTCTGGGCCCCTCAGTTCAGGAAGGACGTGGAGACACTTGAGCATGTCCAGAGGAGGGCAACAAGGCTGGTGAGGGGCTTGGAACACAAGCCCTATGAGGAACGGCTGAGAGAGCTGGGGGTGTTTAGCCTGGAGAAAAGGAGACTCAGAGGTGACCCTATCACTCTCTACAACTTCCTGAAAGGTGGTTGTAGTGAGGTGGGGGTTGGTCTCTTTTTCCGGGCAACAACTGACAGAACAAGAGGACACAGTCTTAAGTTGCGCCAAGGGAAATATAGGTTAGATATTAGGAGAAACTTTTTTACAGAAAAAGTGATAAAATACTGGAATGGTCTACCTGGGGAGGTGGTGGAATCACCATCCCTGGACGTGTTTAAAAAGAGATTGGATGTGGCACTCAGTGCCATGGTTTAGTTTAATTGAGGTTGTAGGACAGAGGTTGGACTCAATGATCTTGAAGGTCTCTTCCAACCTGGTAATTCTGTGATTCTGTGTGATTCTGTGAACATTAATTCAGCTTTGATTTCTTTCTTTATCTTGGCTGCCAAGTAACTGCAGTTCAGAGCCCACTTAAACAAACTTTTTTAGCTCACATTAAATGAATATTTGTGTCTCAAAAAACACCAATCAAGAAGGCTTTCTTAGTGTACTCCAAACTAACATTAAATTTGCCTCCTGGACTAAGAATTTAGAGGAAGCAAACTCCCAAGTTGCGGACAAGGAATTACTGATGTTAGATATCAGTGAATCTAGTGATTAGCTCATTAAATAGTAAGCAAAATATAGAGATATAGAAATTTCTTCCCTGTAGTAAACTAATTAGATTCAGGGGGATCTTGAGAGAGGACTCTTAGCAGGTTTATGAATGTTCAGGTATGTTGATCTTGCTAATGTGTGGAGGACTTTGAAGGTGTGGCTGCACTGTGCTGGTGGTCTTGAACTGACTGTGTTTTCTAAAGTCTTTGTCTTGAACAGAGCTTTTCTGCCAAGTGCTGATTACGAGGTGTTCAGCTTAGTCATTGTGCTGCAAGTAAACACAATCCAACTCTTAAAACAATCTATTGAATCCGTAACTTCTGGTCCACTTGTATTGGAAATCACAGGTACTTCTGAAAATCCAGTTCTTGGCTCCTGATTGCTTTGACTTGCAGTTTCTCTTATTTCATTTAGTTCCCAGCCTTTCAAAGACCTAACGAGTATTACTTTTTTGTTTTTGTATCAGTGGTCTGATAGCAAGAGGAAACACTGTTGGACATAGAAATCTTGCAGGTGGTGTTAGATTGACATGTAGTTGGAAAAGCTAGATTTCAGGTTTATGAGGCCTCTCTCAGTATGAAAATAGAAGTGGTAGCTGCCAGAACTAGAGGAAATTTGAGAACAGTTCTTCACAGTTTAGTTAACTGCATGTCAAATAGACCAGCTTTGCAAGAGAGGACTGAGTATTACCTCTGAATAAAGGCATGGTTAATTCTGCTAGGGTTTATTTTTGATGAGTGGATGTGCAAGGCAAAGGGAGGAAAGGGAGATGGTGAGTATTTGCAAGTCTGTACCACAGGTGATATTTGTAAACTGTTGCACAGAGAGGACTTCAGAAAATCTGTGTGGTGATATTAAAGGTATTCTAAGGCCATAAACACAGCATTCTAACTGAGTTCAAGTTCATAGATTGAGGTTTCCAATGGTTGCCAGTTTTAGTTTCTAGGGTCATACCTTCAAGGTATTTGATCCTTAAAGATCATACCGTAAGAACAGAGACGGCAGTTATTTTCTGAGAAATGCTCATACATGTGCTGAGTTTTTATCCTTTCTAGCTTTCCTTCCTGAGCTCACTCTACAAAGTAACTGTTGCCTTTTTTTATCTGTGTGTTGCCAAAATGTCTGGTATGTCGGATGAAGTACTGAGCTTCTGGAAGTGCAAGTGAGGGATCCAGTATTGTTGGTGATTGTGTTGGGGATATTAATTCAGGTGCCAGCCACGGGGTTTGCTGCTGACAGTGATTTACATATTTCATATTGCCAAGGTTCAGGGCTCTTTCCTTAAAAGCTGGTATTGGTGGATTGGGAATTTTCTTAATGTAGAATCTGTAGATGTTATGTAATGGTGGGAATAGTATGAGGATATTTAAGGTTTTACTCTGGCTGTTTTGCATTTTGACTTTTCATGTGAAGGAAAGAACCTTTTGATTGTCATCACTTCCAGTGTGAATGCTTTGGGATTCCCAAAGCCCCTGCAGGTGGAAGAGTTCACTACATCATTGAACTGGCAAATACCTGTTTAAATTATTTCAGTGCAATAGAAGTGTGCTGCATGCTTCTGTTTGGAGACCTTTGTCAGTCCTGCTCTGAGCAGAGCACTGTATTAAAGACTGCAGGAGAAATGTGTGTATCTTGGCAACCACTTGTTCGTTGTCAGGCTTATCATTTCTTTCTCTTCCCAGTGGAATAACCTGTTGGGAATTTTGACTAACTTGACGCTGCTTGTAATAATCCATTTAGCTGGGTTACAGTATAACAAATTTAAGGTGCTATTTTGGAACTCACCGATATGGGTCAACCACACCACCTCAAATAGTTCAAATAACTATTTGTCTTCTCTTGCAGTTCAGGAAATAGAACTCATCCCACACATGTACCATCCTCATCTGTTACACTTCTGTGCTGCTGAGGCAGCTCAACTGATCAGTTTCTCAACCTAGAATTTGAAGATCTCCTAACCAGATCCAGCTTGGCATATTTGCCCCAAATTACACAGAACCTAAACGTAGATACTTCCCCCCCCTATTTGTCTTCCATTATTTCTCAAAAGTTCCCTTTAATGTGATAGAAAGTGAACTGATTATTGCTTAAGTTCATGGCGATTTAATTTTTCTGGGAATCTTTGGGATGTGTTGAAGGAACATTTGAATAGTAATGGCATCTGGAGGAGTAGTACTTTTTGGAGGCCTTTTGGCTTTGATTTCCTTATTGTAAACATAAATAAATCTCCAAAATATTTGCCACAAATTTAGCCAAAATCAATGACTTTTTAAGGGTTAGAAATATCTAAGGTAGTTTCCTCTGCCTTTCCTTCTTTCTTCTCACTGAGGGAAAAAGGAAGTGCTTGCAAATGCGTCTTTTTTGACTTTGGGCAAAGAGAGATCATGACAATCATTAAGGCTTTAGTCATGTTGATGACTTTCCTGCATATGGAGACTTTTTTTGTGGTTGCCACCTTCAGTCAGTTTTTTCTTTTTTCTTTTTTTTTTCTCCTTTAAAGACAGGAGTGCAGCCTAAAGTTGTGAAATATGTAAATCAGTGAATTTATTGTTAAATTTTTTTTTATTCTGAAGCAGTAATTTCTGTTGCTGGTGTGAGCATCAGCTAATAGACAGTTTGGAAATACTTAAGTGTGCAAGTCTGCCAAAAACTGCCTGGTAATTTAAGTGTATGAAACAGGTGCTGTAGTCTCTTTTTCCCACCCTTATGCTTTGTCCTTATTGTGGAATTTACTGGAATGGTACTGTAGGAAGGGCCCTCTCACTTAGCTTCTGTTTTACGTGTACACACTCCATATTTCATTTGCAGTCCTGCTTTATGCGTGACCTTGTCAGCCCTCTTGGGATAGAGGGTTTAGCTTAGCTTTCTCTGTGTTTAGGCTGGTATCCTTCCTGTAGTGGAGTGTATTTAAAAAGATTTCTAACTTTCCTCTAGCATCCCTGGATTTGTTGATCAGACACACAACTGAATTTTGGAGAACTGAGGTTCAAATTGTATAATAAAAAAGAGTGTTGTTTGTAGCTCAGCTTTTAATTCTTTGTTGTTCTCAGGTAGGGCTATGGTCATTCTTCTGTTCAGCCTCTCCTGTCTTGATTGCCCTCCATCATATGCACGGGGATTTTCTGATTTGAAGACGAAACTTTTTCACACCTATCATCATCTTCACATTAGCACTTTCTTGGTTCTGACAGGCACTTGAAGCTCAGTACTGTCCCTTTGCTCTGTGGGATCCGGCTTGCCCTACAAGCAGAGGTTCTATTCAGGTTTTAGATTTTCAACACCGTGTGTAACTGTAAACAAGAAGTCAGGAAACCTGGTTTTGTTTCACAGTGTTGGTTAGGTCTGCTGGTTGACCTTTCTTGCCCTCGGTTTTTCCTGTACCAAGAAAAGGGAGAACTGCCTGCTTCAAAAGCCTCATGATGCTTAATCTTTTTGTTAGCTTTGAAATACTTTAGCACCCAGGTCTTTCTAAAGCAAGAATTTAAAGTGGAAAGTATTGTCCTTGTAATGCAAATTTTAAAAGTATAATCTGTTGTTCAAAAGAAGCTCAGATTGAATGGGTTTTTGTAGAGTGCTTTCTTAAGGGAATAGGTCAGTAATCGTTGTAAGTTGTGCCCTAATCACCTCTATACCTCCATTTAATGTGGAGGGAATTAAAAGAGAAACTTTTTTGTTCAAAAAGAAAAAAAAAGAGAAAGGAAAATTAAAAAAACATATTGGTGACTGAAATCAAAGGAGAGATCCTCTTCGTGCATTTACTAGGAGAACCTCTGAAATGTTAGTTTAACCCTCTTGTAAGAGAAGGAAATTAGTCTTTGAAACATCAGTCCAGGGGAAACTGTGGTGGAACCAAACTGATGAGTCCAAAGTTATGTCTGCAGTTGCATTCACTTAGCTTTATGTGAAAATTTATATTCAGCTTTTACCGACTAGAGGCAAAAGCTTTACTAGCTCAAGACTGGACTTTTCTACTGCAGGAGCATTTTGGATCTTGCCAATTTTCCTGTCAAAAGAAAGGCCTACTTTCTTCTTGCTGCTATTTTCTTTAATTTCTGCTTGTTTAGTTTTTGTAAATTAAAAATTCGTGGAACTTAACTAGACAAAAGAAGGGAAGTGAGTGTATATGTATTACTGGATAAGAGAACAAGTCTGTGGCTGATGTTGCTCAGCTTTCCTAATGCAAGACAACAACTGCAGCACAGAAAAGTGTAGGAAAAATGCATCATAGGACTGCAGTATTGACACCTGACTGATTTTGCATAAGATATGAAAATGGATTAATTCTTCAAGAGGAATTGCTAACTTTTACACTCAGATTATTTTTCTGAGGTAGCGTTCTCCGGTATCCATGTTCTTTGTTTTGTAACTACTTTGGTGATGCTTGGTTTTGAGAACAGGTCCTGTTCCTTCATGTGGCCTACAGGTCATCTTCCCATGCCATGCCTGTCTGTATTTGCATCTTCTTTATCTGGTTATCTGATGGAACCTGCTCCTTTGTGTTTTGCTGGATTTAGCTGAGCAGTGTTCTCTGTCACAGTCTGTACTCCATCCTACAAGGTGCTATTTCTGAACAGGCTGAATAATGGACTCTGATCAGAGAATTTAGGGATTAGAAAAGGATGGAAATGATCAGGTGTTTCAGCTAGTTTGCTTGTGGCTGTTGGACAGTTGCTTTTTACATTGTATTCTCTAGTTTCTTTTTTTAATCTGGCTAAATTTTGTTGTTGGTTGGTTGGGGTTTTTTGTTGCTTGTTTTTTTGTTTTTTTTTTTTCCCCAAAAAACTAATTGTCTGCCTACTAGATCTCATTTATTACTTACATTACAGTTACACCTACATGATTCAAGCAGAGAGTGAGAATAGAACACTCTTGTGCCTGCTGACTCTAGGGAGGGCAAGCCTAGGGCAGGAGAATGTTTGGGAACAGGTCTGTAATAAGACCAAAACAAACCTTGGCTAGAGCTGGAGGACGATGTGAAGCATTCAACCAGCAGGGCTTTTTTTTTTCGCTTGTTGTCATTTGCTACTGTTCAATCTTTGTGATGGCAGAAGTAAGCCTTAAATCCTGAAAGGATAAAAGTAATAGAGAGGGGGAGAGTTTAGTGTACTTTATGTCTCTGCTCTTGCCATCTTCCTCAAAATACTGAAATTCTTGAGTTATTTTCCTGTGAATAAAGGCAGAATACAGGAAAACATAATGCTTTCTGAAGAACTGCCTGAGTTAACTGATGAAGCAACATTTTCATTCAGTGATTCAGTTAGGTCACGAGGGCCAAACCAGGCGAGCCTTTGCTGTTACATTGTCGAGTTGCTCTGGGTACATAAATGGTGATGTTTGATGTTTTTAAGGCTCTAGTTTCTGAAGTCAGTTTTCAGTTAAGAATCTCACTTATTAAAAAAAATAATATTGCCCTCGTGGTTTGGAGGGAACAGCAAAGCTTCTATTCACCTTAGAGTTTGTAATGCATGAAAGTTCATGAATGATGGGGAGATTCCATTTTGTACTAGTTTACATGTTTCTGACCCTAACAGTAAACAGCAAAGAAATGTCACATTCTTGAACATGCAGAATCTTCACCCTGAATTCTGTGCTTTTCTTATCTTGGAGGATGGAGTTGATTTTAGTTGTGCTTTCTTTTTGAAGGAAAGCAAACATGTCTAGTTTTGCTAACAATACGCAGCCTTTATTTTATTGGGTTATTGTTTAATGTCCGAGCAAATACCCCTTACTTCCTGGTAAGGCTTCTAAGAGACAGTTCTTGTAAAGGTAGTGAGATAATCAGAAGTAGTGATGATAGAATTTAGAAAAATGAGCTTAATTCTGAAAAATAATAAAATCTTGAGTATGGCTTGTATACCTTTTAACCTTAAGGCACTGGTGGACTTCCTTTGCATTTGTTAACACTTATAATACTTATAGTGAAATGCCGTACACTTTGACACAATTTCTCTGCTTTTCAAAGAAACTATATTGAGATTTCTGAGACTTATAATCTACTTCAAAAAGGTCTGCGTGATTATTGATACTGTGCTGACTTTTCTGTTACTGGTTAATTTGGCTCTAAGTGCTTCAGATTATATATGAATTGTGTCCTTTCAAACGCACAATAATTTTCTTGCAAATAAACCCCCAAACGTTTCTGCAGTTTTCCAGGCCAAAATTCTGTTTGCCAAGTTTGATTCCAGTTCTTTTTTTGCACAGTTAGAAGTTCCTCAATTTTGTGGTTACAGAATTGCTGACAAACACAGTTGTATGCAACGGTGTGTATTAGTTACAAGCATTCAGTTCATTCTTTCCTTTTAAGGTCATTCTTTCATTAACTTAGTCTCACTCACTGCAGTTTATGATACCAACACTTTTCCCTTGCTTAATTCCTTTTTTTTCCCTCTTAAATGACACCCCTGTCCAAAGGACAGTGTCTGTACTGCAATGCAGTGATACTGATACTGCTTCTTCCCTTACCACACTAACTGCCAGTAGAAACTGATTTATTTATGTTAGTGGTGCTCCTCGTGGATTCAAAGCTTTCCATTGTTTGGCTGAGCTGGTATTTAGTTAGCCCTTGCCTGCTGCCCGTGTGCAGCGTATCCAGCTACGGAAATGACCATATTGCATATAATCGTCCATTCTCTCCCTCCTCAGCCTCCCTCCAGCTCCAGCATGTGTGTTTGGATTGCAATGTTCCATCTGTGGACTAAATATTTCTCTTAATCATACAATATGACTTTTTAAAAAACTCGAAGTGCATGTGTCTCTCTATACTGCTTCCAGAGCTGGTAGGCAACATCAGCATTCCACAGCTGTCTGGGTGAGCCAAATTTGGAAACAGAGTAAATCCGAGTAGTCTGGCTTTGGATTCATAAAAATAATGCCTCTGGCAGAAAGAGCGCTCATCTTGTTCAGAAGTGTCCTTTTAGTATTGCCTTCAGATTTCTCACTAGCTGTCATGGTCTGTGTCTTCATGATGAGAGTATTGCTTCTGGTGTGACGCATCAGTAAACTTTTTAGTAACTGCAATAAGGTGTTGCCTCTGAAATTCCTCTGTTAGTGCATGCAGTAAGGGGCAGGCAGAAGTGGCAGTTCTAACATGAGCAACATATCCAAACATGTCTACACGGCCCCACATAATCCTGTGTGAAAAAATCCAAAAGTAGCACTGACTAAAGGTGGTGCAACTGGGAAAGTGGAGGTAGTCATTTGAACATGCTTAAACACAGCACTTCTCTTCCTCTCCCCTCCACACCCCCCAAAAAAAGAAAGTGCAAAGGCTCTGATTCTGATTAGTTGGAAGATCTTTAGAGCTTCTTGATTCAGACATCCTCTTTAGTACTAGCAAGTATTAGTAGTGGTTTAATACTGTAAAAAAAACTTCTGCTGGCTTCTTTCTTTGAGAGGGCTGTCTGCTTTTTCCCTGCAATTTTGATGGAGATGGATACTCTAGAAGGCATCTCAGGCAATTATTACTTTTTTCCTAAAATCAGCATAGTTGTTCTAAAGTCAACAAAAATTTATGATGGAAGATACTGAAGTCTTGGGGTTCCTCAGTTCTCGATACTGCTACCACGTGCACTGCCTGCAGTATGAGGCAGAGGAAGAGAGACTTCTCAAATCCTTTGTATGTCCTCTATTTGTGAACTAGGTGAGCAGCTTTGCCACCAAGACAGAGCCATGAGCTGCACTCCCTCCCTCTTATTTGTGAACATACCTCTCAGATGTTCTGTCCTAGGAGGAGAGAGAGAGAGAGCAAATATTTTTCCTCTGTTTGGGTCAGGAAATGGATGTTTGGTGGGAGCTTGTGTCAGTTGGTTCACCTCATCCCCACCTGACTACCTGCTGCCTCTTTTCAGAATTTGGTAAAGGGAAATACTGTGCAATTAATTTAACAAATCCTTTCAAAGAGGCAGAGAGGAAGCAATCAGGACACAGCAGGGTGGGGAAAACAGAAAACTGTCTTGTGATTAGTACAGCAAAATGCTGAGCTTGGAGCTATAGTGTCGGACTTTTGGGGCCAGAATTAAGGCAAGTGGGGAAAGTCATTACTCTTACATTATAAATGAATGGCAAACAGCTGTTTTAGTATTTCCTTCTGTATCAGCCAAACTAGCTCACTGCTTTTTTTGTTAGTATGGGGGTTTGAGGTTTTTGTTTTTCTTTTTTTTTGTTTGAGCCAAATGTTAAAAAACACTCCAGCAGGAACCGTGTTTCCATTACATGTGTGGCTGAATTCTGCAGTGAGGGTCTGAGGTAGGCAAAGCTGTGGATCTTTTGGAGGAGCATTAGCTATGCATCTCCTTAATTCTAGACTTTTTGTGTGTTTATATGATAATTTTTTCTGAAGTTCTAGTCTCTCTGCTTCCCTTGATTTCTGAAGTAAAATATTCTTTTGGAGCTTTGTTACGCTAAAGTTACTGCAACACAATACAGAATTGAATTCCAAGTGTTTGCTTTGGTACCTTTGACTGCTGTAGGAGCTTAATGAAACATCTGTAAGCAGAATGGAAGCCAGTTTAACATCGCACTCCTATTGCTATAAAATATAATCTCAAATGATTTCAGGCAGGCATAATAATAGTAACCATGGAAACTTTGCTCAAAGACTTGAAAGGATGGGGCATCTGGTAGGGTCACTCACTTGAAGGCAGGAGAGAATTCTGGGTTGTGGTTTGGATTAAGGAGGAGAACTGGTAATGAGGAGAGGAGCTTAATCTTGGTGCAGCAGTGGCTGCACCTAACCATTAAGTCTGGTTGGTGCATATTTGTTATGACCTTCTTATTCATGTTGGACAACTCATATATTTTTATTAAAAATTGACTTTTCTTAGCCAAAAAAATCTGGGATTGTTTCTTCTGCCTGGTTTTTTGTGTTGAGGTTTTGGTTGGGTTGGGGTTTTGGGGCATTTATGATGTTTTAACTTATTTGTTTACCTCTATTTAAGGAAGTGGAAAATTCCATAGAAAAAAAATTTGGCTTGCTAAGACCTTTCAGAAGAGGGGGAGGCAAAAATGTCATGTGTGTTTCAGTTATCTTGTTTTGTTTTGATTTTTAATGCCTGACTGAGTATTTTGAGCTGTCTGAGTACTTTATTGGTCTTGATTACCAGAAACTAGGGCTGATGAGAGGAATCCTAAATCCTTGTCTCTAAGGTTACAGTTTCTAGTATTAAATTCTCTCATGTTTTAATTAAATGCCTTGAACACAATTAAGAAAAGCTCGGCAACTTTGCCATGGAGGAGGAGAACATGAGAAACCAGGACTGTTCATGCTGATACAAGTGTTCAGAAGTTTTGGTGCCCACCTTGAAAAACTTGCTAGTTAACTGGCTTTGAAAATGTGACTTCTGGTGCCTGTGTGGCATGCTGGCTTTGTTTAGTTCACAAAGTGTGTGTGTCGGAGCAGTGTATTTCTAGGGCATTCATTATGTAGAGTCTTATATTTTATATTGGTTTTGTTTAACTCTGGCTTAGGAACAATGGTTTTCTAACTTTACAGTATCTCAGGCAATGCGTGCTTCAACCTGCATGGAATGTGGCTTCCCATCCATGTGAAGTGACTCATTTTTCACAGTTGTTGGGGCAAAGGGCTGTATCAGAAAGTATTATGCATTAAAATTCATGAATAAACTTCTCTCTAGAATTTACAAATTCTGAGCTGGCAGGCTTTTTCTGGTCCAGAAGGTGCATAAAATCACAGCTCTCAACAAGATTTGATTGTTATTGCTCAAAACAGAACTGTTAACAAAAGGTTGAGCTCTAGTACTGTTTAGGGAGGTTTCAGTGATCAGTGAACAAAAAAAAGGGAAAAAATGTCTTCCATCTTTGTCTCGCTTTCCATACACACAATCATTTCAAGTACACACATTGAATGAAGTCTTTGAAAAGAATGTCAGCGGTTGAAATTCAGATTGAATCTCAGTCTGGTTCTGGTTCCTGGATCTCCGATCTGAATCCTGATCTGAATCCTTTATTGAAAGGAACAAGCTGGTTTTATACACTTTCCCAAGACACAGCACCTCCCTTCATGGTAACTCTCACCGCACAACCCATCCCGTGTTGCCGCATCAGCAATGCGCCTTCTATGGGGTAATCATACACTGTTCACCCGCCTGTCGACTTCCAGCAGGCTCCTCTCTGTAGGGCTCTGCCGTGTGACACCTCCTCCCACCAGGGTCTGTGCCGCCATGTGCTCCTTCGTGCTGCTATGTACTTATCTTTCCCCATGAAAGAATGGAAGATCTGTACAAGTTGCATTTAAGGTGTGCTTTGATTAACTTTATGTTCCTTTACGGAGCAAATTCCATTTCTGTTACTTTTTTAAAGATATAGTCCGGAAAGTTGTGAACCTTTAGTTTTGTTTTGTATATGTCAATAAGAATGGATACAAATACTCCAGCTCTGAACATACAGCCTTATATGGGACAAGGAAACCAGCTAATCCTGACACATGAGAGTTTTAGGTAATAATGTCATGTGATAGCATAATTGTCTTGCCTACTTGGCAATATTTTTAGATGAAGCTAGTTTGAGATTAGCTAAGTGACTTATTTTAGCGTTTCTTGCAATAACGTGTTAGTAAGATGTCCTTTTATTTAAGACTTCTGGAACTGATTGTGAGTTTAAACATCCTCTGATGTCCTGTAGAGATATAAATAGAAGCAGAAGAGAGAGAATGGCCAGCCTATCTACATTTGGATAAAATGCCATCTGGTGCCAGAGCAGGGGTAAAAAACTGCCTGGATTCAAGAAGCAGCTAACAAAAAGGGCTGAGTGCTGGTAGAGTCAGTCTCAAAGGCAGACATCCCAGAAGTAAAAGGACAACCTTTTTAAGGCTAAGTGCTCTGTCCAACTTTGCTCCTATGCAGGAAATGTATTTGTTATTAACAAAACTACTCACAGTCTTTAACTTTTCTCTCCTGAAGACTTAACAGTCATAGCATTTTGATAGCTTGTCATTCAGGTTTCGTATTAAGATTTTTCAAGAACTGATGCTTTAAAGCAGAAACTAAATAAGATTATAGTTTATGGAGCTTGTTGGCTTGAAATGCCTCAGTAAGACTAAAGAGAGTTCTGTCTTTAAGTAGTTCAGTTGATATGTGCAACCCATCTCACTTGCTCCCACTTGTCTCTTCCTAGTTCCCTGCTCCGCTATGGTGGAAACCTCTCCCTTCAGAGTGCCATGAGCGTCCGGTTCAACAGTAATGGCACCCAACTGCTGGCACTGCGTCGGCGCCTTCCGCCGGTGCTCTACGACATCCACTGCCGGCTGCCTGTCTTCCAGTTTGACAACCAAGGGTACTTCAACTCCTGTACTATGAAGAGCTGCTGTTTCGCAGGCGATCGTGATCAGGTAATAAGCAAGCAATGCTGCCCTGAGTCTCCAGAGTTTCCATGACTGTTTGAGAACACCTCTGTAAGGCTTTTTTCTGATTCAGGAGATAAAACAGGAAGCAGGACATGTACAGGCTTATTCAGAACTGTTCTGCAATGTGGGCTGTGAAAGAAGGAAAACATATGCCAAAACACATGATAAGTTTTACCTGTTGTTTGGTGTGATCTAATACTTACTTGGAAGATTATATTCAGAAGAAAATATTTGCAGTCTTTTTAAGTCCAATTAACACAATGTTATTTACTCATCTACGTATGATAAGGAAGCATCTTCCTTGCATTTCAATATTGTTATTGGGTGACATAGAGGCAATCCCACAAAATGTAAATACTGTGTATTTATAGAGTTATCAATTCCGATTTCAAATTATAATGTTTCTCTTTTAATACTCTACTACTGGATCAGGTAGGATGGGTCTTCATAGGTCAATGTTCTGTAAATGGTGATGGCAAGTGGTTAGGAAGGAATAGTCTGTTACTTCACTGAGGCAGGGCTCTGTCCCTACTACTAATCACGAAGAAATAGGTCACACATCAAGTGACTAACAGAAGTTCATATGATTCTAGAGCCAGATATTGTCTTTGGACAGCTGTATTTAATAACCACTGGCACTGTTTAAGGACAAAAGATGTATTTTCAAGCTATGATAGTATCAAACTATGATCTGAAAATTTCTTAATCGTCATCAGCAAAATTCCTGCAGTCAGAATTTCATCACTAATTCTATTGCTGCTGCTGCAGGAGGCAGAGTTGAGCTTCTTTCAGATTGCAAGTAGGAAATACATTCATGTCACTGAAGTCGAGCAGCGTTCCTTAGTTCTGCATAGTTTTTGACAGGAGTGTGAAAATATGATAACAAAACTCTTTTAAAACAATTGAGTGGCTTACTACAAAGAATGGGAAAACATATGTATTGGTTAAGAAGAAAACCACTGACAATTTGTGGTCCATTTTTTAGTCGGCCTAAAGATAACACTTTTCTCCTCTGGAACTCAGTGTAGAGCTGTGTACACTCTGACATATAATTCAGCTTCTCATCTGTTACTAAAGATGTAGAGAAAAGTCTTAGTATATGTTGCTCTGCTTTCTAAGCCATTTTCATATGTGTATGGTATTATTTTAACAGGAAGAGTATGTCTGTTCTGTATCAGGGTGATGCAATACTTCAGGAGCCTGCATTTTTAAAAAACTTTATATTCTTGTGGCTTGACAGACTTTCTGTTCAGATAAGTAGCAGCACATAATGCTGCTAATGAGTTGGAAATCAGAGCAAAAGACAATTACATTCTCTCATAAAGCTATAGGCAGCTAATAGGGAAGATGAAGTTTAATATGGAATGTTAGATGTGGAATTTGACGTTTAGACACAAGCTCGTAACCATCTTCTAACTGGAAGGAAAAAAGATAATGATTCAGAAAATGCCAACACATGCTCCAACTCTGTCTGAAACTGTCCAGTAATATTCAAATTCAGTGACTAAGACTGTCAACACTAGGGATAGCCCTTAGGGACTGCCTTTTACAGAGAACCCAATTCCAGTTGCAGGTATATCTAGGAAAGCAGGTTAGAGTTGGAACCTACTGAAAGATAGACAAAGTGAATAAAAAAATTACAATGTTTTTTGAGTTTTGCCCTTCTATACAAAAGTATGTTTTTGCTTAATGTATACAAGTCTTCACCCCTACAAATCAGAATTCATCAAAAAAAGAAATAATTCTGTATCCAATTTAATCTGTCTCCAGTCCTCTCTCCCTTTTAATATTGCTGTTCTTAGCCTTTATAAAGAATGTCTTTCATCTGACATCTATACAAAGTAAGCTTCACAGAATACCTTGCTTGTATTTCCTCATAGGATCAAAATTTTGTGTGGGCTAAGGCTCATTTGAAGGGACTTGTGGATAAGAAGGTTGTTTCAAATTGTGAGTGGCACTTGTGGTAGGAAGGCTTCCTTAGCAATTTTTCACATTGCCCCTCTGATTTTCTCTGTCTTCAATTCTTCTTTTCATCTTTATTAAACTGCCAGCTTGATCTTTTTTTTTTCTCTTTTAAGCTGTCTTAAATAGTTAGGTTTTACCTTTCTTATAGAGCATAATAAGTTAAAAATGGGAGTCTCCTTTGTTCAAAAATTATTATGTGTTGTCTTCACAGGTAGTTCATCTCATAAAGTAGCATTTCTATTCTATATTTTAACTTTAATAAGAAAGGATTATCCTTAACTCATCAGTGCTTAGAATGCAATTGCACTGGGAAAAAAGTGAACTGCTGAAAGGGGGAGGCCTTTCTTATCCAGCAGAGGTGATGTAAGAACTTTCACTGACACCACTTCTAACCTGGCAGTAGCATTTACTTCTTTTCCTGGGTTAATGACTTGTACTGACACTCAGAGAGCTCTGACAAGCATTCGGATGTGATGTAGGGATCAGAAGATGGGTGAGAGATGGAGAGATGGCCTTTCAGTTCTGTGAGACTCCGCTCCTCACAGAACTATAGCCTGTGCTAAACTTTCTCTGAAGTTTGTACATAGAAAGTGGTTTGCTCAGGAGGTTTTCTTGTAAATTATGACCATCAGGGTTTAAAACGCCATAACTGTTAGTTTTGGATTGCCTTTGGAAATTTGTTTTAACACAGTGGTGAAAATCTGCAGTAAAGGTAAATAACACCCTGTTCCATATGGAACAGTTGGATTCTGGTATGGAAGAAATGAGCAGATTCTGAGCTGCAAGCACACAACTTAAGAGTTCTCTTGGACATTGCCCTTATATCTTAAGAAGCCAAATGCTTAAGTTCCCAAAATGACCAGAAGTGTTGTTCTTACTTTGACAAGGTATGTGTGTTAAGTTGATGAAATTTCTTTGCAGAAATAGAACACAGACTGCTACTTGAGAAATAGTTTGATTGGTTTGTCTGCTGGTGGGGATTAGACTTTATACTAATATTTCCTCAGTATTGTTTTTTCAGTGCTCACAGATTGTGATAGGTACTCAAAAGGTCTTGGAGCCAGAACTCCTGACATGTCACTCTAGAGGGAAGCCTGCAACCAGCAGGTGTACAGTGATCTGTATACCACCTCCTTTCATTGAAGCATCTGTGATACAAGTAGAAACCTCTTAGCAAAGAATGATGTATCATTAATGCTTTAAGGTACAAAATGCAGAAAGGCTCATTAACTGCAATGATTTTTTTGGGGGTTTTTTGAGTTTAAGAACACATTCTGAAATGCTTATATGGTTTTGAGTTGTTGCAGGTATTGTGGGTTGCAGCACAAGCTAAGTGACAGGATCTTAGAGGATGAACAGCTTTGTATCTCTTTGTGGCCTTGCAAACTATTCCTCCAAAAGTGTTATTGGTTAGTCTTTGTGAGCCTGATTTCAAAGTCAATGAGCAGTACATATATATATACATATATATATATACACAAGCATTTTTCCAGAAATGCCACAGTCATGCTTTTCTTGTTTCTTGCAACTATCAAAGCTTGAGAGGCATTGTTTAGCTGATGTTTTATTTGCACCCATTTGTAACTACCTTCATTTGCTCCTCTCAGAACTTTTTCTTTTGTCCATGTCATTGGTGTAATGACCTAATTCACATGAGACCAACTTTTCTATTCTTTGAAGAAGAGCTCTGATGTTGGTTGATAAATGGGTTCAAAATTTTATGGCGTTTGCATTATCCAGGAGCTCACTTGAGTCATACAGCTGTGAAAGAGAGGAAGGGTAAGGTAGGATGGATGCATGAAGCATGACTCTCAGCTTCCCACTGCCTTTGTTGACTCTAGAGATTTGTGTGAGAATGTAATTTATCCATATTTCTGGGCATCCAGGTCCAGAATTTTAAAAACAAAACAGTTTATTTATACACCCAAGTCCCACTGACTTTAGTGTGCACAAGTGTTTGATTACATACAAATATTAAATGTGTGAGACACTCTAGTCATGTCACGGTGCTGGGGGAGTTTCTATTCTTCTTGTCAGCATTAGAATTTGGGAAATGTTGATTAAATACTAGGGATTTTTAGTTGCTAGACTGGTATAGAAAATATCTTCTTGCATCTGAGGATACAGAAAGTATTGCAGGACTTCAGGTACCCAAATGTATTTTTAAGAGTAGGAGCCTCAGAGGCTATAGTGATGGGCAACAGCATAAAAAAGGCCCAGAAAGAAACCACAAAACACAACCAAACTAAAATAGTCCAAAAGTTTTTCTTGCTCAAGGATTGTTGCCTGTGTCACAATGATGAATGCCATCGGTTCATTCCTGTTTTTTCCTTGTGTAGATAATGTGAGGCTCTATAACGCTTGTGGTTGTAAAATCAACTGCGTATTGCCTGTTTAAAAAAGGTGGGGGTGGGGAGAAATAACTTGTACCCTGTGAATCAAACAAAAAGTGTCTTGACTCTGGCATGCCCTCAGACATTACATCACCACTCAGCCTTTTCTGTTGACATTACACTGGTACAGGAGAGTTTCAGGAATGCACTGCTCACAGTACTGCAAGGCTGCTCCAACTCCCTGTAAAGTTACAGCCCTCATTATGTTGAAATCCGTGTTCTAAACAGCCCTGGTTAGGGACAAGCCAGCTTTTCACGGGACAGAATTATTACATGAACGTAACTCTTCCAAAAACAAGGTTAGCTGTATAGGTGCCAGGGGTCTTGTATGGTTGTATATCGTCTTTGTGAAGAAAGAGAACTTTTCTTCAGTGGTGTTCTTTGTGTCATCTAATTTGAAGGTCATTTATCATGGGAAGTAGTGCTTATCAATGTCTAGGTTTGAGAACTAGCAAGAAGAAAGGGAATTATTCTTTGAGAGAATGTATTGTAAGTTTCCTGTGCACAGAAGACTTCCTAATGAATAGTAGCTTATTGCAGTCAACATTTCTTAATATATGAAAAGCATTCAGTGTGCAAATACGTCGCTGTGCTTGGATAAGAAGAAAATCGATGTCTTACTCTGTCTTAAATTTGGTTTCTTGCAAGAATTACTGATGAGACTGTATTTTGTTTTTTGCCTTATCTAAAAAGCAGTTTAAATTCCAGTTATATGCATAATACATACGTATAAAATTCATACATGAGATTTAGCTAGCAGTGAAATTATTTATTCATTTTTTTCCGTTGTTTTTGGTAATTGACATTGAGAGGCTTGTACTGAAAACATCTCTTCAGAGTCAAGGTCTTGACAGCAGGAGCTATGAGTTTTCTTTAACCCTTCTTGTTCTGATTGCCTCTTCCCCCATTCCTGGTGCATCCTGCCAGCCCCATTTCCTGTCTCCCTTCTCTTCTGCATTCCTATAAGCCCTTGGGGGAGGTTTTTAGACATCTGCACAGCAATACATGAGCCCAAAAGGACCCATACTGAAACTAAATTCTGGTGGAGTGGAACTCAGACTCAGGAGACTTCGAATTTTGCAGGCTTTGTGTCCCTCATAGTACATCACAGGAGATCTGTAGTTTAGTAGCACCTTTTATATGCTCAGATAAACTTGTTGATTTCTTTGTAATGTAATAGAAATATTTTCCCTGCTGTAGAAATCCTCAGTAAGGATTTCTAAGTTGCTTTTGTTCATTAATAAAATGACTGTTCTGCATTGCAAATAGGCAGCTGTAACAATGTTGATGGATTGTTCCCAACGATGCTTCTGTAAGCATTTGAAATTGCCCCACACAGAGTTGGCTGCTTATAAGATTAGAGATTTAGGGAGTGGGAATACAAATTTTTGGCTTCGAAATTTATGTACTAGAAGCAATTTGTATTTCTCCAGTCTGCTGTGTCACAGCTTTACTTTTTCCAGTTCATGAGATAGGCATGCTTCTTACTGAGGAACAAAGCTTCTGTTGTTAAAAAGCCTTTTGGACGCACCTGTTTGATTCTCAGGCTGAGATGGAAAACTTTTAAGCTCTTTTTTGTGCCAGTTTCAGCCTCTTGAAAAACAGTCTCAAAGAATACAGGTTAGTATGTAAAGAGTACAGGCTGTCCTGGCTCGTTTGGAAAAAGATGTCTGCTTTCACAGTGTTGCGAGACCTCTTTGATTTTGTTAAATATTTTTTTAAAACCCCATAATTTGTGCTCCAGAATTTATTATAAAGCAGAAGATAAAAGGTTGTGTAGATATCTTGTAGGCAAATTCTTTTCTTAGCCATAAGTTTTCCAAAACACATCTCAGAGAGAACTTCCTCAGTTGTCTCTTCTTACTTTAGGTGTTTTCTTTGAAAGACAGGAATTAGAGGTTAGTAGCTTGCACAGGTGACTGCTCATTATTTTGTCATCTCCTGGTTAACTGCTTTGGAGAGAAGAACTTCTCTAGTTGGTGACAGTGAGAGCTGCTACAAGGAGGCAGCCACTCTGACTGGGGTTGCAGTTTGAGGTACAAACAAGGCAGTATGCCTTTGAGGGGACATCCTGTGCTTCCCTTGGGCTGTGCTGGCACCCATCTGACCCCTACAGAATCTGTTTGAAATACGTAAATGGCAATACTATATTGAATGACTCATGGCAATTTGTATGAGGTTTTACTGCTGTAGCTACTGAATCACACCACTGCTGTTGGGAGAGACAGTGTTAGCACAAGACATGTGGGTGGGAACATACCTGCTGAGGAAGTCAGCCGATGATCATTACAGCAGTCTTTCAAGCTGTACTCAGTGGGGATTCTATACTAAAAACATAGATTCATCAACATAAAGGTACCAGCCTGACAGATTAGGAATTGCAAAGAGATGGAAATACTTGACTAATTCACTGTTGTTTATTTCTTAATAATTTTGCCTTGTTGTTTCCTTGCTTCTTTGTTTCTTGACGCCTTTTGAATAGGAAAAAGTCTTTTCCTCCTCCATAGTTGTGTCCTTACATAGTTTCCCATCTGGTTAGTAGGTACTCTAACAATAGAAAGATGAATTGCAAGCAAATCTGTGGGTTTTCTACCTGCAGAAAATGCAGACAACATGAAATTATGATCAAATTGTAAATTATCAGTCATCTTTAAAAATGGGGAAAATAGCAGGGGAAGCTTTTTTTGTAAGGAAGATATGTCGAGCAGTCTTGGCACCACAAAAGGTCTAGAAGGAGCTATAAAAAAATTTGATTGTGTTCTGTCAAATACTTTTCATACAAAACATGGGATGTATAACAAGACCTGTTAGTTCATGGTTGTGGTTTATATACATACATACGTATATATATACATATACGCATATACACAATCACACACAAATATGCATGTGTGTATGAGGGGAGCTTTCTTTTTGCTTCTTTTTGTTTATAGCTTGTTTATACCCCTTAAAATAGTTCCACGAGAAGCAGATTGTCATGATATCATTGGGATTTTGTTAGGTTCAAGGATGACTTCCCTTTTGGGTTTCCTAATGTTTAGTTAATAGGATGTATCTCTGGTACTGCTTTGTTTTCAGTGGCTACTTACAGGGTATCTCTCTCCCCTCTGTGTGACAGCTGCCCTTTTGTAAAAGAATATTTCTGGACAGTCCATAATTCTGCAATTTTCAGGTCCTCTATGAAATTTGAAATTGGCCATTAGGCTTAGAAGTTCTTTGAGACAGAGAGCTGCCATGAAGAACAAAATGGCATAAGCCCTGCTTACTTAGGAAACCTTTCCTCCTTAGATAAATACACAGTTTTTATATTCTTCATGTAAATGGATTGCTTTTCCACAGCTGATTGCTGTGAATTCCAATCTCTTTTGGACAAACAATATTTTTCAGACTTCAGTGATGCTTCATGTCAAACTGTGGTTTCCTCAATGCCTATCAGTGTGTATTCCACCACAGAAGTGATGTGCAGGTCTCAAGAGGAATTAAGACTTGAGCCTAGCAGACTGCCCCAAACCAGATTCTTTATCTGTTGTCGTAGGAAAAGAATCCAAAGTCTACACTCCACCCATAAATTATGTTATGTTACAGGTGAAATAGAGGGCCTGTACATCCTGTCTCTTAAAGGAGATGTGCAAAGCACCAGCGTAACTTTCAAATTTGGATGCCTCTGTGCTTCTTCCCCAGCATGTGGGTTTTGCATTACTTGAAGAAGCTAAAACCCTGAGAAAAATTCTGTCTGCTCTGATCTTTTCTGCCCCAAGTTTCATTGGCCCTCTGAAGAAAGGGCAGACATGGCCAAGTGAGTGGGAATTGAGATTTAAGTTTGGTCTCTTTCAAAGCTGTAAACAGCAGCAGCATGAAATTCGAGTCTGACAAGCATTTTCCTGCTAGTAACTTAGCAGTACTCACTTTTTAATGGTTATCATTTCTGTGCCTTTACCTGCTGCTTGTGCATTATAATTATATGGTGATGGTGCTTCTCTATTTGTGCATTAAAGACAAAGTCTCCTACATGCTTCTTGTTCTCCCCTGCATTACTAGGGCTATTCAAGAGACTTGCTGATACTTTTGGAAACCCAATCCATGTCTGCTAGTCCCTTATCTAGGGCCAAAAGCTCAAAAATTTCTCTGACATAGGTCATAAGCAATAGGACATTTTATAGGAGCAGGAAATGAGGATATTGGAAACCAAAATATGGTGCAATTTAGATAAAATTTTATTGAAATAATCCATATTCAGTAGCACCTGAGGAAATGTAGCTTGTGGGATTTTGAAAGCTTTCAAACTGGCAGTGATTAGAACAAAAAATAAATTCCCTAGAGTGGTAGTACTCTGCAAAATGCAATGCTAATGCTACTGTTACGAGACTATAGCAGCAGATTAGATCTTCATTTATTTATATCAATTGCTGTAATTTCCTTGGGGAGAGAGAAAATGAGAAGAGTTACAGTGGAATGAGTGGGGAGTGCTAGTCCAATGTAATTCTTTCAGATTCCTGATGGTGGTTCATTTTAAGCATTTTATGCGTACTTGAAACTCAGACTGAATTGGTGTTTTCTCCCAGGAGCAGACTCTAACCACGCCTGAGAGTTTTCTTCCTTCTAAGGCAAACTTCTGAATCAGCAGCTCATAGTCATCTGGAAGCCTTTTCCTGTCATTGTTGCTAATAGCTAGGCATAGGAGCTGACTCTGCCCTTCTAAAAAAACTCCAGTATTAACAGCAAGTGTCTAATCTTGTGTTCATGTGAATATTGTAAATGTTGATTTCTGAAGTCCTGATCAGATACAGCAGCAAAAAGGCAGACAGTGAAACAGGTGGGTTTAACATTGGTCTGTTCCCCCCCGACATCTGAGCTCCTCATGCAGGGTCTGGTCTGATTCCTAATTCAGCACTGCAGTGGCTCTTGAGGTTATGTTCAGCTTGAGTTTGTCTTTGGGGGAAGGGTGGAAGGAGGACAGTGCTTGATGTCTTAGCTATTTAGTTGTCTTTGTGAACGCACGTTTTTGCCTCTCTCTGGCTTGCCCCTGTGATTTGATTATCTGGGCTTTTGTTCTTATAGTGAGTGAATAGAAGGTACTCCGGTAGGAATTACATTTACAGCATCTCCTCAGGACCAAAAATCCTTGTTCACAATTAAAGTGGAGTCCACCCATATGCAGAATGACATTCTTTCATCTACTCTTCCCCAAGCCCTTCTATTTTTTCCCTTTCTGTTCCTTCCTTTTAGAAAGTCTACTCCGTTCTCTCAGGATTTGAGCCTTATTAACTAGAGTCTGGTGAACTTAATAGTAATAATTTCTTTGACTTTTCTAGTAGTAGGGACTGACTTTTTCATTTTCTTAATCCTTATTCTCCAACTATGAACTAGTGAGGAGAACATTGGCTTATTGTTATATTAATAATGAATACATCAAAGAAAAATTTTCACAGATGGTCATGTAAATGTCCTAGTAACATCAGTCCAGCTGTGCTCTCTAGAGGCCTTAGGTTCTGATTGTCTTGTGCAGAGAGTACTAATTGGAATTGAGGGGTTTTTTCCAAATGTGACATCAGGCATGTTTCTGACTTTGGCAGCTTGGGTGTCCACTCTTGAAGCTTTATGTGGCACACTGTTCTTGCAATGGCTGCAGTCATGAGGTTGTTCTTCTGGCAATCTCTTGGTCTTGGCCAGAAAAGCCACTTTCTACTTGTCAGATCTGTATCATCTAGTCTTACAGAAAAAAACAAAAGGAATGTATTTGGGGATTCAATTCTGTATTGTGAGAACAGCCAGAAAACATGTACCCCAAAGGTATCCTTACAGGGAAAGAGAGTAGAAAACAACGCTGGCTGCTACAGTGGTGGCAGTGTAATGGCAGAGATACAAAATACTTGGATATTTTGTGGAATATGATCAGGTTCTGGTGATTATTGGCAGACCTAACCATCAAAATAAAATTTAATTTTATATAAAAAGTTCACTACTCACAGCCTATTGCTTACAACATCAAACTTGTGTACATGACTTTATCAGTTAATGCTTTTGGCATTTACTAATGGGTGTCTTGTGTCAAAATGAAAGCCATAAGTACTTTTTCAGCTCAGATCCTGAGCTGAGCTTGTTCTGTGACTGGACATAATTGCACTACAGATGTTTAATTCATTCCTACTTATTTTCTCCTAATTCACTCCAGAATACTTTAGCCAAGTGTGTCTGATGGTGCAAATGTCACTAGGCTTGAAAATTATAATGAAGTGAAGGACTTCACGGTCCTTTTAAGTTGGTAGGATTGGATTGAATCTCTGCCATTGGAGATACTCTAGAGCCATCTGGACACAGTCCTGGGAAGTCACCTCCTAGGTGGCTCTGCTTGAGTAGGTGGATTGGACCAGATGACCTCTGAAGGTCCCTTCCAGCCTCAGCCTATGATTCTGTGAACCATTTTAAGGTACTTTGTCAATTTCTTCCTTTAAATTTCCCAAGTTGTGATCACTTTAATTTATGCAAGTCCATGTGCTGAACTGCAGATCCTGTCTCTGTGGCCTAAGTTTGTCTTCTCATTAGTATTTTCATGAAGCTGTGATGTCTGATGGAGTGTAAAGGTTTCAGGTGGGCATTTTCCTGACACTGTCTACTTCTCCCCTCCTCCTTCCTCTCCCACCTGTAACCCAAAGACCAATCCCAATCCACCAAGACAATTATTTCCCTTTTTACTTTGGCAATCTTTGAAGAAAATCAGTCAGAAGAGAGCTCTGGAGATCACCTGACTTAAGATGCTTCTCAGAGCAGAGCATCTTCAAAGTCAGATCAGATTGCTCAGGGAATTGTTCAGGTAAATTTTGGATTTGCAAGAATGGAGATTCCACCATCTTTCTGGGGCTGTGTTGCAGTGTTTGTTATGCTCCTGAACATGCTGTTCCTTTGTGCTCAGCTGGAATTTCCCTTGCTGTGTCTTGTGACTGTGGCTTCCTGGGTATCCACTGCATGCCTCTGAGAAGAGTCTGTCCCTGACTGCTCGGTATTCCTTTGAAGAGTGGGAAACTGTTGAGGTCCACTCTATCCCTTCCCTTTCTCTTCTTCTGGCTAAACAAGACCAGTTCCCTTAGGTTTTCCTTGCAGGTCATGGGCCTTCAGCTGCAGCAGCCCTCTTGTCCGCTCTCTGTCCGATTTGTTAGTGTCGCTCTTGTATTGGGGGACCCAAGCCAGACACAATACCCCAGGTGTGGCTTCAAAAATGCCATGTAAGGGGAATAATCACTTGTCTTGACCCCCTGTTTACACTCCTGTCAGTGCATCGAGTTGCTATTACTACACATCACTGCAAGGGCGCTCTAAATTTTGCTATCTCCAAAGCAAGACAGAGTATACTGGGGTCAGTGGTCTTTGCAGGTAGTATTTTGCTCCATGGGCAGTGATACATGACATGTCCTGCGCAACTGACCATTGGGTCTTACAGGTTACACAGAATGTTCCTCTGCAAATAATTTTGGGAGCAGGTTTGAAGAGTCTCACAGACGCTTCATTCCTGGCACGTACATAACATGTTTCTTCTGTCTTGTGTGCCTCATGCAGGATATCTGAAGTCTGTCACTTTGGGGCCCCGTCACTGTTGGTTTGTGATATGTGGGGGGGGCGGGGGGAGGGAAGCATGGTCATAAATTCAAGATACTGAGTTTTCTAGGTGTTTTAGTTACTAGTCTGTTTTTAGTCCTGTGTCCTTGGCAAACTAGTTGCTGCTTCAACAACACAATTTGGTAATAAATAGTAACAGCTGGAAACATTGCTATATAAATAACACTTTTCTTTCCATGTAGCATTTTTTAACGAAACATATTAGAGGTGCTTTCTTTCTAATTGCTGGGATGTTTCCTATATGAGCCCTAATCCATGGAGTTTTGGCACAGTGGCTCAGCCTGCTGTGGGCTAACATTTATGAGCAGTCAAATGAAAGGGGAAGCACATATTCCTGGCACCATCAGGTCAGTTTGGAAGGTAAATTGCCTAAGTGCTTGAACATGTTGGCTTGTAGAAATAACTTTCTGGCTTGGAAAATATGGGTTTATGAGTGATGCTGAACTAGTGTGCACAGGCTTTTAAAGGAGCTTTTGTTTGATCAGTGCTTCTTACCTGTCAGAAAATGAGCAGAATTGCATTCATAAGGGCTTACTCACATCCTGCATCTTAAAAATGAGGGAAAAAAGAATGGTTGGATTATGATAGCAGGAAACCAGAGAAGGGATTTTAGTGGTTCATTATTGCATTTTTGCGACAGGAAAGATCCAAACACTGCACTAATGTAATTAGCATTGCAAACAGAATGTATGCAAATTTATAGCCATTTTTTTCTGTGATAGTGTATATTTTTTGTTTATTTGCTTCTCAGTCCTGTGTTATTCCAGAACTTGTCTCCTCACTGCTTGATGTTACTTTGCCTGATGGTTTTATGTATCCCTGGAGAATGAAAGGCAGAAACCAGTTACATCTGAGCCAAACAAAACAGAATTTGTCTCTCATCAAAGGTTAGAAAAGGGACAAACTGGCTCCATTTCTTTCTTTTTCTCCCTTTCCCCTAACCTAATAATAATAATACTAAAATGAAAAACTGAGCTTCTTGACTGTATTGATTAAACTGCAGCCTAATGTCAGTTGAGTGATAGAGATTTACACTGTCTACACCAGTATGACTGGAACCAGAATCTGCCATCGGTTCCACTACATGTCATTTAATCTCTAATTTGGGAGAGAAATGAACTGTACTCCCTGTCATTTATTGGAGAATAAGTGTTTGGAGGCAAGGCACAGTTTGTGGCCTCTCCGAACTGAGAGGCGTAAGCTTTTTACCACATCAAATGTCACCTGTCATTCCAGTGCCTGCTTGTAGTATATTAAGCTACTTTAAATTGCGTACTGCCTGAAGTTCTGCACGGTAAAGAGATTGTTTATCATTTGTGCACTGCTGAAAAAGGGCAGCCTTCCATCTCTTCAGAGTAAGTATGACCAGGGAAAAAATGAATAGTGTGATAAATATGAGGGGGGGTTTTAAACCACTTGAGGCTTGCTGACAGTGAATGTTTAGCTTTGGTTTTTGTTTGGTGTTCAAGATTATTCTCAGTGACTGACTTTTGATGGTCTTGGTAGACATGTCTGGCTTGATGAGTAATGGACATGCTTGTGTGTAATGGACATGGCAGCTCTCTTCTTAGGTATGTGTTTGATGGAGTTTTCCTTGGTAGTTCAAGAGATGAGAAAAAACAATGAAAGGCTTCAACATCAAAAAAGACCAGAGTTGCAGGCTGCAAAATAGAGAGTGTGATCTAGATCTAGACATGCTTATACTAAAGCCAACCAAAATTCATAGCCTTATTTAGCAAAACAAACATACACTTTGGGCAGTAGGCATTAGATAAATGAAGTATGCTTTTCAATTTTGGTCCATTTATGCATGCAACATTTTCGTGCTGGTAGTTCATCCCCATTTAAATGTAAATTGATCAGTGAGGTGCAAAGAATTATGCAAATTATCCTTTTCTCATTTTTGGCTTGGAGGAACTAGATCAATAGTAAAATAGCACAATTCAGGTGATACTTTGTGGTAAACTACTTTTATTTTTTTCTTCACAGTACATCCTTTCGGGCTCTGATGACTTCAATTTGTATATGTGGAGGATTCCTCCAGATCCAGAAGCAGGTAAGTGTTGTTGTTTTAGATGGTGAAAGAAGAGTTGGGGGCAGGTGTCTGACAAATACTAGATCAGTGTTTCAAAAAAAATGATTCACAGTGTGAGTGAGAACAGCTAGAGCAACTCTGAGGAAAGCTGGATAGGGAGAATTTACAAATGCCTGATCCAGTGTCTGGATAACAGTGGTCAATGCAATTTGAATCTTTTATCATAATGATTTTCTATTTTTTTCCCTTCTCATGTAATGACCATTCCTTCCATAATAAAGCTTGCAGCATAAAATGGTGCTGGCTTCACAGGGTGCTCCTTACAGCTCCAGTGCATTGACCTCTTTTCCCCTCTCATTCCTCTTACACCAAAATCCTCCCACTGATTTCCAGTGCAGAGGAGTTCTGCTTTTTTACTTTCTGGGTGGAGGAGCACTATCAGCTGGTGGAAATGGACACTTTTGACTCATTTCTGAGCCATTCCCATGCTGGGGCAGACATGGTAAGCAAATAGCAGTAGCACAGCTCTGTATGAAAGTATAGGAGAGGGATGTTAAAGAAAAGCAGCAGTGTGGGGGCGATGTAACAGCAGTATTGGGAATGCCACTGTTGGTCAGTATCTAATTTGATGCGGTCTAGCAGAGTGTCATAGTGCCAAACCCTACACCCTAAGCCATACAACGTCAGCACCTCTGTTCTGTTGAAACAAATCACTGCACTTTTAGAAGGGTGTTAAATCTTAATTGAAAGAGTCAAGACTTTCAAAACTGTACTAGCGTTTTCATTTTTAGTGGCTCTGGCTCTTTAAACTGTACATTTTAGTGATATTAAGTACAACTGAGGGCTATCCTGTGGTCTCAGATGCTTTAGCAATAGTGAGAGAAAATGACAAGCTCTGTTAGAGGTAAAATGAAAATATTTTGTCTCATTTTCAAAGGTTGTTAACAACAGCTGTATAATCCACAGCTGAGAGGATGAATAGCCTTTGGTTCATGGCAAGGTTTTGAGGAAAATGACATTCTAATTTTGGGGGTTGTGCTTAGTTGACCAACATTTCATGTTGCAGTCCACAAGTCCTGAAGATGGTCCTGCTAAATACCAGTAACTTGGCCTTCTATTTTTCTGTAGAGTTTATAGAGATATCTTCCTGCTTTTCTTTTTATTTGTGTGATTTTCTTTTACATTTGACACTGGTTTACTACTACTTACAAATTTTTCCTCTTAGTTAAAACAAAGATTACATACATTAAAATTAGTTATTTATTTGTAAGTTTTATTGTGCGGATTGTAGAATTATATTTTCTGCATGTATCACTATACTATCCTGACTTCCTTTGCAAATTCTGGATTTGAGATTTTGTGTTTATATGGCCGTGATGCTCTTGAAAACTTTTTTCCCAGACAGCTGCATGTGACAAACTTTTTATCTAGGACTTTTGCACAAGGAGTGATAGCTAGTACGTGTTGCACCTGTGAGCAAAATAATTATTAAGCAAAATAATCTACTCCAGAGTAGTTGTTAGGGATGCGCCTCTCTAAAAGATACATGCTTGCAAAAAAGTTGCTATTTACAACTAGGTGATACAAATTAATCAAACAAATGTACAGTTTAATTTGTGATTTACCACAAAACAATGCCATATCTGTTTTGGTCAGGTTTCTTGTCTCTCGTTCTATGTAATTTCAGGAAGGGTGTCAGTACACTTGCAACATTTCAGTTACAAAATTAATTACTTAATATCAATTGCCCTCAGTGGTTGCTTAACGAATCAGAAGATCCAGGAGTAGGAACGTGTATGTCTTAATGTCTTGTAACTTGAGCAGTTCTCTTTTTGAAATACTTTACCAAAACTCACAAACTTTGTTTTGTTAGACCTGAAGTTCTGCTTCTGTGGCAAATAACTAATTGAGCATCCAGATCACCTGGGATAGGCTTATTGAAGCTTTTTTGTTCTTCATTCACCTCTTCTTGAAGGGTTGTACCTGTTTTGAGTATGATGAAATGTTCTTTCTTAAATCTCATCATGCTGTTCAGAATAATTGTCAAAGAGAGATGTTGCTGTGCTTCCTTCTTGGAGAAATAGTCTTGCCATAGGGATGTAGAGACTTTGGAAGACTTTTGCTTCAGTGGAAAACTCCTTGTTCTTATGTTCTAGCTAAAATAGGAGTGCCTTTGGGTTTGTGATCTTAGAAAGTGGAATGTGGTCTTTCACTTAAAATAGTGTACAAACTAGACAGGATGATGTAATGTCCTGTGCCGTTGGTTGGTATTTTAAATAAAAATATCTAACTGATTTCTGCCTTCCGGTTGAACTCAGACATTGTGTTGCTATAAATATTTATGATACAACTCCCTTAAATTATATCAGTTATTTGAAAACAGGGAATTTTTTTGCAAGCTTATATCTTTTTAAACAGCTTCATCCTTAACAACAGTTCTGAAATTATTTTGTTTAAGTATAGGTGCACCAGCTACTGGTTATCCAATGGTTAGCAACATTAGTGAGCAAAAGATGAAGAAGACTGTGAAGGAACACACCAGTCAGACAATTGCAAACATATTTCAAGTTGGAGAAATGTAGTTGCCTGTATTGGCGTTTTGCCAGGAGAATAGAACAGATTCTGCTGGGTTTTTTTTCAAACAGTCATAGTTTAGAAGTGTCCTTCCAGTAGGCTGCATTAAATCATTCCCATAATCAGCTGGAAACTGCAAGCAGTTTTGTTTGGTCCTATAATTAGGCAGGATTTTTGCCCCCTTGGGGGCAGGGAGGTGTGTGAAAAAAAGGTATTTCCTAAATTGCTTAGGAAGCTATTCTGTTGAAGAGTTTTACTGACTGTCTCCCTCTATAGTCTTAGATTATTCTGAATAGGCTGGGATTTCCTATGCCAGAGGGTTGGTTGTTTTTTTACCACCTTTTGTGGTTTCTTAAAGATGGAATAGTTTGCGCATTTTTCCACTTTCTTCTCCATCCAAGTATTATCCAGCTTTCCACTGTGCTTTAGAAGTAATTGCCAAATGTTTCACGAATTTGTTGGCCAGTTTATTTTTTAAAGTAATCTGTGAAAGTATCACAGTTTTCTTTAGAGGCAGCTTCTAGCAAAGTTAATATGTAAGTCTGGCAGAAGAAAAGCAGTCCTGAGTTTCCACAGCTTTTACTTGACTCCGAGGCAAGCTGGAAGTGAGAAGAGACATCAGTCCTACATGACTTGCCCAGCAAGCCGGTTAACATATAAGCACTTTAGACATTATTAAATCTAGCACCAATAAACATGATCTATTAGCTGGTAAAGAACCCCTGTTCAAGACAGAACCTGACATGTCGTGTGGAGCAAGAGAGTGTTTAGTAGACCAAAAGTTTTCAAAATGGAATTTACATTCCTCACTCACTACTCTGAAACATCTATGCAACTCTTGCTTTTGAAATATTGCTCAAAGCTGCTGTGTGAGGGATATGGTATTTAGTTGTGATTGAGAAGACAGTTGGGGATCCTTCAGTTCATGTGAGCAGGTTGTCACCAAGTTCTGGAAAACTTTACTAAATCAGAACAGCAAACTGCATTTCAAAACTTCTTTTTAATTCTGTCTTTGACTGTAACTGGAAGGAAGAAAGGGCCCATCATTGTGGTCCAGTTACTAAACTAATTGCACAAATTTTCAGCAGAACTGATGCAATTTATCTTCCTTTTTTTCCTCCTCCTTGGTCTTTGTAAATGCCAACACTTCTTCAGACTTGAAGAATTCAGCAACAGATCTTTTCACAATACTTGAATAGGGCTATCTCATTGGAGACAGCTTGTAGTTTAAGTTCTCAAAGTTCTAGAGAAATAAATGAAGATGAATAAAAAAATGTTAAGTGTTTCTTAATGTCTTTAGCTATTTTTGAGGTATTTTATGTATGGGTACATATGCATATATGCATACCAGTTGGGTTGGGACAGGGGAAAGCCATCTGACCCAATGGGGAGCATGCTGTGGAAGGTTTGTATTTTTTTTTAAAGTTGATTTTTCTGAGGTGTGGTCTTGGGATCTAAACTGTTTCACTTTTAGCACTGTAGTTTGTCTCTTTCTTCAGGTCAGGCAGTGTTGACCATAGTGTGCTATGGAACAGTTGTTTGATTAACACAGCAAGTAAGTGCTGGGGCACGGTAGAAAATGTTCTTATATTCAGTAGAACTGGGACAGGTTTCCATGTCACGTGGATTGTAATAATATCACAGACCTGTGGAATGTACTGGCCAAATGGCATCTATCAGAAAACAAGGCAGTGTTGGGTGCTTTGCAGTGCTGTAGACAAGTGAAAAAAGATTCAGCATCCACGAGGGTTTCTCTCACCAGCCTTAGTATGTTTAATATCTAATTCAGGAGCAGAAAGCTGAAGATAACACTGAGCACTGGGACAGGCTGGAGAAGCTTTAGTCCCTAGCAACTGGCCATCTAATCGTACCAAAGCTCCTTTCTCTTTGTTGTATTGAAAATGTTTGCAGCCACCAGCGCAAAAGAAATGCACAGCCAAGCAGTTTTCACACTTCCATTAAAAAACTCCAAAACCAACCACAAAAAAGCAAACAAAAACCCCCAAGCAAACAGCTATTCGTTGTGAGATAATTTCACTTACTTTATATCTGTTATGTTCCAAAAGCATAGTTGTTGGTGGTAATTTGCATGGTTCCAATAACACTGTGAAACCTATTGCAACTTTTGCAATTAAGCACACAAAAAAAGCAGTGTCTCTCAGACCAGGAGGGGGAACAGAGTGGAAAGAGTGTGCCAAAGTTTATTTCTGTGGTAATTTTGTCTTAGCTTTCATACTGTTGTTCAGCTATACTGGTGATAACAACAGTGGGAGGGTTGGTATACATAAGGTGTATGGCAGATATTTAGAAGCAACCAAAGAAGGGAGAAAATATACATCCAAAAATATCCACTACCACTACAGCTTTCTGCATAGTCTTTAAATGTTTAAATATTACTCCTCTCTGTGGCTTTTGGAACCTCCTCAGAGGTACAAGACCACTATGGGGCTGGTTCTAGGCATAGGTCAGGCAAAGGAGTGGATTGCCTGGAAGAGCATGTTGTCTGAGGCAGAGGCTGCTACCAGCTGACTGCTCCCTGTGCTTTCACTCAAGCTCTGCAAGGCCGTGCTGATCCTTTCACCTTGCCTGGAAGCTGGAGGGGGTATTCAAAGGTGTCAAAGGAAGCAGTCTGCAAATGGAATTGGAGCTGCTTTCTTAGGAGGGGACACTTGGTGCTTCCGAAGGGATCTTGGCCACCCCTTCCTGTTCTCACCCCATGTTAGATGTGACCTAAGTTGGTTTTGCTCGTCTGCTGAGAAACCTTTAGTAAGTCTGGCTGCTGCTTGAGCTGGAGTCAGATTCCTGATCCCAGAAGAAGGTATGCTGCAGGACCCTGTGCTCTCAGGGCAAAAGTGCTTGTGTTTAAATCTAGCTTCTCTGCAGATGGGTCTCTGAGTAGCAAAGCCATCTACTGGCATCCATTGTATGAAACAAATACAGGTGTGTGAGTGACCAGAGAGAGACTTTTAAGGTGTCTAAACATAATCTGCTGCACTGAAGGCAGAGGCCCTATATGCCATGCGTATTTGCTTGTATTGTGCTGTGCATTTTCTTTCCAAACCATGGTATCTCTCTTTGTTAGCACATCATGATCTCATAGGATTCAAATGCAAAGTAGTGGCCTATGGTCTAAATGTGTCCTGGATTATTATTAATGAAAACGAAATTATTTTTAAATGAGCTACTACTGTAGTGCCAAGTACTGCAGTGGAAGGGTATGTTATGGCACACTGGCAGCAGCTGCAAATATCTGGTTCTTCTCAGGAGTTTTCAGCACTTTGAGTAATTCACAAGGCTTGTGTGAAGTTATGCTTTAGTCTGTGGAACGTCTTTCTACCTTATATGAACAAACAGTGGGATTTCTTTTCCAGTGTCCTAGATAGAAAAGACTTCTTAATGAGGTCATTTAATTCCTCTGTTACAGAGCCAGTGGAGGATCGTTCCTTATCCCAACAAGTTCTCTGGCATTTTGAGAGGTTTTTTTAATGTTTGGAACAATGCAGCTTCCATTAGTTTGGAGACTGTTCTACCTTCTTACAGGATTTCTGCACTAGAGCACTTTTCCTAGTAATCTATCACTTTCGCTTTTTCTTTATCCTTCAAATAATTCATTCTGGGTTTTTCTAAACACTGCTTCTTGTTGTAGAACTCATGCAGAGGAAGTCAGATTGATGTCTAAATCACTCTCCTTTGGTACAATTTACTAGAGATTTAAAAATGTATTGGGATGTACCATTCAGCATGTTTGCAATATGTCAAATGTCAACTCATTCACATAAGCATTTACAAAAACACATAATTAAGAAGTAGTTCATTAGCCTAACATTTAAAACATAAATTAATAAAGAAAACCAAGAAGAAATCACTTCGGCAACTTAGTAGACATCAACTACTTCAAACCACTGTATTTTTCCTTGCTCTGTACAGAAGCCTGTAGAGAGGCCTTGTGTTGCCAAGGTATGCTTGTCAAACGTGTACGGGAAATCTGTTTTAAAATGTACACATTAGATTTAGCCTTTTATAAATTATTTCTTTCAGATGGCCAGATATCATAGTAGGATATTACTTAGAGGATTTTTTGAGATTTTGTATTGCTCTTCTTTGAAACACTTATTTGCAGGGTATAAATTAAGAGTGATTTTCTTGACATTTCACTTTGAGTATCAAATAAAGCAGACCAAAAAACCCATTGACCAGCACAACTCGAACACTAAACCACTACTCAGGACTGTCTTTAAGCATGGCAATTTTTGGGTAGTATTGCAAAACCAGCTAGATATCCATGTCTTCCCTCCAGTACTTAGAGGTTATAAAATTATAAACCTTCTAAAATCGGCATAGTCAGCCTCTGAAGACTTTGAGATTTATTTTTTTATATATTATTAATAACAGATATGTAAGCTAATGGCTTCTGCATGAACACTACTTACACATGTGGGAGCTAGCTAAGAATATAAAAGCTGCCGTGCTAGAAGAGTTGCAGGACCCATGCATGCCACTGAATTTAAAAGGAAACAAATAACACCCCCTTCCCCTAAAAAAACCCCAAACCACAAAAGCAAAATTTGAGTGGTTTTAGGATAGCAGAATTCTGCTGAAACAATACAAATAAAAATACCATTTCAAGGGAAGACAGCAAAAAGAAATGTAATTTATTACATGTAAAAAAGGAAGATAGCATCAGGAATTTGAGCGGTTTATGGCTAGTCTCCACTTAATGGTACAGATGCACCTTTTTTTTTGCCAGCAGACATGAGCAAACTTAACTCACACTCTGAGATGGCTAAAGGCTGTATGGCTGCAGCTAAGCCTCTGCTGAGAGACCAGGGGGATTCCAGACAAGCCTGGACACAGGCAGATTTCTGCCATGCAAACACTAATGTAATATGATGACAGCTGTGGTGGGCTACCATAAAATAGAGGGGCTGCTTTCAAAATAAGGATGTAGAAGGGTTTGCAATAAGAGCTTACTCAGAGGTGTTGCTTAAACACGTAGGAGTTGGTAGACTAAAATTGCATCAAGCAAGGAGTTGTCCAAAAATGAGGTTCTGGGGCAGTCTATTATACTTGACACAAAGATTATCAGAGTATTGCTGGAGTCAATACTTTTTGGTTTAAATTATTAAAACCTCCCATACTATTGGTAAAACTGACTGCTAAGATTTGTACTTCTCCTGTGGCAATTTCATGTAATTGGGCAGTTCTTTTAAGGAGTCTTGTAGGGAAGTTTACCTTCACTTTAAGAGAAGCAAAGTATGTTCTATTACTATGCTTCCTCTGAATTTACTGTTAGCTGCTTAAAAGGCGTTCAGGAAACTTCAATATTAAATCAGAAACCTTTGGAGTTCCTTCACAGAATTATGAAATCATAGAATCCTGGAATGGGTTGGGTTGGAAGGGACCTTTAAATATAGTTCCAACCCCTCTGCCAAAGGCAGGGACACCTTCAGTGAGACCAGCTTGCTGAAAGCCCCATCCAACCTGGCCTCGAACACTTCCAGGGATGGGGCAACCATAACTTCTCTTGGCAACCTGTTCAAGTGTCTCATCACCCTCATTTGAAAAAATGCCTTACTTATATCCAATATAACCCTACACTCTTTCAGCTTAAAACTGTTG
Organism: Rhagologus leucostigma; assembly: GCA_013397725.1. Lineage (NCBI taxonomy): Eukaryota > Metazoa > Chordata > Aves > Passeriformes > Rhagologus > Rhagologus leucostigma. The sequence continues at coordinate 2,956,892 of VZTD01003877.1, read as the reverse complement.
CCCTTTCTTCTGTCACTGCAGGCCTTGGTAAAAATCGTCTGTCTTTCTTATAAGTCCCCTTTATTGAAAGGCTGCAATAAGTTCTCCCTGGAGCCTTCTTTTGTCCCAGCTGAATAACTCCAACTCTCTCAGCTGTTCTTGTAGGAGAGGTGTTGCTTCACTCTGATCATTTTTGTGGCCCTCCTCTGGACCCACTTCAACACATCCAGGTATTTCTTGTGCAAGAGGCCCCGGAACTGGATGCCAAATTCCAGGTGGAGTCTCACAAGGGCAGAGGTGAATCACCTCCCTTGACTTGCTGGTCACACTGCTTTTGATGCAGCCCAGGATATGGTTGGCTTTTCTGGGCTTCAGACACTGGCTGAATCTGACTACAGCCTGTGTTCAAGACATGGCATGCTGAGCACTTTTCATCCATTGCTCTTAGTGTATTGGTAAACATTCAAAAGTTTAATGCCAGAAGATACTTCTGGCATTAAATTACTCTTCTCACTGTTCTACTAGGAAAATAACCATGGGTTAATTCACACTTCTGACAGTACCACAAAAGGCCAATGACTGACTTACAAATGCAGCCTAAGATACTGGTATATGGCATTTGTATTTCATCTCCATTATAATTCTTTCTTTGCTTATTGTCCCTCTAACTTCTGACTCTTTTGTTAGTGACTTATAGGGCATATTTCTTGTTTTGTACAGAATTCAGGCAGCTACAGTCCATGGATAGTTAAAACTTGTTTTAGACATCACTTACAGGCTTGGAAACATTTCCTAAGTGAACTATCTCTTCATTCCCAAGGCCCTCTTTCTTGGAATAGTTGTCTGCTAGGTCAAGATGTGTCTTGATGTAACCATCTACTGTTGCCTTGATAGATACAATTGGACTGACAGCTCTGATTTGGCTGGAAGGAATGCTGAGGGAGTAGGGCAACTTGCCATTGGCCGTAAGTGTCTAGCAGGATGAGCAGAATGAAAGGACATGAGGAATCTCATAAAATGGAAAAGAAAATCAAAAGAGCTTAATTTGGCATTTCATGAACTTGCTCTCCAATCAGTTACTTCCCAGTCAAATTTGCTGACAGTGGTGAAATCTTGCTCCAGTGGCTGAAGGCAGAATGTATCCCTGAATCTTTACAGAAAATACAAATGTACCCAAATAAGATAACTGCTCCAGGTAACTCAGTCTCAGTGCAGTTTCAGTGCAGTGAACACATGTAGAAGTTAACTAGCTAGTGATAGTCTCCCTGTCAAGTTTTCTTAGTTTTATATGAGACTTCATTCTATAAACAGTCTTTAAAAGGGCCATGCATTTTGGTCCCTGGAGTTATTTGCCATCACTTTTCCCCTTTTCAGGAACTTTATTTTTCTGTCCCAAAGAGCCATGAGACAGCAGTTTGGTGTGCAAAAATTGTGCAAAGCAGAACACTTCCCAGGAGCAGTAAAAGATCTGTCTCTGGATTTTTAGGACTTGGATGACACCTCATTTCTAAATCCTTATCATGGTTTGTACTCCATTTCAACAAGAGGAACATGAAGTTTGTTTAGTGTAAAGATGACTATAAGTAGCATAGAAGCTAATTAAATTATTTTAACTTTCTGTAAGGTGTACTTACAACCTGTGAAGTTTTAAATAGCGAGTTGATTTTCATCTGAAGTGATTGTCAGTTTTTACTTCCTGGCTTCTAAGTTTTGTTTTCTTTCATTGAAAATGTTTAGTCATAGCATGTTGAGGGACACTTGTTTATTCAGGTACACAGGTGTGCTTTCTAACAAATTTGTAGTTTTAATTGTGTGAGTCTATGAATATAAAAAAAATACTGCATCACAGTTTCTTGCTTTGGTGGATAGACCTAGTAAGAGTCAATGACCAAGCAGAAAAGTTAATTGGCTTCTGTTTTGGGTTTTACCACTAGAACAAAAGCATTCCACTTTGGCTAATTCACTGCCTTGTGACAAAGAATGATATAACCCACTGTTCAGATGTGTTATTTTGGGTCCTTTCTATTCATCAGACTAGAGTCAACTGTGAGAGTAATAAATTGCTGATTTAAGAAATAAATTCGAAAAATAGTATAGCTGTTAAAAGTCTTTATTTGTCTTTGCTTCAGATTTACAAACTGTCTGTGTCATGCCTTAGGTACTCTGGTTTCACTGGTGATTTCACCATGTATGTTGTTCTCATTCGCATACTTGTCATATTAGGTCAAAAACCTTCATTGTTTGTTTAGATGAATCAAAGCAAGCCTCTAAGTCCTAATATGCAGGAAGGATGCTTTTCATCAAACTTGCAGCTTCTCATAGGGGCATTGCTCATAAAATTGGAATCCTGCAGCCAACAAGGCCTTAAAATACTGCAAAATAAAGCTGAAGCGCATTGTCAAATATAATAGGACCTTAAATGACTGTGACTGAAAGTAATATGAGGATTTAATTATTCATGTCCATGTGTGCTTGTTTTCCCCTAGGTGGCATTGGCAGGGTCGTCAATGGTGCTTTTATGGTATTGAAAGGTCATCGGTCAATTGTAAACCAAGTGCGGTTTAATCCTCACACTTACATGATCTGTTCTTCTGGCGTTGAAAAGATAATAAAGGTAAGATTAGTTATCAGAAAATGTGTTCTTTCAATGTTTCAGGAAGAAATGCTTTGTTTTGCTCAGCATCATTCTATTCCACACCCATCCTGTCTTCTCCTCTTATTGTTTTATAAAATGTTATGTCTCGTTTGCTGGCTAAACAGATGCAGATTTTTAATTGGGCATTTCAACTTTAAACTTCATTTCAATTTCAAAGGTTTCAGAGATAAGGGATAAGATCAGAATTTTCTAGATTTGTACCTTGAAAAATGAATTTTTCTCCCGTGTAATTCCATGCATGACTGAAGTATCATGCAAACAGTTCCTCTTGGGTAAGTTTGGTCACAGTTGTAACGTGATCTACTACAACTTCGGATACTCTGGTCTAAACTTTAATAAAAGTATCTCCAAAGAGTATTGTTGAACCTTAGCCTAGACTGACCTGGCTGAATTTGGTCCAAATAACACCTCAGAAGCCTTTGTATAATTTTGTACATATTTGTCCACTGAATTAATTCAACATACCTTTTCTGTGGCTTCTAGACGAAGGACTCTCAATACCTTGCGCAATATGTCTTTTCTGAATCCTTTAACAATGTACAGAATTTTTAAGAAGTTTTTTACCTTTTTCTGTGGAACTAAAAGAGATAAGAAACTTTGTTAGGTTCTAAAATTTTCTTTCCTTAAGGAAAGACATGCAATATCGTGGGAGCAAGACAAAAACAATTTTGTTATATGAGGGTTGGGAAGGCAAAGGAGTATGCTACACCATTGTGATTTGCATTCTGCTGCCATAGATATTTTACTGTAATTTAGGTCTACCAACAGGATGAAAAAAGCCATAAGCATTTAATTTTGAAGTAGGATAAGAAGAACTGCTGCTGATCCTAACTGTTTGTTGAATGACTTGATGAAAGCCCTACCTGCATGTGGCTATAAATAATGTTGTTAGAATATTAGTAAATGCTTTTTTCAGCTACAAGTTGACAGCATGAACTTGTCCTGCAAAGGAGTGTTTTAGTGATGTGCAACTTATGGATCAGAACTGCCCCAAAATCCTGGGACCATGGCTCAATGCCCCACTGCATCACTTGCATTACAGCTACTGTCAGCATTTGGGTTTTGACTGTAGTTCAGCTTTCCTTCTCTTTTGTCTTCCCCGGTACTTCAGCTCTTTTTTCTTCATCTGCCTGCCTGACAGGTTTGATCACAAATATATTAAATACAGGCTTTTAACAAAAGTGCATTGAACAGTCTTAGCAGCTCACTGATTTTTCAATTTCAGAAAACATTCAGAACTGCCACTGTTTAACAACAGTTTTGCCAGAGGCATATTTTTTTTGCTTTGGGAACTTGATTAATGCAGCCTGAATTTTCCCTTTTGGATTCTAGATCTGCTGACCCTTCACCCTATGAATCCTTCCTGCATGAGTGTGCTTAGACTGTTGGATTAGCATTGGTATAAACATCCCCTGTGTTGCTTTTGTGTACTTCTGCTAGGGTTTTGGCAGGGCAGTTTTTTTGCCTAGTGATTAAAAGGTTAGTTTGATTAAGGCTCCAGTCACAGGTTGTGTAACTCTTTCAAAGACACCTCTGCTTGAGCGCTTCCTTAGAAGAGAATCCCTGTTGTGTCACAGAGTGTGCAGTGGAACTTGTGCAGCTGCTTTGAAGAAACTGAATTCCCCAAACATGGCAAGCTGGAAACAAATTAAGGGAAAGGTGTTTAATGTATTAAGTTTATTAGCAAGCCAGAACTTCTTACCCTTTTGTTGTCTGTCCTTTTGTCTCAGCTTGTAATGTGCCTTGTTTGGGGATCGGGTTGCTTCAATGCTTGTGTCTCGTCGGAGCTGCCTGACTTCATTCTCTAAAGGAACTGTTTTAGTGCACAGTGGTTTGTGGGTGACTGTACAAAGGTGGTTTCCTCTTCATTCCAGCTACTTCTATGGATAGGTTGGAGACTAGTCACTGCCACTAACAGAAGGGCAAAACAGGAAAAACAGCAGCAGCAGTTCTGAGGGGCCATTTACTGCATTAAAAACAGCTGGGAACACAAGTCTTTCCTTTGCATGGCTTTCTTTCCCCTATATAAATGCTTGATGTGCTTGCTCAGAGAATTGAAATGACAGAAGGAACAATAAATAAAAATCATAGTTAAGTTTTTTATGTTTTCTTATTTTGTTTCTTTTTGTTTATTTGCTTTAATCACTTTCTTTAAAAGTGTCCTTGTTTTTATTATCCTTCAAGTATCTTCTAAAACCGTTTCTGGAATTAAATCACAGAAGATAACTTCACTGTGGTTGGTTGCAATTGTAGAAACAATTGTAGAGACTTTGTGATGAGTTAAAAATGTGGATGCAAGTAGTTGTTTGTCTGAGCTCTTAATTCTTAGACTAGATGGCCTAAATTTAGTACTTCAAGAAGGGAGGAACTGATAGCACCAGCATCAAGCCGTAATACAGACGAGACATTCAATAATTCCATGAGCTTCTGCCAACACATTTGCTATTTTAATGCTGATTGCAAATGAGATACAAATTCATCTCAGGCCTAGCCCCACAGAAAAGAGTAGTATTCACAAGAATGGTTTTGATGTTTGTAGTTATGGTTTTTTTGCTTTAGTTTTATTTTGTTGTAAAGCACCCACAAGAATACAATTCAATAATTCATTGGTTTAGGGTTTGATTTCTGCTAGGACCAAAAATAAGACCCAACAATCTCATTAATAGAAGACATTAGAAGTCTCAACTCCAGGCAGTGTGTGGTGGACATGTCAACCCAAATTAATTGTTCATTGCCCTTCTTTTACTGAACTTCAGTAAAATTGTCTGAAAAAGTGCAGCTGCAAACTAAAATAATCATTTGCATCAAGCATTCACCACAAGGGCTAAAGCAATATAAAACAGAAAAATACCACTTTCCCCTCAGTTAAGTGTGCAGGACATTGGGATGTGCTGGCAGGAAAACAGATTGCATTGCAGAAGAAATAAATGAGGCATTCCCTCTGATGTGCTGGGCTTAGATGAGGGCCATGAAGAATTACGCAGTTAGGAGACAGTTCCAAGAAAGATAAAACAGACGAAGTGCATAACGATTTTCAGAAAGAAATTCTGTTTTGTATTGAAAATGGAATATTGTGTAACAGAGCACAACTGTTGTAGGTCCCATTTGTTTAAAAATCATCAGTGTGTCAGAGATAACAAAGTCTATTTGCACACATTGCTATGGTGACAGATTAATGTCATTGTGAATATCTGCCTCTGCCTGATCAGATAATCTAATATAGCTGGTTTTAATTATTCTCGCGCTGCAGGCATAACTACTTTTTTGTTTTAAAATTTGGGAGTTTGCCACCATGGAATACAAGCAATTCAAAGATGCTGTCAGTAGATATCTACTGAAGTAGAGAACCAGTTTTGTATTCCCATTTTTCTGTTATTGTTCCTATTTTTATATCTGTACTCAGGTCATCAGTGAGTAATATTCATCTCCTTAATCTTCTGACAGAGAAAGAAGTTCTTGATAAATTGTTGCTTCAGTGGGTTGATTTGCCAGCTTATTTTCTCCAGTTTGATCACATTATTCCTCAACATGGCATCAGTCAGAGGATGAGAAAAAGGCAAAGGCATTCCATTTACAAAGAAGCCCATTTCAGATGCCACAGAGAGCACTGGATCAGTTGATGCCAGTTTAAAGTCGTCCCAGTTCTGCCAAGGATAGATTCTTAGTCTGATTTCTTTCTGTGACTCTGGCAGGCCTTCGCACTCCCTTGTAACAAAATATCTAAAATGGAGGGATATCATTCTCCAGAGACAACTGATCCTTTACAAACAGGTATTCATCCTGAATTGCCTTGACTTCTCTTTATTACTTACTTCTTCTCTGTGAACAAATCTCTCTTGGAATGGAAAAGCCTCACTATGGACTCTTTGTAGCTATTTTTTCAATATTTTACACTGCTCTGTTTTTGCTGATGCTTGCAGAGAGAGCAAAAAGATGTGGTAGTGCTAGCAAGGATGTAGAATATCTCTGTGCACACTTTATGTACCTTTTCAGATTAATTTCATTACAAAACAGACCTTTCTCAGAGGGACTTCAGAGCAGGCTACCTCTCCTCCATTTATATTGGTTCATACAGGATCTAAGCATTTTCTAATTCTCTTGCTTAAAAAATAAAAAAAGGCTTTATAAAACCTAGTGATCAATTGACCACTGCTAAGATTATTTGAGGAAGGGACATGCCAGCCTGTCTAAGCACACAGTATGAAGTGTTTACAAGGAGTTATATGCTTCTTAAAAAGATCTGATCTGCTTGCTGAAATGCTCAATGGGACAAAGGGGGAAAAGATCTGACAGGTTGTGAGAGAAGGTACTGAACACACGCTACATAAATCAAGAAGGCAGCAACCCAAGAATAGTCTTTTCAGCAAGTAGAGTTCTTTTTTCTGTTAAAATCTTGGTGTATCCACAAATCAACAATCTCTCATGGATTCACTGAGAGAAAGGTCTGTCCTACATTGTCTTTAGGAAGTGAAGCCTGGGAAATTGAGGATGAAGAGTGATTCTTTCTGTTCTCTTGAATAGTTAAAAAAAGTTAAGTATGGTTGTTGAAATTCCACACATAGTAGGCTTAGATTGGGTTTTGTTATCTTCATCCAAACGTGATGCTTGTCCTTTGGGTTATGTGTCTGGTAAGTGCAGTGCTTGAACCAAGCAAGAGAACTGTCTTCATTCTGGTTTCAAGTGTCATATTGAAGAACTGCACGGGGAGAGAATTTGCTGAAGTGTACTGCAAATAATAAAAATAGCAATTAAGTACCAATAGCAAATACAACTTGATGTTGAGATGTTCCTAGAAATAGCCTAATGTAATGCAATGTAAAGTTCCTTTCCCTTTGCTCTGAAAGGCAGCTTGATGATTATGTGCAGAAGAAAGTATATCTACAGCCCACTTTAATTTTGGAATAGTGTCTCTTTTATCTATCTAGCCAGATCATATGTGGAAGCTCTGTTAACCACAAATTACAGAAGATGCAAAGTAAAAGCTTTGAAATTTGGGAGATTTAGAGAATAAAGTTTACTTGTTCATCTTAAATTCAGCTGTTCTGGACAAGCAGTTGCAAGATAATTTATTTCATTTTGCTGTCATTATTAAAGGTGTACGGTTTTTCTGTACACTGTTGAAAATCTCAGTGAATACAGAGTAAGTGGCATTCTTGTGGGCTTTCCTTATATTGCTTGTCATGGTAGTATCGGGTTATGTTGCATGTGTTAACTAGGCATCTGTAAGATGAGTGCTGATTCTGTCATTTATACACGCAAAACACTCTTTTTGTTAGCAGTTTTGTCTATTTGGAACAAAACTTAATTAATTTCTGTTGGGAAAATCGTTAGATTTTTTTTCCAAAGACTATCCCAAAAGTCCAACCTGGCATAGATTTTTTTTTCCCTGAGCTTGTTAGCGTGGTAAAACCAAAGCATGGCTGAGATCAGATCTTTATAAGCAGAACATTAAGGCATTGTTGTAGATAAGCTACATACTGGCTCTGCTTACAGTAAGGCATTGTTCATCCCACTAACCATTGATCCAAAGTGATAGTGGTTGTCCACAGAACGTCATAATCACATTGTCCCCCAGTCTGCGAGTAAATCTGAGAAGGGTGAAGACATCCAACTATTATGTTTGCTATGGATTACCAGTTTCTTAGGGATATTGGTGGATCTTCTTTGGAGCTTTTTTTTCCCTTTTCCTCTCCGTACCAGGAAAATTGAGGGAAGGACAGATGGACAGCATAGTCAAGACTGTTGCTGTTGGGAAAATCAGTACACTTCGAAAGTAGCTTTCAGTAAAACTCTTCAACTTTCCCCATTAAAACTGCTGCTGTGTCTTCAGAGGATGTTGGAAGATTTCTTTTCTTTGTAACTGTTCCCTAAAGGGAATAGTGCAGCTCTACTTTTCACCTCCATGCATTCAACTCTCTGCCTGCTCATCATGTGGGACTGACTACGTAGCTGGATGAAATGTTACTCTACACCACTGGCACAAGCAACTCTAGTTTCCTGGGGAACAAGTGCCTTCATTAGTGCTAAGACTGTGTTGTAGGCAACAAACTATTCTTACTGTTAGTGAGTAAGCATCCCTTATTACATAAAAATAGAGCCCTGCAATTTGGGAGGAATTATCACACAATGAATTACCAAAATGATGGATAATTTGCAGTGTGAGAGCTTTTATATTCTGGATGAGAGAAGTAAATGCAGGAAAAACACATTCGTAAAGGGGAAGAAAAAATCCCACAGCTCTGTAATACTTGTAAGTATGGTACTGAGGGGTAAAAATTAATAAAAACAATCTGCAACCTGCAGCTATTCTGGGTATTTGAGCTACTGTTCCATTTCAAATGCTTATAATATTTTATGAATTCAAAGACATACGTTTTGTTTTCTTTTTATTTTCTCTTACAGATCTGGAGTCCCTACAAGCAGCCTGACTGCACAGGGGACCTGGATGGTAGAATTGAGGATGATTCACGTTGCCTCTACACTCATGAAGAGTACATCAGTCTTGTGTTGAACAGTGGTAGTGGTTTGTCCCACGATTATGCCAACCAATCAGTCCAGGAAGATCCACGGATGATGGCCTTTTTTGACTCTCTTGTGCGCCGGGAGATCGAGGGCTGGAGTTCTGATTCAGACAGCGACCTCAGTGAGAGCACAATCCTGCAGCTCCATGCAGGAGTAAGTGAACGCTCCGCTTACAGCGAGTCAGAGTCCTCCACCTCTTTGCATCACTCCCCACCACATGTGACTGAAGAGTCTGATGAAACTGCCTATAACTTAAGGGCCTTAAGATCAACTGCGTCCCCCTCAGCCAGAGAAGACGTGTCTTCCCGTCAGCAGAGGCTCTCTGCACTGAGAAAGTATCAGGATAAACGTCTCCTGGCCCTTTCCAATGAGTCTGACTCTGATGACAATACCTGTGAGGCAGAACTAGATACAGACCTTTTCCCACGGCCACCATCCCCGAGTCCTGAGGAGAATGAATCCAGCAGCTCCAGCAGCAGCAGCAGTACAGAAGATGAAGAGGAACTGAATGAAAGACGCACATCGATGAGGCAACGTAATGCACTGAGGTGCCGACAGAAGGTGCAAAAGGAGGAAAGGACTAGCACTAACACGGAGAATGTAACCCCTTACATAGGTGAGGACATATATGATTACCCCCAGATCAAAGTAGATGATCTTTCTTCTTCTCCAGCTTCTTCACCAGAAAGGAGTTCGGCCAACAAAGAAGTTCTTAAAGAAAGGACGTCCCCTTGTTCAGACAGTGAATCAGTGGAGAGAAAGATTTACAAAGCTTACAAATGGCTCCATTATTCTTACATATCATATTCAGCTAGTAAAGATGGTGAATCCTCCAGAGGAGATGGAGAAAATGATGAAGGGAAACCAGGAACCAGTGGAAGGCACAATGCAGCTCGCTCGCTAACTAAGGAAGATGCTCGGAACTTAAGCTCAGTAGTTCCTCAGGGTTCCTCAGCTCTTTCTGCTGAAAGCCACAACAGAGAAACTTTAAAAGAATGTGGTGGGATAGAAAATTCTAGTAATGGTCAAGCTCATGAACGTGACAATCAGCGGCGGATGGAGGGTCAAGAAAACACATCTGAAGACACAAGCAGTGGAGGTGTAGAGCATTCTTTTGAGACTAAAAAGCTCAATGGAAAAGCTAACTGCAAAGGGCTAAATAGCTGTACCGAAGAACCTTGCATTCAGACCGCAGGACTTGTGGAACAGAAAAATAGTCAGAACTGTCAACCAGCACCAAGCCATCACTCACTGGTTCCTCCATTCTCTGCTGTTGCCATCTGTAGTATGTCAGGTCACTGCTCCAGAAACCAGACTGACGGCAGTGAGGAGAGGAGCCTCGACCCCTCCTGCGTTAACCACAATAATGGCCACTTGCATCTTCACCCTTCATGCTTCAACAATGGACAGAGTTTTGGAGAGCAGGAGACTGTGACGCAAGGACTACAGGTGCACTCAAATGCTGATAATGGCAACCTTGTACAGGTGGGTGTGACCTTGCACAAAGACTGCTGCCTGTCTGAAATGGACTCCAACAGCTACAATGTGAGCACAAGAGAGGATACCGCTGACCTGCATCCTGCAGGTAGTGAGAGCACTCAATCTCTTGGAGGACTGAAAAGACACAGAGCGGAGTTGGAAGATGCAGATTCAGAGAGTTCATCCTTAGAAAAGAAGTTAAAAACATGATAAATGCAAATGTCTGACATAGTATGCACTCTCTCAAAAAGAAAAGGAAAAAGAAAGTATTAAAGGCACATAGAGCTTGGGTCTGAAACATTGCGTTTGATTCTCCATTCCGTTCTTCAGTGGGTCTGTTTTAGATTGCCAGTGGTTCATGCTGTATAAAAATCCAACTTGCTCTTTAATGAGACTGAGTCTAGTGTACCCATACAAGGTTCTGTTTAAAGTAAATCCTTATTAAGATGGTTGACTGAATAATTCTTGTGTGAACATGTGTCATTTGTTTAGCCAGCCAACCAGGATGACTGCTTTAAAGTTTAATTCTAAGGAGGAAGTTTTCCATACTGACACTACATATTGCAGGCTGAAGAATGCTGGAATTAGATCACACTGCTGGTAGATCACACAATTAGGGTGTGTTTCTTGTTGAGGAAAACAGCGAAGAAGTCTTTCTGGGCCCTTTATTCTGCTTCAGAAAGTAAAGAAATGCAACCATTAGGGAGGATATTTTCAGAACTGGCTGGTATCTTTAGAGATAATACTTCATAAAGCACTTACTTCTGATACAGTTCAGTGACATGATTTTTATGCCAACAGAAAAGCTATAGGAAATGAGCCTCTTTCCAAAATCAACTTTAGACTGTTCCCATGGTGACATTCAATTTTGTGGGCTTTTTTAAAGAAAAGAGCTGAATAACACAGTGTCATCACTATATAGAAGTATGATTGTTGGCAAGAGGCAGGTATTATGCTGTAGACCTCATTCTAACCAAGGGCTTTTAAAAATCAGGCATTGAAACATGCCTTTCTGTGATCTTAACACATAGACATTCTTCTTTATTATTATCGTTGTTATCATTATCATTATTATTATTACTATTAAGAATATGGTTCTGGGTGTTGGGATATATCTCGATTGTGCCTACCCTTCCCCCATGTTCTTACTTTTGGGAAGCACTAGACCAAACAAAATAGCTGAAGTATGGATAATGTAACTGATTCGTGTTAACAGCAACATTTGGTAAAGTCTGAAAAATGCTTTTTTAGCAGTTTTCACAGCCCAAAACAGGTTGGGATTGGACATCAGGGTTGGTTTTCCACCAGTGTGCTGCTAATTTTTGAAACTGCACATGGGTAGATGTATTCAGCAGAGTTCTGCCTGTAAGGGAGAGCTTCAGAGAACTGTCCCCACACGTGGGGAGACTGGGTCTTCAAGTCTAGCAATCAGAACCTGGCCAAGAGCACAGTTCTTGCTGCCAAGAACTGGAGTACTCTGTGGTGGACAAAGTCCTTTCTTGCCTGGGCACTGTTTCGAGTGGAGTATCTGGTGAGTCATCTCAGTTCTGGCATGCTGCAGTTGGTGGAATTGCACTTGCTTCCCTAGCAACAAGGTAAGAGGAGTCAGTGTGTGAAGAGAAAACAAACTATCTATAAAGGACACAAAAACTACATGTGTGTGCAACAGAAAAAGACGCTTCTTTTGACCCTACTAATTTTCAAAGGCTTTCAAGCCCAATACTGAGGAAGGGTGAATTTATTTTAAGTAACTGGAAATTTTTACTTTCAATACAACTCTAGCAGTACACTGCTGTAGAGCACTGGCCTCAGAATAATTATTTCATATCCACAACTCCCTGATACCTTGGGAAAGTAGGAAGATGCCCTGTTAAAACAGGATGAAAGTGAAAGAGCACTTCAGAAGGGATGCTGTGAGGGAAAGGTATGGGAAGGAGAATGAAGAACACGACCTGAACCATTGTCTTACAACTACTGTAAGGAGTCTGTTGTAGGCTGTCTGCCCACACTGGGTCTGCTCTTCTAGGTGAAAAAGGTGAAGGGGTGTTTGCAAACACAAGCAAAAGTGGCAATAAGAGCAAGCTCTGATACATTGTTACCTTATTGATAAAATCGTTCTGTACTTACTATATTGTACATCACTGAAGTCAAGATCACCATAGGAGTGTTTTCCTCGGTTGTATAAATATCTTACTGTAAATTCTGGGTTTTAGCCAAAATCTTGAGGTTGCTGAGTCAAAACATTTTTATGTTTTAAAAAGTCTTTACATTGAAACATTTTCTCATCTCTCACTTCTTCTGGTGAATGAGCATCTCTACCCTTCTTTGACATGGTCATCTTTTCCTGGTGTTTTCCCAATTGCTTTGTGGTCTCACTTGCTCATTCTTTTGTTTGTTTTCAGAAGCAGAATAAAAGCTCCCAGATTGGTGTTACAGAATCACAGAATGGGTAAGGTTGGAAGAGACCACTGGAGGTCATCTAATCCAACCTCCCTTCTCCTGTACAGGCTCTGGGCATAAAAGATTGATGTGGTTTCCCCAAAGACAACCTCTCATGCTGTCTGCATTCCTATTTCCAGTTTCTGTCAGGCAGGAGGAGGAAGGCAAGCTGCAATCTTAACCTTTTGTTCACAGGAAATTTCAGTGCACACAAGAACTGAAGCTTCTGAAGCAGCGTGTTCACTTCCTCACATAAATAAATGTTATCAGCAGTAGGCAGCTCCATTATGTGGTAAAGACCCCTAAAAAAGCAAGCCAGCAAGCAGCAGCATGTCCCCTTCAGGCAGCCAACGCTGAGAAGAGCTGCTCTGAGCAGGTTGCTTCACTCTGTCCTTGATCCCGTGTATTTGCTCTCTCCCCCTACACTGGGTTGCTTGTCTGGCTGTGTGCCCACAGTTTCCACGTGAGTTTTGCTGTGCACTTGGGATTGTCACTCCTTACTTCTGGGAAAAGAGTAAACTGTTTGGTGGAAAATCTTACTAATTTATCTGAAGAGGTTTTACCTTTTCTAGTAATCTGCCACGTACTTAAAACCAAAAAAGGTTGTGTAAATATTGAACTACCCTGTTAGTCACTATTTGCTTACCATGCAGCTTGTTATGGCAGGAAATTTGCTAGGCTACCTTGTACAGATCATTTCCAGAGAACCTTATCAGTGGGAAAGAAAAACTCTTCCTTACGTCTCACCAGAACACGTTAGACAGAGAAACTGATCTTTAATGAAGTTCTTTTTTATATTTCTACAAGGTCACAGACTGTATTTGCTTATTTCAGGTTTCTCTGTTTAAACAGAGTCAAAGCTGACTCCTCCTCTGAAGAGCAAGCATGAGGCTTGTCTAGGCCAGGGTATTAACTGCCTGTAGAGATGCAGGAGAATATGAGATCTATCAGCCAAAGTTCATCTAAGGTATTTCCAGCTCACCAGTGAACATTTTACCAAATCTGGTGAGTCTTCTCCAAGGTGAGTGGCTCACTGAAGATGACACTTTGCTGTTTAGAAGCAGCTCTCACAGACTAAGCATGAGCAGAAAGATACAGCTGCCTCAAGAACTCAAGAGCACAGGTTTTTACCAGTTGTTTGCAGAAAATTCTGAAATCCAGCCTGTCTCAGCTGGAGTAATAAATGGGAAGGACGACTTATTTCAGAACCTTTCCTCCAAAATTTGCAGTGGACTTTTTCTTGCTAAGTTTTGTAATAGAATAAGTGATTGAAACCCGATCCTAATCTCTACGTATAACCTATGTCACTTGGTAGGTGGGAAATCACTATTCCTCAAACATTTAAAGAAGATAAATGTGGTCAGGTCCCCTTCTGAGGTCTTGTACATGCCTGCATTGTCACATCCTCATGAACGCATAGAGGTCTCTTGCTCACTGTAGGCATCACAAGCTGATGTGGCCTGATATTACTAAATTCTTGGGCTGCTTTCATTTGCAGTTAATTTATTTTGCTGTTTATGGAAAAGAGCAAGACAAGATTGTTGTTATCACCCCACGGAGTTAAAATGCTCTGTGTTAGTGAGTTTTCATCTCCTCTTTACAGGCACTGGTACTGGCCCTTTACACCCTGATGCTTTCTCTCATTTTCACCCACTCAGATCAGCTGCGTGTCTCTGCCAGACCTGGAAAGCTCAGTGCTGTGCTGCAAGATCTTCAGAGTACCAGAGAAATGCAAATGGCTGCAACAGCTGAATTACTATGTGCACATGCATGTGGTTCTTCAGGAATTCTTCAATAAACTAATCCTAGCACATACATATTTTATAAAACACATCAGCACACTCCTGCAGCTGTGTCAGGATGCACAGCTAATTAGCCCAGCTAATGCTCTACCCTTATGAACAAGAACTCTGTTTCAAACATCTGAGAAAATGGCAATTCTCTAGGGGGAAAAAAAGGAAAAAACCAAAACCACCACCACCCCCCCTCAATAAAAAAAACCCAAACCAGCGCCCCACTCGTTATGGGAGTTTTCTTCAGTGGTTGTGCAGGTCAAAAGCAGAGAAATCCCAGACATCAGTGTGTTCTGTGATCAGAGGAAATAAGCAATCTGAACTTGATGTTTCTACTTTGCCTGATTGAAGTCAAGGACTTGAACTTGGGCCTCCTGCCTCTCACTTGAGCATCCTAAGCATCAGCCTATTGCATTATTCAGGATGGGCTTTGTTCCTCTTTTGTCTGAAATGCAAAGGGAAAAGGAAATGGAAACAGTTCCTTCCACAAGTACCTGGAGCAGAGCCTTGAGCCCAGCCCTGCTCGTCCATGGTTCAGTGAGAAAATGCCAGAGGATCCTTTCTCCCTTCACCTTGTGTGATCTCTGTTTCAGAGAGCAAGAGGGAGATGCTGATGCAGCTTTGCATGCTTGCCATTGTCTGGAATGTGGGAGAATGGTCCTTTCCAAATTGGATGGTGTGGATATGATTTTTTTTTTATATTATTATTTTGTTGTAGACACGTAATACCTACCTCCTGAGCTGACTGGCCAAGCCAGTGAGCTGTTTGTTCTGGGATATGGCTGGCAGGCTCAGCTTCTCTGTCTCATGGATATCTTCCTGTTCAGTTCTAGTCTCGCATGGTCTCACCAGCAGCTCTGGCGTTGCTGTGCAGATGTAGGTTGGCACTGTTGCCGCTTTCAGAGCTCATCAGAGCTGTGCCTTTACTGAAGCTGCCGTTTGCACTCTGGCTGCTTGGAGCTAAGTGGTACAAATCAGTAAAAACACTCTGTATGTTCCTATAAATGGGCAAAAAATGCCTGAATTTGAACTTTTGAAGGGGGAGCAGGTCCCTTGCAGCCAGACGATGCCTCTGGCTATGTCTAGCGCTTTCGGTTGGATGCTACAGGAGTTGCAGGTTTCTAGGTGTAATGTGGTCTCAGGACTATATTTTACTTCACAAGCCACAGCTTCTTATTAGCAGCATCAACAGTTGAAAGCACCAGCTCCTAGGTACTTCCAGGGCTCACCTCCTGGCCATTCCTAAATGGTCAAATCATGTGATCTTTGAGAAGGTCTTATGTGTCAGTGTCCTGCTTCCAGAACAAAGACTGAAACAAAAGTTGTTTCAAGGAAAGCCTAATGCATATTTTCAAAGAGCTTTGGCTTTAGTTCAGCATTTAAGGTTAGGTACTCATGAGATACATTTTGAACTCTTTAAAATGTGGATGTGTGGCAGAAAAGGAAACAGCATGAGCTTCAGAACTGAATTCTGTCTGGAAATAGGAAAGGAGTTGAAATGTATTTAAAAACAAACAAACAAGCCCCTCATACCCAATTAGGTTCTGAATAGAAGTTCATTGCCTGCTTCAAAGACTGACTTCTAAAATCCTCAGCAATAAGTTAACAAAATTGACTTCTCACTCTTGAGCTTGGACAGCTCAAAACCACTGATCTGAAGAAGCTGAGAAGCCACAGCCAGGCCTCACATGGCTCTCTTGACGGGCCTGCCACAGGCTGTTACGCAGTCGGGGTCACTCTTCCGTGTGCAGCCAGCGTGGCTGTCAGCAGCAAGGCTGCCTCTGGCTCTGACCAGCTGATTCTGTCTTGTTTTTCCTACAGCTGTCTGGTTTAGCTTCACATTGCCTGGGACGTGCTGAAGAAAACTCAAAGTGCTTTCCTCTAAGGACCTTAGTTCATATCTGCCTTTGGATCTTGGAGGGAAGGTCTGGGGCTAGGTTTCAGGGTGATCTTTATGCCCTATTAAAATTAGGAAAATAAATGCATCCTTGCAGAAGGAACAGAGGAGTCCAAGACACGAGCCTCCTCTGACTAACTCTTTCCCCTCCTGAGGTTTCTATGTCTCCTTGAGGAGTCTTGTACATTTTTCTTGTCTCTAGGACCTAGAGAGGTTTCTAGAAAACAAAAATGAAACTTTGTAGCTCTGCTTCAGTGACATTTCCAGTATATTATGGCCAGACCTGGCATTTCCTGGCTTGGAATTATATCCTTGAACAGAATTTTCTCCAAAGCATGAGCAAATACTGCTTCCCATCTATCTAAGCTTTGAAGGGAGAGAAAGGAAAGATGGTCTAAGCTTCAACAATCTTGGAATGAAAGGAGGTATGTGTTTCAAGCTGGTTATAAGCCCCCTCTTCCCAAAGTTTGTCTTTCACACACACCAACTCTGCAGTGCAGTGCACTTATCTGCATGTAGGGATGACAACAGCAGAAGTCCTGCATCTCCTTTAATTCAAGGACTGAGAGTGCTTCGGTATGTCTGACAGGGCAGATCTCTAGTCTTTCCATAAAGAAGCTTTTTTTAGCTCCTACATATTTATGATGATGTGGAATATTTATTTTTAATCTGGGAAAGTCTGTAGCAATGTTTTGAATTCCTAAATGGCTGACTGACTGATAATCTATCTGAGGAATACTGGAAGCAATTTACAGCCTTAGATGGAGATTTTTATTTACTTACACATACTTCTAAAGTCAAAACTTGTACAGTTTGTCACCCAACACGAGGGCTCTTCACCTTTCATCTCCCCTTTATTTGCCCAGAAAGGGTGAACTTTCTCCTTCCCACCACTAATGACCTCCACTAATGATATAGATGCAAAAGGTACAGATCCTCTGTGGCCCATCTTCCCAGCAGTTAATGAACACGCTGGGACAGTAGATCATCTTGCTAGAGACGCACAAATTGCAGCAGACAGCAGGAGAAATGGCTCATTATCTATGCTCTGAAGTTGAAAATCTGCAAAAACATTGGAAGGTTTCAGTCTGAGTGACACATCTTGAGGTCTCCTACTGCTGGGCCTGAAATACCTTTGATGTTTCTCCAATTTTATCCTACAGTCTCCAAAGCCAGTGTTTGTTTCCAGCCCAAGGGTAAGCCTACTCTAATCTTACTCCTGCCAGATGAAAATTATTTCAGAACTTAAAGTCAGTGTATTGCTTAGCTGATTACATTTCTGAAGTTTAAACCAAATTAAATACTCAGCTGATCATACTATACAATTATACTGCCTAAAGGGAAGGATTTAATTTGTCTACAGCTGGGAAAGAAAAAACCCAACCAAATCAACCAAACAAAAAATCCTCAAGCATTTTAAACTACAAACTCTGAGTAAAAAGGAAGCTGATGGTGGCAGGAGCAGCTGAGACCTGCTACTATGAAACTGCTGCAGAGGAGAAACCTCTTCTCCAGGATGGAGGCAGGCAGTCCTGCACTGCTGGGCTTCCTATGGGAGCCAGTTCAACTTACAAAGCCTGTGGAAAGCTGACAGGTTTCTCCTGGATTAATGTGCTTGTTGACTCACAAGGAAGGCCTCAGAAGAAGCAGCAGGAGTGTTTGGTGGTAGCCAGGCTCAAAGAGGGGTGCTCTGACTCCTGTCATCAGTGATGAGGAAGCTCTTAGAATCACAGCATGGTTTGGGTTGGAAGGGACCTTAAAGAACATCTCGTTTCAACCCTCCAGCCATGGGCAGAGACACCTTCCACCAGACCAAGCTGCTCAAAGCCCCCATCCAACCTGGTCTTGAACACTTCCAGGGATGGGTCATCCACAGCTTCTCCAGGCAACCTGTTCCAGTGCCTCACCACCCTCATAGCAAAGAATTCCTTCCTAATATCTAATCCAAACCTACCCTCTGTCAGTTTAAAGCCATTCCTCCTTGTCCTGTGACTACATGCCCTTGCAAAAAAAGTCCCTCACCACATTTCCTGTAGCCCCCTTTAGTTTCTAGAAGGCTGCAATAAGGTCTCCCCAGAGACTTCTCCAGACTGAACAACCCCAACTCAGAGTTTCAGCCTTTCCCCACAGGAGAGGTTCTCCATCCCTCTGATAATCTTTGTGGCGCTCCTCTGGAGTCACTCCAGCAGGTTGATGTCCTTCTTATGCTCAGAACCCCACAGCTGGATGCAGCACTCCAGGTGGGTTCTCACCAGAGCAGAGCAGAGTGGAGGGGGAGAATCCCCTCCCTAACCCTGCTGGCCACAGTACCTTGTTACTCTTCCACAAAAGTGTTGCCCTATGGAGGACTGATTCACTGGGGAAGGAGGGGCAGGGAGTTACCAGGACTTCAGTTCCCTCCCTCACCAATTCCACTTGTTATGGCATCTTTGCTTGTGATATCAGGATGTGAGGACCCCATTTCACTATTGCTAATAGCAGCATATAATGGAGCTGCCTGGGTAGCTGTGGCTTCCTTCCATCCAGCCCTGACTTAAAATGGTTTTAGGATGTTACCCTGGAAAGTCCAAATAACACACTAAGACAGCTGGGTACTGGTGATTTGCTGATGAACTTGGGTTCATGGGCAGTAAATGCACTAATAAAGTACATATTTACAATTAGCAAACAGTGAAAAGCGGAAGTTCACTGCAATAAATATGAATTAGAAATAGGGAAATATGTGCAAGCAATGAGTGAGGCAAAGGTCCTCAGGAAAAAAAAGGGAAGGGCAAGTAAGAGTGTTTGGTCAAATCCAGATCAGAAGGAACCTGCTGTTTTCCCAGAAGCTGAAAGTGCAGTTTGTCTGCAGTAGCACAGGGTGGGCAGGACCCCGAGGTGAGCTGCCCCCACCCCAGGAAAGCCAGCAAACAGCTGTGCCTCCTGTTCCTTCAAACCAACAGGAATGGATAATTTGCACTCGGGAGTTTTCAGCTAACCACACAGAGAGATCTCTGAACTGCTAACATAGTGTGGGGAGTATTAATAAGCCTTGCTGCTCAGGAAAGCTCTGGGGGTCTGGGAAGCAGCCGTGGAGACGGGATGACCTAATTCCAGTCCCACTGGCTTGCTTTCAGTGCCAACAGAATGAAGATTTGATATGAGGCAAGCGCTAAAAAAGAAGCAAGAAAATATCATCATGGCTAATTAAATAGTGCAAACTGATAGGGAATGGTGTAGAACATGGTGTTGAGCTAAGCTCAGCTGATAAATGTAGAAGTTGCAATAATATTTTCAAGCTCAGCTGATAAATGTAGAAGTTGCAATAATACTCGGGCTACTGGAGAGGTGTTTTCAGTGTCCCAGGGCCCAAGCACTGTCTACTAAACCAGAGCAATTCATATTCAGTGCATTCATTGTTAATCAACATTAACCCCAAGCAGCAAATCATTAGAGACACTTTTAGTGGAGAGCAGGGCCTGAAACGGGTACTGATACATCTATTAATATCTTTATTAATGGCTGGGCAACATGCACAAGGGTAACTACGTCCTTTGCAGCCATATTACAAGCAGAAAAGACAGACAGTGAGAGCAACGTGGCTCTGCAGCCGAGCAGCCAAGCAGCCTGCCAGTGTCGTGCCAAGCAGACCAGGCCCCAGATCAGGCCCTGATAAACCTGGGCCACTTGGGTATGGGAAAAAATACAGAAAAGCAGGGATTTGTATGGTTAAGGGATATAAAACGGACAAGTCAATGTTACCTTTTCCTAACACCTTATAGGATAATTAGGTGAAACCCGACTCCAAGCAGTTTCAATCCTTTGTGTGTTTCACTGCTATCTGTTGATCACCTTGTCCGGTGCAGCACAAGTCAGAGCTGGAGACTACTCACAGAGGGAGAAGTTTTCTCGCAGCCCTGTGTCTGTGTGGCTGCATGATGCCAACGCTTCTGCAGGTGCTCCACTGACACGTGAGCAGTACAGACATTTGTCCCTGTAATCTTGTACTGGATAGTCCCATTTCCTGCTGGAAGTTAATGGTGCAACGCATAACGCTCTGCAGAGGAAAACCTGCACCTGCCTGATGTACTGGAGGGGCAAGCTGAGAGAGAAACTCCTGAAAAAGCATTTAAAATGTCATTTCAGGTAACTACTCTGCATGCATCCTTCAGAAGCTACATTAACCCCACATGTGCCATTCCTATAGTACTGCAGCTGGCTGGTCCAGTTGCCTGCTTTTTAATTTACGTGAAAGCCATATTTGCCTTGCGTACAAAGACAAATGCCCCTTTCAGCCCATTTTGTTGCTAAGGCAGGTTGTGATTCTTCTCTTTGCAGTTTCTCTCCACTCTTCCCCCACCTGCTGTGCTGCTCAGCCCGTGCTCTGCCGAGCAGGCAGCTGAAGCCACCCATGCCAGCAGCACCCTAAAGGGCAGCAGCAAAAGCCTCACCAGTGCTAAATGATAACCAGACAAGGAGATGAGAAAGAGCCCAATATGAGTGCAAATGTGATTGTAACATCACTGCATCCTTCTCTGAGGAGCTGCTTGGAGCATTGTGCTGAGACCATTTCTTGTTAGTCTGATCTTTAATGTTTTCAAGTTTATGAACACAAACAGCTCACTGGAAAATAGTCACGGGGGCATCCGGTTCTGTATGGCAAGAGTGAGGAAGGATGGGATATACAGATATTTTGGCTTCACAATCTGTTCTCATATACTTCCAGGGTGGCATTTGAACTCTTTGAGAATTAATAAACTAATTCACTAAACAACCGTGCTGTTGTTCACTAAGTTTGTTATCAGCTCATCTATGAAAAGTAGCAGCAGCTCAAGGATTTTGCTCCAAACATTTGGATTTTGCTTAAGGTGGTTCTTGGTTACCTTCAACAAACTGAACTGGTTTAAGTTCTCTTCTCGTGAAAAGTATGATGAGGGAGCTGATTTATTCAGTCAGAGGATTCATCACTGCATAAACAGAGGAAGAGGCTGAATTAGCATTAGTGAAAGATCTATGAATGTTCCTGGAGAAATTTTATTACTTTAACTCAGAGAATTGACTATGGGGTTTGGCTTATTCTCCTTTGCTCTGTAAGATTTTCCAGTGGACTGCTCTGTGATGAATAATATCTCAGTTGTTCTTCTTTTCTTAAATAAATCTAATTATGCTTTTTCCATGCAGGAAATGGAATCAAATTATAGGTATCACTCATTCATCCTTTTATAACTTCTGTAATATTAGCAAGACGATGTCCTGCTGGTGAGGAAAGCAGTGTGCTTGGCCCTGGGCAGTTGGTAGAAGATGGAAGCATCTGATCAAATTACTCAGCTTCTCAAAGAAAGCATTTTTAGAGGATGTTGATGATTATCATTTCCTTACCTTGTTCTGTCCAGGTTGTTCCTAGCCATGGAAAATCACCACGGCAGAGGAGTGATGCTGGACAGGGGGATATGGGTAGTGCTGAGCACGAGGATGTCACCAAGGCAGCCAGCTGGGATAACCCATCAAAGCAAGTGCTTGGTAGTCTCGTATGTATCTTGGATTCTTCTACAGGGCTTAAAGCATGTCATCACATACGTCTTGAATTATATATGAACAGCTGATTGGGCGTAGCATATCTGTGTAACCACAGCATTATCCACCCGCCTACGGGCTGCCGGCTCCGCCAGATGGGAAACGTCTGCTCCTGCACAGCCCAGCTGCGGTCTGTCTTCCTCCTGTGTCAGAGATCCCAGCTGCTGCCATGTTGGGGTGGCCTCCATCCCAGCAGAGGTGCCATAGAAGGGGGAAAAGCTCAGGTATGAGCATCCCACAGGGATAAAAGTGTTTTCATCTCTCCGTCCTGCCCTGGTCAGCTTCCCCTGGTGTTTAGTACCACACTGGCCCTGGGGGACAGGTGGCACCCCCAGAGCATCAAGGGGCTGCAGCACGGTAGGTCTTGGAACACAGTGGTCACAGGTAGCTGGCGAGGATGGCTCCTGACTCCCCCATTGAGCAGGCCTGGCTGAGGCCTGCTGAGAAGCTGCTGCTTGTGCTTTTATGCAGCTGTTGTAGTAGAAGGGGGAGAGGGCTAGACCACCAGCAAGGTGAATTGGTAGCAGGGTGGGTGCAACCACACCTGTGCTCAGTGCTGGATGAGCAGTGATGGTCCCCTCCATCCCTTGGGTGGGCAGGATTGGGGCTCCTGTCCCCAGCACCTGCACTGGCATTCAGGCAGGTGTGACCCTTTCACCCCAGGCACTCTGCAGCCTGTGTGCCACAGTGCCATCCACCACAGCCAACTGGGAGCAGCGGGCTCTGTGCTCAGGCTGGAGCACACAGACTCTTGGGAAATAAATCATCGCTGGCTGAGGGTTGAGCCTGCTGTCTTTAGAAGTGGGTTTGTGGAGAAGCAAGGCAGAGGTGGACTCATGGAAGTGGACTCTGGACAACAAATGTGGTCACAGTTCAAGCCCTTCTCCTCACCCGTCTGCAGTGGACACAGTCAAAAACCACCAAATCTCCTAGATCTCCTAGAGACCTCCTCTACCTTTATTCCTTGAAGAGCTGCTTACAAGTCCGTAAAGTATGTGCAGGACTGGGGCTGCCCAACCTACCTGCAGGGCTGGTGCCCTCAGCTGTGCAGCCTGACTCCAGCTCCATGTGTGCTCAGACAGAGCACGTTTTCAACAGACAGGCTCAGCACCCCCTTCCCAAGCAGGGGGCTCTTCCTTACTAGTCCCCAGCCCTGGGGAACTGACCCAGTCTGACCCCAGTTCTCTGTTCATTTCAAGTTTTATAGCTTTAGAAAAATTCCTGTCTGATGATCTAGATCTACTTACACCCCACTGCTGTGTAGTAACATTCCACCAGTGCTAAGCAATATTTTATTCAGGGACTAAATTTGCTGTCTGAGTTCAGAAGCTCTTCATCATTGTGGGAGCAGATCTCTCAAAATCTCTCTCAAATATTTATCTATTGCATCATGTCCAGAAAATTACAATCTGGACCTCTTTTTGGACTAGAGAACTGTGAAAACCACTGCCTGTTTCCCTGGGCCTCTTCTCCACATGGGGCTAAACTCTCTATCCATATCCCTGGGAGCCGTGGAAAGTCTGGATAATGGTGATGATGGCAAAGAGTTACGGCTTTGTAAACAAGGACATGCAGGGAAACCAGTTAAAGGTAGTTCTAAAAACCTGCTAGGAAAAGGGAGGGATTGGGGTCCTGGGGCATTCCTGAACCAGCTGCTGTGGTTGTTCCCATCTCTGACTGGTTATGCAGGTACTTTGATGTCTGACCTCAGTCTCTGCTGGACAAATGTCTACAGTGCTGAGCTAAGAAGGATCTTTCCTTCAGCTGGAGCGGAAAGAATGAAAAGTCTGGGACTGGTAACTTTGGCAAGAAGATTGAATACAACACAGGTCATGGTAGCTTGAACTTCAGAGTTTACGAGATTCAGGAAACCTCACAAAAGACCAAGACTGACTTACAGTATGTGGCAGTTTCACACCTGCCTGACTACACAGCTCTCCACTTCCCTCTGAACTGCCGTGCTGGGGCTGCTGCCAGACAAGGTAGACACCAGGCTTCAGTCAACATGGCAATTCCCTTGTCCCTTCTGCTAATCGTTTTCCACAGCCCTCCTACCTCCCCAGCTATCAGCCTTGTCAAGGAAGACAGGCTAGATAATCTGCAAGTACTGAGCACCCATTCTCTGGCTGCTGGTCCTCCCCCACCTCTGCCATCCTGGCTCCTCAGTGAGCTGGTACCAGTGAAGTCTGAACTTTGGCAGTTTCCTGCCTAAAGGGAAAATGTCTTTCTCCACAACCAGCTCTGACACCTCTCATCAGCAGCAATTTCAAATTCACCAGGGAACACCAATAAAAAAAGCCCACACCTAAACTTCAGCCTTGTTCACACGGTCTGGTGCAGGGACAAGTCTCTGGGGATGGAGCTGTGGCTGGAGGAGGGCAGTGTGTGCCCCCGTGGGGCGGCTGTGTGGCTGCTGCTCCCACAGCCTCCCTGCAGGAATTCAGGCAGGCACATCCTCCTGCGCTGCCTGGACTCTGGCCGGGGCGAGCTGCCAGCTGGTTCCGCAGTCTCCCTCAGCTGAAAGGGCCTGAGGAAACCACAGAAGATCTCTGTGGCCTCTGCCTGAAAGCTTTTTCTCTATCTGATGTTGCCTCCTAATAGAATTTGACTGGTCAATACTGGCTAGTGTGCATGGGGTGAAAGCATTTTTAAATGGGTGTTGAAAACTCTTTTGTGGAGAATTTCCAGCCTGCTTATTGCTCCAGGTGGGAGAAGCCTGGAGGAAAGCCACATGTATGCAACAGTCTAGACATGTTTGATTTCTTTTTGGAATTAAAGAACAGAAGTCCCATAATACCCTCTTTTTTTTTTAGCATTCATACAAGTAGCCAATATAAACAATTCTCTCACTGCCCTGAAATCTGGAATTGCTCACAGGATGAAGCAGTGACCTACTGAACCTCTGGGAAGAGTAATATTAGCCTCCATCTGGTGTGCTGCCGCCTTGGCCCAGTGTGCAGCCCCGCTGCCCGAGGCCCAGTGCAGGCGCTCCGGTGCCGCGTGTCTCCAGGCTGCCTCTGGGGCGCTGCTCCCATCCAAGGAGTGGAGATGCACAACGAGGACGCTGAATTCAAGGACCCCCCATACTTAGGCACATAACAAGCCCTCTGCTTCTCAGATACAGCAGGTTCCCCAGCTTTGCTTCAATCCACCTGGAGGGCTAAGCTACCGAGGCCTTGTCCTGGGATCTGGAACTGGCATTAAATCCCATGTGTTGAACGCAGAGAACATTTTCCCATCACACCTGAGAGCTGCTGCTCACGATGGATTTTGAAGTGCCTACAGACACATGCTTATGGCACCAAGCCTCCAGGCTGACTCACAGGCAGATGACTGCCACCTAAACTGAGGTCACTTCTGAGGTTGCCAGTGCCCTCTCTGCAGATTGGCTTTTATGCACGAGTGATGGAGTTTCTTATCACAACATGAAATATTAGGGTAAGTGTCAAGGGCACTGGATAATTATTGCACTTGCAATCAAGCAAGGATGAGGGCTGCTTGCTCTTCTCGAGCTGGTGGCGGTGCTGCTCCTTTGGGCTTCCCTAAGCCTTTTGTCTACAACAGTTTTGCCTGGAGTTCTGATGCTGTCACTTCTCCAGCTTGTTTTATACAAACTGACTTTTCTTTTCTGGGTTTTCTGTGCCTTTAACTTTGGTTCTGCCTACACACTCATGGTTGGAATGGCATTGAAGAGGCACACAACAAAGAACAATGTGAAGCAGCTGCCCATATAACCTGCTCAGTTTCAAATGCAGTGGAGGAGATGAGAGCTGCCCAGGTTGGACTCCTGAGCATGGAAATGGTTCGAAAATTGACAAAATCATATTGAACAGCCAAGAATGGGGTGTCCATATTTTCTCTGTAGTGGTAGGATGAGTGTCAGGGACATAAGAAATTATTAAAAGTGATGAAGGGATTGTTGCCTTTCAGCTAAGCTCTCATCCTTGCCTTTTAGGACTTCAAGATAAAGAACTGGCATTTGGATCTAATCAGGACTTAGAGAAGTAGACAAGCTGATAACGTTTCAAGGCTTCAAGCCCTCTGGATTCATTTTGGTTTAACTCCTGTGTAGTTAATTTTACTTCCCAAGGCTGTTTTTCAGGCTCTTGTTGCAGTTTTGTTCTTCTTCGTGGCCCACCTCACGCATCTGTGGTGCTGATGCTGGTGCTGGTGGGTAGCTTTGCAAAGGTGCTGCATCCCACCACAAGCTTCTGGGTTGATTGACTCCCCTGTGCCCCATGAGCTTAGGAAGGCAACTTGGGGTCCCCTAGACCAAAGGTGCAACCCCAAAAAGAGCAGTTGCTGCAGTTATCATGGCTGAAAATTCCTTGGGTATCTCTCTCTGTGCTTCGTTTCCTGCCTTGCTCTGGCAAAGCTCCCCGTTTCCATGGTGATGATTTATTCCTCTAAATAGTTTCTATTCAAGAACAATATCATGAGTCCTTCTCTGTGGTTTAATTAAAAAAACCTACTCTTCTCCTGGCATCAGTCTTGGCTGAAGCAGTTGGAGTTGGACACTGACCTCCAATTTCTCTGATCCACCCTTGCTCCCACCCAGAGATGACCTTTCTGCCTTCCTGCCACTCAGTGTAACCCTTGAGGACTGTCCTACTGCTCCTGACCTGTCCTACTGACAAATCTCACGAGTGGAGCTAAAACGAAAACGCATGAGGAGCATGACACGCTGTGCAGCTCTGCTCTCGAGCTTTCCTTTCCATGAGCAAGGAGGCTTGTGATAAATAGGAAGCCTTGTGAGAACAGCATGGCCCTTGATGAAATGGCCTGTAGTGCATCACTCATCATCACAGCCTAGATTTTAAATGGGCTGCCAAAGAGGGAGCCTTTCGCCTCGTCCCCAGTCCTTGGCTTCCAAAACAGATATTTTTTACTATGAGTGGAACAAGAACTTGTAGCATGAAAACTGGAAACAAAAATGAAAGAAAATTAAAAGGCTTAACTGCATATTTGGTAAATCTTTAAGTGTCCATTTTACTGCATAAAAGTCTGAATAGGAAGCCTGGTCTCCATACAACAGGTGCCATTTGGTGTTTCTTGGGACACTTCCTTCTTGCTTTGCATAATGAAAGAGACAGAGCATCTGGTTTCTCTGCTTCATTTTAAATGCCAGTGCTTATTTTGTTAATACATTTACATTCCAATTTTCTTCACATGTAGTAAAAAGGAAATGCTTTGAAGTTCTTCTACATAGAAGCACATTAACGTGCTTGATTTTTAAGCACCAATAGCAGATGTACTCAGGGCCTGGAGTTCAACCATGGAGTGAGGAGAACGGACTTTGCAGAATTGAATTCCCATCTATGAAAGCAGTTCCTGAATCAATGAAGAAATTTTCCGACTTGTTCCATTAAATGCAGCCAGCACTGCCTTATGCTGGGAGACGGACAAAAATCTGTCCACAAAAAAGTATGGAATATAACCTTCCAAATGGTTTTTGCTCTGGCGCACAGAACAGCATCCCAGGAATGCCAGGTTGCTGGTTAATCCAGAAGGGTGGGTACCAGGTACATTTCCTTCTGCAATACTCAGGCTGCGAAACTTTTTAAAGCAGTTGCAGCACCTTTCTGACACGCAATGGAACTCATCCTTATAAGGTGGGAAAGCTCTGTTTTCTGCTGTTAGAAGACAGGAATGTGAGTTCGGCAAGGATTGCTTCACGTGAGCCCTTTATCTGAGAAACTGGAGATAAAAGTGAAGAAGTTCACGTGACGCAAGAAGAATTTCTCCCTTATCTAAAGGAAGCTGCAGATGTCAAGTCAGAGGTACAATACACAGGATGAGTTACGAGGAGGAAATGATGTAAAGGGGCTAGACAGTTTGGAAATTTGCCTGCTTGCTTGTGTCCTATTTTGTGCCTTGGAGGATTATACTGACATCAATACAATATTGATTTTAAAAATCACTGTCTGGAAGCTTGAATCTGTCAGCTGTATGACAAAATGACAAAATCCAAAGTCCTTAGGACGCTCAAGTGTTCCACCTCTATTTTTGACCTGTCTTTGACATAGAACTGGGAGAAAGCGAGGGAGGATTTTGAGACAAGCCTTTCAATCTATCAATTATTTGTCATTTCCCTCATGCAATTTTTTTCTGAAAGTAGCAGCCTCTATGCCTCTGAAAGTACAGTGGGGGAAGATGCTCTGCTATCAAAACAGTTCATTTGCCTCTTACTAGACACCCACGAAATTTGCCCGGAAGAGATTTTTCAATCATTTAAACCTTTGTTTTAAGATGGCTTGTCTCCTTTAAAAGCAAAGAGGAAAATGCTACTTCTTGGTGTGGAATATAGGCATGCCAAGTGTTAAATTCCAGCTATTTCCTCCATACCCTTTCCAAAGCCTGGCTAGAAACATCTTGTCCCATTGCAAGAAGCCTGTGTGGTCCTCAGCTTCTCTTGACATGTCACTTTAGGTAGTGTGTCTCTGCATGCTCCCTGGTTAATCTTGCCATCAAAACCCTCTTGCTCCCATCCCTCATGCCACTGTTGCTGCCTATTTCGTGTTTTAGCTCTTTACAGCCTCTCCTTCCCCACGTTTCCTTTTGCCTGGTCTCAGTGCTTGGCTGAAATGCTGCTTTTCAGCACAGTGTGATGGAAAGTCAGACATCAATCATCCCTTGTCTAGACCATGGACTCCAGAAAAAGCAGTTACAAGGCACAGGACTCCTGGTGAAACCAGAGGACTGTGAGGGAACGGCCACATGCTCACCCGGACCCCAGGAAGCACGGACCCAACACACTTTCTGTTTGGCCAGAGTATCTCCAAAGCAAAACCCAGGTACCACAAGAAGAGGTCACCAGCAGAACTGCAGTTGCGGTGCTGTGAGGCCGTGCTATGTCATTCAGACACGGTTTTTTATCAAGAAGCCTCATCCTTCATGAGAAGCTCAGATGAGGTTTTTTTAAAGAATAGCCCTGGGTTATTTTTATCAAAGACGATGTGGCCACTAGAAGCAGCATTATGGGGCTCAGCATGATTTACTTTTTTCCAGGACAATGGCCATTGTTCTGGTGGAGCTAAGGACAGTTTGGGCTCTTACCAATTGCCATTTTCATATAAACCAGGGCAAAAAGCAAAACAGAATCTGACTCCTCAGCTGGGCAGAGCTGCAGCGGTTTCTCTATTGCTGGAGTAACTAAAATGTGGTAAAAACACAATCCAGTCTCTCAAGCCAGCAGATAGGATGAAAAAGAGAGTGTTAGTGAAATCCTGCTTTTTTTGGCCTGAGTAGCCTGATGAAAACTGGCCCTGCTCTGAGCTGGCGGCTGGACCAGCTGTCCCCCTGAGGCCCCTCCCAAACTGGATTTCTCGATCGTACTCAAGAATGACAGACTTCTACTGGCTTGCACAAAAATTTGACTTAAACTTCCACAGACAGTAAACCAGAGCGAAAATCAAAATCCTAATCCCATTTTGAATTACAAGCCCAGGACTCAATGTGGTTTTCTGGTTTTGTTTTTCATCAAGCCCAGGGTATCCCCTGGTGGGGGGCTCCCCAGCAGCCAACCCCCTGGCCTAGCGGTTCAGGGAGTGCCTCCTACCCGGCAGTCCATGCATGGGCACATCCTCCCTGAGGGCTACCCTGCAGTGGTAGCTCTTTCCAAGACTCCCATGGGAGCTGGAAGGAGTGAGAGATGTGTCTGCAGCTATACATTAAAATGCAAGGCCTGACTTTTTCTCAGTGGGACTACACGTAGAGTGAATGCTGTTTCTGCTCTTCCAGGGAAGCTGGAAGGCAGATACTGGCCCTGTTCTTCAGAGCATCCATCCCAGGCTTATCTGAAAATAGAGACCTACACTGGGACCAGGCTGGTCTGAATGTGCCTAATAAAAGGGGATGGTACCAATGTGAAAGAATGTTCACACATGCAGCTCTGGGCTGTGCTCAGAGGAAACACCTGCATCAACAGTGACCATGGGAGGCTGGAGGTCCCTGGCTTGTGCAGGCAGAGACCAGAGGGAAACAGAAATGCTGTCAGGAAGGATGAGTTTGCTCCAAGGAGATTGGTACTTCTGCTGAACCATACTGGAGAACAGTGGCAGGAATTTTTCACTCATTTGCACCCATCTCTAATTTCTTCCACCAACGCTCTGGCAGAACTGAAGTCTATTGATGTTTAAAAAGCTCTTGGAGCTGGTTTTTTCTCTCAGGGTGTTTTAGATGTATGCAATACATTGTGACTATGCTCTCAGAAACCTGTTGGATGGGCTGGATTTCGTAAATATGAATGTTAAGTCACAGATAAATGAACAAAGCAGATAAGCAGGTACAAGAGAAAATATTGCAGTAAATCCCAGGTGTGCCTCTTCTGTAGCTTTATTTGGGAATCAGGAAGAAACCAGCACTCAATCCTGTTCAAGGTAATGGTAGTTTTGGTATTGGGCATACACAGTTTGGGCTGGGCCCAGACCCTCTTTCTCCCTCCTTTTTTAAATTGCTCTTGCCATAATTACCACTATTGTTGTACGTAGTTGGTTTTTTCCCTTTGTGTGCAAAAGCTATGATGCAAATGGGAGTCAGTCCCAGAGAGTGCCCAAGGGCTGAGATGCAACTGCCCTGAGATGGGTCATGCTGCAAAATAATAAGGGTCAGGGGACTCATTCCAAACCAGATGGCATTGGCAAACATTTTGTGCCATCACTGTGCTCCAAAACAAGTAGCAGAGCCATGAGCCTTGGTCATGCCCAAAAAAAATCTGTGCGGCTGGGCTGGGACTCACCTTTCCTCTGTGGTGGTCATACAGGAGGGGTTGGACTTTTTCTTCCCAGAGCTATTTGAAAGTCCTTGGCAAACAAGGAAACTGGCCCTGGACAGGAAACTCAGCAATTCCACAGTGCTAACAAATATCCAGAGACCATAAACCACAAAAGCACGGAGAACATGGGGAGCCTTGTGCTCTCCGCTTCGTTTTTCATGTGTAGAGATCTCAGGTGCCAGTCACAAAGAGACCAGACGTCTGCAGACAACCCTGTAATATTTACATTTATTTTTAGCTAAGGCAATGTAATTTGTGGCTAATGTGATGGTTTAAAAAAACAGAATCAGAAAGGAGTGAAGTTACTTATGTCTTTCAGCAAGATCTACACAGCCTGTTCCAGCAGCTCTACAGCCCCAGCCTAAGCCCCTGGGCAGATGGCATGTGCACGGAGTTGACACAACGCTGTGAGCTCTGCTCAGCTTTACTATTAGCAGACACTATTTGAGCACGTTATAAAGTGGTATTGCAGTAACCTTAGGCTCATATACTCTCTGCTTTGCTCTCACTGAAGCGAGAGTGCTATGGTGCTAAACTGAACTCAGCACAAGGGAGACCTGAGTACTTTCAAAGTCCACAATGGAGCCTTACTTGAGTCAGGTGATGAAGAAGTACTTACACTTATTTTCTACAATGTCAATTGTGTACTTTTTGCATTGTCTGTCCTTCAAAGAATGACAGTTTAGGGATTCAGGGGGATGAAGGGGGACGTTTTGTTACTTTTTTTGCATTAGCAGAAAATCATCCTTGAATAAAGATCCCAGAAACATTATTAACCCCAAAGCAGTATGTTCCAGAAATTATGAGTATGTGGAACAGAGTCTATGCACACATACGATGAAAATTATTTCCAAATTTTGTCTTCTGTCCTGTCACAGGACATCTCAACAAGGTGCTGCCAGGACAAGACTTAACCATAACTTTTCAACAAACCTCCTTAATCAACCAAGTTAATATATATTTGTGTAGTGCTAGGGCTGAATTTGGCACTGCCTTGGCAAAGGTTTGCGAACAGGTAATTTGCGTCTAAGTTCCCTCGTGTTCTTTGTCAAATATTCACACTTTTTTGGTTTTGATTTCCATTATTCTTCAGGGTACCACATACTTGAGGTACCTGAGATGCACTTAGATATGCTTGGGTCTGAAAGAAACAGGGATTAAAATATGCTTTGTTAGCTGTGGGTGGAGGTCTATTAGCAGGAAACTAGAAATGTTTCTCGTAGAGCACATTTCTGGCTCTATACCTGAGATGGCTGTGACCATTAGTACTGTGCATATCTGTAGTTGTAATGATTTGAAGTAGAAAGGAATATATTTCACTGTATTTCCTATACAAACATTGTCAGTTCATTTCACACAATTGGCAGCTCTCTTAATTTTTTCACATTTTCCCCTTCAGAAAATACTTACCATCCAAAAAGGAGCAAACCACCTTTATACACAGACAGGTAGACTATGCCAAGAGGGTTTTTCTTGTGTGGGTGTTGCTTTAAAGGAAGATTATAATCTAGGGCTCTTGCCTGTGGGTTATCTTGCGAATTGTCTAAGTTAATTTATAAAAGTGTAGGATATGGAATGGGACTTCATAAGAAATAACCAGGATATTTCACAAAATCTCAGTATCTTGGCATTTCCAGTTCCTAGTCTGCTAGACCGCAGTGCTGTGAACAGTGTGGCCCAGAGATGTCAGGTGTCAGAGGGGTGTTCAGAGGAACAGCCAGTGCCAAAAAACTCAGCCCCAGAGCTGCCAAGTCTTATAGTAAGACCAGGTCACTTTCTCTTCCTCCCAGACTTTTGTTTCCATCACTACTTTTCAAAGTCCTGGCTGATGCAGTACCTGAAAGATGTTTCTTTCAGCTCAACCTTACAAGAGAGAGTAAAGAGCACCTGTGGCTCTTTACCACAACAGTACAAGGAAGTTTTCTGAGGTTCATGCTTCATTAGCTCAGCTTCTCCAGCCATAACCACTTGGGTACAATGTGCATAACCTGCACAGTGATTATAGCAAGATAAAAATCCTTGATGATTTTCCTGCCCCGTGGTCTGTGCACTGCCACCAACAGTGGGAGACCTGCTGTCCCTGACTATAACTCTATTTCCTAATACCTGCAACATCGGATATCACAGGAATTACTGCAATAAAAAAATACCCTGTGAGATGATGCAATTTTTTTAAAGAAGTTAGAGATGAAGTAATCAAGAGAAAGAGTCCAGTGCACTGACCTTGTGGCTCATTCTTGTCATCTCTCTTTCCCTCAGATGAGGATGTCCTTACTTCTTGTCCAAAAACTTTGAGGCAGTGGTGACTGCTTGGGATCAGCTTCCAGAGCTGTGGGTATAAGCAAGATATATCAGGCTGCATATCACCAAAATGCTAAGATGGAGAAGGAGACCATGGTAACAACCATCTTAGCTGGAGAAATGGCCTTCACCGAGTGGAAAAATGCTGGATGCACAACAGCTACAGGGCTGCTTCTGCAGGTGATACTGGCTCTGTTCTTCCAAATGACAGCTGGCTGCCACCTCTCTTTGTAAGGTTCATTTCTCTGGAAGATATGACTGCCAAGAGGTAGCATATTGCTGCTTGGGATGCGGAGATAACACTTCAGCCTTTAGCCTTTCTCTGGCAATTTTCATGAAAACGGATTCCAACTGCAGACTGAAGAAAAGCAGTTGCTATCCAGTGTGTTTTGAGCCAAGGCTTGTGTGGGACAGATGAGATAGGGCCAGTGATTCAGTGTCAGAGGAGACGTACTAGACACATGCCAGGGCTGCAACAACCTCTTCCCAAGTGGGTCCAAGTAGGAGTAGGCCCCACTGTGTCAGCCCCAAGGCCAGAACCATTCTGCCTATGATGAGGCTCCTACTTCATCACCAAAGCTTCTAAGCTCTCCTACAGCACTGCTTTCACTAAATATATAGGGTCGGGGCCAGGCTGCGATTGCCATGAGGGCTGCCTCCCAGCCAGTTGAGAGTGCTGAAACCCCACCTACTACTGCCCTGTGAAGAAGATGTTTTGGCCAGGAACAGTGATGGTGAGTTTGCTGTTGGCCAGAACACAAGAAAAAACCACATCTTCCTTTATGTTAACAATTGGCTCTCCTTTTTCAGCAGGGGAAGACCAAGGGGAGCTGTAAGCGCAGCTTTCACTTTCCAGAGAGGAGAGCACCACTGCTTTCTGCCTGTGTCCTCGAGGGCAATATACGGCAGCGCACCTTTATCTGGACAGTTACTTAAACAGCGCACATATCAAGCAATGAGCCCAGCCCCAAATTCCCCACTCGGTGTTTCTTCCTCTCGCACCCGGTTGGGGTTTGGCCCTCCGTTTCACAGCTTAGGTTCCAAGGGCCTCTGCTCTGGCTCGGGAGGGAGAGCCGGGCGCTGCAGCCGCAGTGGGAGGAGCTGCCCCGGGGAGCCAGCACCCCGCTGGCTGCGGAGCCGGAGACCCTCCGCCGGCGGGACGGCATCGCCCGCGCTGCCGCTCCTTACAAGGCTAGAAGGGTTCCACCTTTCCTGCGGGGATGCGAGCCGGCCCGCGGGAACCAGCCTGACCGTAGATGGCTGTGGAAACCTTCAAGCTCCCGGCCAGGCGCCGTAGGGCCGGGCACAGCCCAGGGTGGGGAAACCTGGAGGGAGGAGTGGCATGGCCCACTAGGGACTCTCGGCTTTTGTCCCTACACCAAGCACCAGCCGTCGCTGGGGTCGGGGAGAGACAGAGTGACCAGAGGGGAGTTCAGTCCACCAGTGCTGCCGTGATCCGGCTTGTGTGCGTCACTCATCCAGGAGACCCAGTCAGGGTCACTGACTGCTGGGCTGGACAGCAGCCACACTAAACCCTGCTTAAAGCTGTCATGTAAAAAGCCTACAGTTTGATTCCCAGGCATCCCACGTGGAATGCATCTGTCCTTCCTGGGACAGGAGCACAACTACAGGAAAGGCCTCTGCTTGATGCCTGCCTTGTAAAAAAAAATTAAATAAATAAATAATAATTTTTTAAAAGTCAGGAAAGAAACATGTACCAATCCACTGGGGTTAATTTGCCAGTCCACCAAAAGACATGAGAGACTGATGTCTTGACATGTGGGCTTTAGGCTTAATGTGAGGTCTGCTCCACCACTCTATATTATTTGTTACTCCTCAGCCACTTCATCTCCCTCTCTGCTATTGAAGAAATAGCTTAGGCTTTCTCAAAGGAAAAAAATAATTAAAAAGCAGAATATATAAATGGAGAGCAGGATGCCCTGGAAAGAGCTCCTAAGGATGGGAGAAGCCTGTTTATGGGATAAACTCTGAATGGTAAAGATGACCTCTGGCCCTGACTGCTGGGCTACAGCCACAGGGAGCACAGGTGGAACATGCACACAGGCAGCAACCCAGCCTGAATGAGGTAGTGGCTGGACTGCTTGAGAACCTCCTTCCCTTGGTCTCAAAATGCCACTGTCTGCATTTCTCACATCCCTCTTTACTTGCTGTGTATCAAAGCTAATTTTATGAGAAGCTTGGAGGGAAGGCGCAAGCAGGTAGTCGTGGCTCTGAGAGTCAAAGCACTGCAGGGGAGCCCAGGGCTTGCACAGCTGGTTTGGAGCCTCCTGTTAGAGAAGAGATTAAAGGAGGTTGGGGAGAGCAGTTTACCTAGGTTGCCTGCTCAGTGGCTGCCCCTGCTGTATGCTGTTGGTGCTGCCCAGCGGCATCATCCTCACTTGTCTTACAGCATTGGACATACTGCTCCACAAGCGTCACCTTCCTCAAAGCGGGGCCACTGCAAATGTAAAGGTATGAGGTTCTCTGCTGCTTTCCAAATAAGAAGCTTTCTGATACAAGAGGTAACTTTGCACTGCGCAGTTTCACTTCCAGTAGCTGTGCAGAGTTGCTCCCACTGTACAGAGAAGAAACAGCCAGGAAAATGAGCTAGTCAGGAGACAAGAATAATGAACACAAGATGATTTTCTGTACAAAGGCATGCATAACCCATACCTGCTTCTGTGCAGCAGTTTTTGCTTGTGGAGCGCAGAAGCTTAACCTGTTCTGCAGAGACAGGCAGGCTGCCAACCACCCAGGTGCTCCCTGAACCCTCCAGAGAAGTGGGGTGAAGTGACTTCTTCAAGCAAAGCCCATAGCCATACCTCTTTGTACAATGGATAGCTTTAGGCTCCAGGAAGTGTATTTTGGGAAGGCAAGCTAATGGAGCAATGACTTTAGGCTCAGCGTGTAGGTCCTACTCCAATTCTGAGAGAAGTCTGAATTTGGATCCCAGCCTCACTGACTCAGTATCATGTTCCCCACTCACTGCTGGACTACTGTGTGCTGAGAACAAGCTGACATGCCTGGAAGGCTCTTGGTTTGTTTTTCAGCTGTACAAACTACTTTTTTAAAGGGAGTGAGCTCTTCCTCCACACCATGCTGTGCTAAGCTGTGCCACCTCTGCTGCTGGTGGAGGCAGGTGGCTCGGCACTGTACAGAAGAAACTGAAAATCTCAGGTATTTCTCCCAGGTCTCCCAGGGCAGCCTTAGGAGCACTAGATGATACTACAGGAGCCTTGAGTAGCGTTCTGAAGACCACAGGTAACAGGTAAGAATCAATCAATTCCCTTCACACTTAGTTTTAGTTTAGAGCATTTTAGAGCATTCATGT
The DNA here is from genome assembly GCA_013397725.1 of Rhagologus leucostigma. Classification (NCBI taxonomy): domain Eukaryota; kingdom Metazoa; phylum Chordata; class Aves; order Passeriformes; genus Rhagologus; species Rhagologus leucostigma. The sequence goes on along the minus strand of VZTD01003877.1, from coordinate 2,920,169 downwards.
CCTGTTGGTGCACTGTGATGAGGGCAGGCCTCTCCAGAGTCACATGGATCTGCATTTTTTTAGCCCTTTATGAACTATCTGTCATGGTGGCTCCATACCCAAGCATGGATTGTGAATATAGTTTGCAGTTTGATGACACTGTGACCCATCTAACTGTTGAAATAAACAATTGATGCTAAAAGCATGAGGAGGTGGAGAGGCCATGAAAGGTGGATTTAAAAGCCAAAACCAGGACTGAAGCATCACCTGTCAGGATTTGGAGTACTGATGGTGAGTTTTGATGGTAGCTGTAACACAGAGAACTGCCACTTCCTTTATGAGGCAGCTGGAAGTGGATTTAAAGCAGTTTTTGTCCATGTAAGTGTATATAAATGTATTTTTTCCCACAGCCCCTTTCATCTTACTCACCTCTCTCAGCTGAGTCAAGTTCCTGCAGCAGTTCTGCTGCAATATGCTTTACACATGGGTGTCTGATGAGACTGTCTAGGTCAGGTTCCATATATCTGACTTTACATTTTTATCTCCCTACAGTTGTAAATTCTTTTCTTCAATCATTAGTCTCTTTACAATCATGTTGCTTCATGGTACTGTCTTACCCTCTGAAGCTGACGGTATTGCACAGTATGAAACCCAGTTGGAGGGGATCACACAAGGTGACACAGGATTCATCTTCCAAGTTCATGGTGGGGTTGATGGTCCCTAAAGTTCAGCCTTTCTTATAACTGTCCTACTTGTTCTTTAAAATCTCCAGCAGTGGAAATTCAGCAGCTTCCTTTGGTGGCCTCCTCAAGTGCTTTGCTATCCTGACCGTTTGCAGATTCCCCAGTGGCCACGGCAAATGGTGTAATGTGTTACTCTTTGCAGTAAACTTCTACGTATTTGAGGAGTGGTACTGTGTCTCACTTAAATTTTTTCTTCCCTAGACTAAACAAAGTCTGCTTCTTCCAGTCTCCTCTCAAAAGTCGGGTTTTCTAGACCTCTGAGCCTTCTTGTTACTTCTCCTTTGGACTCTCTCCAGCTGATGTGTATCTGTCTTAAAAACTTGCACCCAGAGGCAGACACAGGACTCCATCCACAGCCTTACAAATGCTGAGGGGGACAGAAGGCTTGCTTCTCATGTTCTACAAATGGCGCTAATTTGTGCACACACTTCTGGACATGGATTTCCTGGGGAAAGGCCTGAGAGAGCTGCAGCTCTGGCATTACCATCTGCCTGCATAGCATTCATACCTTGCCATGCCGCTGCAATTGCACCGCATTCCCTGGCTGCTGACAGTACAGTCTGCTCCAGATCTGTTGATGTGTGCTTGTCCGTGTTTGCTCTGCATATAGAACTCACATAGCCTCAACTCTCGCACCATGCACTTCCCCACAAAGAATTAAAGACTGCAGTACATGCCTGGCCTGCTTGTATTGCATTTTGCATTGTATCAAATTTCTACCATCCATCACCCTCCATGGTTTCCCCTACAGGATTATCCCAGGCCTGCATCATTCATGGAGCAAAAATTATGAGCAAGTGAACTTCATGCATGATCAGGTCTTACACCAGCTCTCTGCAACCTGTCAGGGATGGAAAGGCTGTGTGACCACAGCACTGAGCTCTCTGGCAATGCATTTCCGTGGCAGAATCCTGCAGATCTTCCCCCAGGAATGCTTTTTTAATGCAAAACTGTCCCATGGATGGATGGATGCATGCATGGAGCCTGGGGTCTGCAGACAGCTACAGACCGCTGCAGCACCATGCAAAATCTTGAGCAAGCACCCTCAAAGCGCTTTGCTCTAAACATATCTGAGCACAGTCATGAGTTTGTTCAGGCAGGGATTGCTGACCCACTATTGAAACAACTGTGACCTACAGCTGCATGCCCTACCTATACTGGCTGTATCTGTAAGGGACCCAGCGCATCCCAGAGCAGTGACGGATGGCATAGCGATGATATTGCTGCTCTGGTCAGTGTTAGACTCGCAGGTTAGTGGCAGAGCCTTGTGGGAAAGAAGCCAGTGCAGTGTGTTGCTGAAGTATGATGAGGCAGCTGCCTTGGTCAGAAGAAATGAAATGTTTGTTGGCTTTCTCTCTGGAAAGTGATTCCAAGCCATGGCCAGAAAGGGGTTCTGCTTGAAAACAGGCTGAGGATACCACTGTACAAGTGATATACTTGAAGATGGGGGAGGGCTGTTTTTTTTCAAGCACTGTACTACAAAAGAGCAGACTTGCAATTATGGAGAACATCAAAGTGAATGGATTTTAAGTGAAGTTTTTAAGCTGGAGCTAAATAATGATAGGTCTGAGAGCTCAGTGACTCTTGTATAAAAAAAGATTTTCTATGAAGGCAAGGGTGGAGCCCAAAAGAGACTAATCCCTGTGCTTGCTTTTCTCCTACTGTGTTGCAGCTGTTCCCTTTCCAGAAAAACTTCACAACATTTACCTCCAAAGCTTGTCACACTTGTTCCATGGTCAGTTTTGGTGCCTGGGAAGTGGGAGAAGCAACAAATTCTGCCTCTTGCATCTTTAAGCCACGGGTACGTCATCAGGCTCTGCTCAATCAGAGAGTGAGAACAAGAGACTCAAACCTAAGTCTCTCTCTTGGTGGCACCAGGAATGAGCCATCCTATATTTCGTTTACAGTCTCCAGAAGTAAGCAGGTTCTCCTGTCTTCTTGCTACCATGTAGAAGGCACTGGTTGGCTTTGCCTTTCACAGCTCTGCTCATGGAGGTGTGTAGCTTCTGCAGCAGCTGCTGCGCCATGGCTTCCCCTGTGCCTCAGGGCAGCCTCTTCCTCTGCCTCCACCAGGAGAGATGGCACTGAGCATGGCCTGGAACAAGCCTTTGGTTTGTAAAGGGATACACAAGTTGTCAGGGATTTGTGCACTTATGGTGTCCAGTTTGAAGTGTGCTCTCTTCTACACTTTAATCCATTCCCTGTCTCTTGTAGGAACATGGAAAATGCTATTGTCTTAACTTCTCTGGTCTCTGAGTCTCCTTACTGTTTGGGCCAGACAGAGGTACTGTGTCAGCACTGTGAAATGGAATGTCCTTTAAAGACTGACACAGAAAACCAAGAAGACTGAGCAAAAAAAGCCCACAAAGACCTGCCCCTCAGTAAAGGGCAACTTGGAGGCAAAACATGAAAATGAGAAGTACTTAAAATGGGTGACTGAAGGTCTCTATGCCTATATCATAGAATAAGGGTGGTAACCCCAGTGAGGTGGTCATTTAACTGTACAGTGTGTTTCATGGGCATCTAACATGATTCTGTCAGTGCCACTGGATGGTTTTACTCCCTGTGTCCCTCTGCAGAACCAGCTCAGCAGCTGCCCCAGCTGCTGGGGTTGCATGATGCTCCTGTGCAGTTCTGAGCAGCAAACACCTTTCCCTTCAGCGATAAAGTGAGGGAGAAAAGGGGGCGTTATATGGGCAGTGTTGGTCAAGTACTCCTTAAGGGATGAAAGTAGATAGGGGTATGTGATAACAGGAATATAGGACTAGAGGTATAATTCTTGATTCTATTGTTGTTCAAGTGACACTGTGAAAGCAAAGGGAACAATCTAGGGTATACTCTGCTAGAAGAGTAAAGTCAGGATTTTTACAGGAAAAAAAAATATCATTTTCACAAAATGACACACATCAAACAATATTAGCAAAAGTATATGAAGACTGCTCTGTAAGTCACTTTGACCTTAAAGCCCATGTTCTGACTTCAGCAGAAGGAGGAGATAATATCCTCTTCAGGTACTTGTGCAATCCCACAGTTTAGGGTGAAGGACTGGGGAGCCAGTTTTGGAAGATCAGGTAATTGGGAAGGGAAGTAAAGGGAAAGAGGACTCAGGATGGTAGGGTCCTAGTAGAAAAGGAAACGCAACTTGGGTGAAGGGGCCCTGAAGGAAAGAAGACATTTTGTACTTCGGACCTTCAAACACAGCATTTCTATCTTGGTTGTTCCTTTTTTCCCCTCACTTGCACCTATCCCTGGATGACCATGGCAATTATTCCATGACACGTCTTAAAAACACAAGTTCTACCCAATCCCTGGGCACAAGCCCCTTCCTCCCTAGACCCCATGAAGCATGGTATACCCCACTGAGCTCAACCAAGTTAATGTCTGCATTTCCCAGGGCCTGAGTTCTTACTGGTAGTGTGTCCTGGATTGGTGATGTAGAAATTATGAAAAAGAATTTAACTTGTTGAATTCTTTACTGTGACGGCCCAATTTGCAGTTCAAATTTAAGTGCCAAATCTCTGAGCAACAAAGTTTTTGTGCATCTGCAGAATATAAGCACTGAAACTTGGCTGTGAGACTTCCCAAAACAAAAGTCGAGGGCCATTCCAATATAGCTTTGTTCATTGTTGTACAGTGACTGAGCTCACCTGCCGGGCCTCATTACAGAAGCTTATGGATGTTCTTGGCAAGAAAACAGATATGTCCCCAGGGGAGCTCATGACCTGTAGCTAATATGCAAAGCACAAAGAGAATGAGCAGCAAACAGTAACCAGAAATACCCTAATGCCTTTGGGCTTCTTCCTCTTTTCATCTGTTGCAGGCTGAAGAAGTAGGATGTACGTCCAACTGTTCCCACGGTGACTCTGCCCCCTGCCCTGCAGAAAGCCCGCTCTCCCTTCATTGGATCAGAAGGACTTTACTGGAGACCCACTTGGTCCAGCAGTGTTGGAATAATGCCCATGGAAATCAGCGACAATCTTGTACAGAGAAGAGAACTCTAGGAGTAAGAAAGGAAGTAAGGAAAACCAGAGTACTGCTGGAGTTACAGGCACCTCTCCCATGAGCAGCACCAGTCTCTGTAGCTCCTGTTGCTGCTGTGCTTCCCTCTCCCATTGCAAGCTCATCTCTTCTCCTTTGTGGTGCTGGTACAACTCTTTGCAAGGGCAAAGGTCAAGTGGATTTGGGAACTACCCCAAGTTTGGAAATAGTCTTTTTTCCCCTCCTCACTATTGCTCGTGAGTTCACAAAACTCTGGCCAAGAACACTCACTTCCTTTTGTTAAGGAGTTTGTAAAAAAGCTAATAGTTGGGACAGGCTTAGGAGTGAAAAATTAAGATATTTCCCAGAAATCCAAGAAAGAATTTTGAGAAACAAGGATGATGAAGTTAGAAATACAAATGTCCGGGACAATTAGGAGTGGGGCCCTAATACACTAGAAACCTCACAGTAGTTCTTGATTTTATAACAGTTTGTTGCACTTGTGTTGTATATTAAATTGTCTAATCCATCCTTTGCCCTGTGCAAGAAGAAATAGGTACATGAACAGGATATTGGCAACTAAAAACATTTTTCTATTTATAACATCACCAGACTCTGTAAGAGATCACTGGGTGTATTTTACACAGGTAAGAATAGTAACTTTATGAGTATGGGGATAGTTCCTTTGCGACTCAACTCCAAGTAACCAAAGAGGCAGCATCTAGAAGATTCAGCCTCACAGAAACCCACTGCGTGTCTCAGGGCTTGGATCTCCATGGTACTGAGCATTTCCTGGGAAATGCTGAAAATCCCCACTAACCGAAAGGCAGCTGAGACCTCTCACCACATTTGTGAAGGCCTGAAAAGTGGCTTTCAATAATGGGCTCTTAAAATGTAAGGGCAGCGAAGCAAGTAGGAGCCCCTGCCTTAAAATAGAAAGCCTAAAACTTCTTTCAAGGAATGTGTTTGTTTCCCTCCTCCTTTTTTCCCCCCCAGATCTCTACCAATTCCCTTATTCTTCCAGATTCCTCAGGTGGAAAGTGTCTTCATAAATAATAAAAACTAGTAGGTACAAAACTTTTAGACATCTTTGTTGTCTCTATCGTGATTAGGCTGTAGCTGTTGGTTCACAATTTCTGTCACTGGGGGTTCATTGAATGGTTGTAAGAAATAAAAATTGGCCCTTCCTCTTCAAAATTATGAATGTTAATGTACTTACATATTTAAATAATCTTTCTTCATCTTGAGTGATGCATGATAGAGTGAATACAAGTCTCTGAATGGTGCAGAACCGTTACAATTCTGATAATTATATTTGTGTTTTTGATGTCAGCAAGTTGTACATAAGGAGCATCATATGACACACGGAGTACCATACACATACATCTGTCCATCATAGTCTGCACAGTTATTTATGCCAAGAAGTGAAAGAATATATCCAATTTCACCTCCAAGGTTGGTTAAGACAGGAAAAACAATTCCCCTTTTTTGCAAGTGAAGCTCATTGGTGTAATTCAGGGGTAAATCCAGCATGATGTGGAACATTTCAGCTCAATTCAACCTGGTGCTTCACAGCATCTTTCCAGTCCATTCTCAGCTACCCCCTCTGCCACATTCCTGGGCCCCAAACTCTCTGCTTCTTCTGTATCGGATAATTGGGACACAAGCTCACTCTGCCCTGCATGAGTTGTGGAACAGTGTTTTCTTGGGCTTCCTCTCACTTTTGTGAGATGCCATAGTGCTTCTCAGCGAGACTACAGGGGGAACAAACAATGCCGCTGTCCCTTTTTCCCCCTCTACTTGTTTAACTGACGGAAGCCCATGTCAACCATTTGCGTGTTGGTACACTCCTTAACACGTTGCGTTTCCCTTCTAGGAAGCTGCTAAATGAGCCAAACGCAGTTTAGTTTAGCATTTTCCTGTCAAACAGGATATTTGTGGGCAGACAGCAGCAGGTGTGTCTGGGAGGCCCTGGCGCGGCACTGGATGCCCCACGGCTGCACCTGCTGACTCCGGGTGTGAAGACTCAGGCTGCCAGTGCTGGCAATCCCAGCCTTGACCAGCGGTTACCAGTCAGGAACAGGATAATACAGCCCATTCTTTTTGCATCCTAGGTGTGGGCACACCTGCACGACCCCAGAAGAAAGCTGTGTTTTGAGTCGGGCAGCAGGACTGTGGGGCTGTGACTGAGCACCCTCACTTCGGGGCTGGCAGGATGGGCCACCAGCTCTGCCACATGAAAACATCCGCACAGTGACAGGATTTGATGCACCTGAAGTTTTATCAGGGAAAGTTTAGGCCGGATATTAGGAAAAGGTTCTTTACCCAGAGGGTGGTTGGGCACTGGAACAGGCTTCCCAGAGAAGTGGTCACAGCACTAAATCTGACAGAGTTCAAGAAGCGTTTGGACAATGCTCTCAGGCACAGGGTGTGACTCTTGGGGTGTCCTGTGCAGGGCCAGGAGTTGGACTCGATGATCCTTGTGGGTCTCTTCCAACTCAGAGTATTCTGTGACTCTGTGACAAAATGCCGCCCGGATCCACCCGTGAGGACGCGCCCAGTACAGGCTCCTGGGCTCCCGCGCCCCATCGAGCGGCGGAGCCCTTGGACGGCAACTGCTCCGAAAGCGGCCCGGAGCTTCCCCTCACCGCACGGCACGGCGCGAGCCCAGCGCACCCGCCCGCCGCCTCCGCCCCGCGCCGGGGAGGTGTCGGGCGGGGCCGCGAGCAGGGCGGGGCT